>JACEFZ010018614.1:0-60000 GCA_014155875.1 Cepaea nemoralis
CCCCCCCGCCCAATGAAAAAAAAACTTTATTTCCAAAACATCTAGGAGTCCCTTTGATCGTCGCCTGACATGGAAAACACAGGTTGAGAAAAATCGAACAAAAGCAAGGCAAAGAATGGCAATCATGAAAAAGCTTGCTGGTACAACGTGGGGATCAGATGAGAAAGTTCTCAAGAAGTTATATACTGGACGGGGTGAGGCCAGTTTTGGAATATGGCATTGCAGCTTGGGCAACAGCAGCTAAGTCAAACTTTAACAAAATAAGTAGAGTTCAAAACAAAGGAATGCGAATCATAACTGGAAGCCTGAAGACAACGCCTATTAATGAACTAGAAAAGATCACTTGTTTACAACCAATGCAGGATAGAAGAGATAGCAGAGGCCAGCAACAAGCAGAAAAATTTAGAAGATTGACAGACCACCCTATGTACAAAAGATTTAATAATTTTGGAAAGGGAAGACTGAAGCGTAGCAACTTTTAGAAACTGCAAAACGAAGGATTAGGGCAGATCCTATACTTAACATATCAACAGTCCCCCTCTGCTGTGTGTCCACCGTGACGAGGTAGAGGGGCTTGTGCTACTCAATGACCCCAAGAGCTATGCTGACGGTAGCACAGCTACTGGTAGGGCCACCCATGTCGGACAGGTCAAGGAAGAGGGACTAGATGAAGAGACACACAAACCTGCTGCCGTGTAGGTAGACTGGGGACAGTCAAAGGCTAGGGAAAGCACCCCGAATACATGCTTGTCGAAATCGGATGTACTGAGCCACAGGCTTGACAAAGCAGTGCAACGTAAAACCTGCTGCCTTGTAGGTAGACTGGGGACAGTCAAAGGCTAGGGAAAGCATCCCGAATAAATGCTTATCGAAATCGGATGTACTGAGCCACAGGCTTGACAAAGCAGTGCAACGTAACTTAATTCATGATGTCACAAATCAAAATTAATCGTTATGGTGCTAATCCCGTGAAGTCCCATCAGGCGGCTGATAGTGCCGGGCCCCCTGCCTCGAGGGGGTCCACCCATGACTACTGGTGGTCACCTTCCCCTGTGCTGTGGAGTCAAGGCACAGAGGAGTAGGTTAAGAGCTATTGACCAAATACCCCGGACACTCAACATACTACAGTGGAATGCCGAAGGAGTTTACAAGAAGAAATACTCCCTAACACAGCGTCTTCATAAAGATAGAATAGATGTGGCATGCATTCAAGAGACACACCTCAACGCCAATCACAAATTCTCAGTCAGAGGATATCAGGCCACACGTTTCGACCGCGAAGGACACAAAGGAGGAGTTCTAATACTTACACGAAATACAATACCTTGCAGCGAAGTATCTGTGATCTCTGACAACCAAACGGAAATTATAGGTGTTGATATAATGATAAAGGACGTGAAAATAAGAATCTACAATCTGTATAGCCCAGCAGATAAGGACCTTACACTCTCAAACATGAAAATAACTGACACAAACTGCATTATTGTCGGAGACTTTAATAGCCGTTCAGAAAGATGGGGATACCCAGATACTGGCAAAAGAGGAGATGAATTGGAGGACTGGGAAATAGACTCAAATCTCCATCTACTCAACAAAGCGGATGACACACCGAGCTTCTACTCCAGAAGATGGCTTACCACTTCTACTCCAGACTTAGCTTTCTGCACAGGAGACATCCTCCACAAAATCGATCGCCATGTGCTTGACCAGTTAGCAGGTAGTGACCACAGACCAATCAAGCTTGTAATGAATATGGAGTATGTTCCACAGGAGCAAAAGCCCTTGCCCCGCTGGAATTACAAACGAGCAGATTGGGACAGATTTGCCATACTAACAGACAAATATTGTGAAAACATAAATACACGATATGGCAACATAAAGCAAATGGTGGAAAGTCTAAACAGAACGATAATACAGGCAGCTACTGAGTCCATTCCAAGAGGAGCGAGGAAAAATTACAAACCATACTGGACTGAAGAACTACAAAGTTTGGAGGACAAAGTTGAAGATGCCAGGAAGACCGCAGAGAGAGAGAACAAACTGAAGCGAACATCTCTCTCAAAGCCATCTCAGCAAAATATAAAAGAACAGTAAATCAAACAACAAGAGATTGTTGGAGGGAAAAAACAGAAAACCTGAATTTTGACAGGGATGGAAACAAACTATGGAAACTAGTGAAAGCCATGAACAATGAAGGACCTAGAAACAAACAAATAACAATTAAACAAGGAAATGCCTTGCTTACAGGAAAAAAGGCTGCAAATGCACTAATGGAACACTATGCAAATGCAAACCACATTGATATTACAACCGAACAGAAGAAAGCAATCAAAGACAAACAGATACATCATAGAAATACAGAGACAGCAGCAGAATATATGATGGCAAATCTAACAATGGAAGAAATGGAACAGGCAATGAATACCCTAAAAAAGAAGAAATCACAGGGAAAGGATGGAATCACAAATGAAATGCTAATAGGACTAGGCACCAAGGCAAAGAAGAAACTACTAGCAGTCCTAAATAACAGCTGGAAGAGAGGAATAGTCCCACAGGCATGGAAGGAAGCTATACTAATACCAGTCCCAAAGAAAGGAAAAGACCTGGAAGAACCAAATGGCTATCGACCTATCAGTCTACTTAGCTGTGTAGGAAAATTAATGGAACGCATTATCAATGGCAGGCTAACATGGCATCTGGAAGAAAACAAACTCTTAACACCACACCAAGCAGGATTCAGAAAGTACAGATCCACTGAAGATCAAATAACCTATATAGCTCAGGAAATAGAGGATGCCTTCCAAGAGAAAAAGCACACACTAGCAGTCTGGATAGATTTAGAAAAAGCATTTGATAAAGTATGGAAGGAAGGACTGAAAGTAAAACTGCAAAAAATGCATGTTTGTGGAAAAATGTATAAATGGATCAGCCACTACCTTGAGAACAGAACTGCCAGGACAAAAGTACAAGGACAAACAAGCAAAATGATGCTGCTGGAGCAAGGTGTCCCCCAAGGAGGAGTTCTTTCACCAACATTATTCCTAGCATATATAAATGACATCACAGAAAATTTTCCAGCCAGAGTACACACATCCTCCTTTGCAGATGACCTAGCCATATGGACATCTGAAGAATATATTAGTACAGCTAACAGCAGAATACAGCAAGCCTTATTAGCGCTAGAGGACTGGTCAAAATCATGGCTAGTGAAGATAAGTGAGGAGAAAACAACATGCACAGTGTTCTCCCTCTCAAATAAAACTCAGCAACCTAAGCTGGTATTGAATGGAAAAATATTGCGCCATGAAGAAAATCCAAACTATCTAGGAGTCACCTTTGATCGTCGCCTGACATGGAAGACACAGGTTGAGAAAAATCGAACAAGAGCAAGGCAGAGAATGGCAATCATGAAAAAGCTTGCTGGTACAACGTGGGGAGCAGATGAGAAAGTTCTCAAGAAGTTATATACTGGACGGGTGAGGCCAGTACTGGAATATGGCATTGCAGCTTGGGCAACAGCAGCTAAGTCAAACTTTAACAAAATAAGTAGAGTCCAAAACCAAGGAATGCGAATCATAACTGGAAGCCTGAAGACAACGCCTATTAATGAACTAGAAAAGATCACTTGTTTACAACCAATGCAGGATAGAAGAGATAGCAGAGCCCAGCAACAAGCAGAAAAATTTAGAAGATTGACAGACCACCCTATGTACTAACAGATTTAATGGTTTTGGAAAGGGAAGACTGAAGCGTAGCAACTTTGTAGAAACTGCAAAACGAAGGATTAGGGCAGATCCTATACTTAACATATCAACAGTCAAGCCCATACACAATGCACACAACTTCCCAGCTTGGAGACAGCAGCAACTGCCTGAGATGATAGAAAACATTCCTGGTATTGAGAAAAAGAACACTCAGCATGAAACCGAAAGAAGAGAAATAACCCTAAACTACATAAAAGAACATTACCCAAGCAGGCAATTGGACCCATGCATATACAGATGGATCAGCCAAAAATTCAATAGAGAATGGAGGAGGAGGAATTCTCCTAATTTAAAAAATGGAGTGAAAAAAACACATTCAATGGCAACTGGAAAATTTTCAAGTAACTTCAAAGCGGAGGTAGAGGCTTTGAAAACTGCAGCAGAAATGCTCCTGATGGAGGAAAATAAAGAGAAGCAAATAGCTATCTTCACAGATGCAAAGTCAGCTGTCTCAATACTGAAGAGCAATAACAGCACAGAACTAACTGACCTAAGAGCAGCACTCCATGGTCTATGCCAGAAATCCAAAAAAGTTGTAATACAGTGGATCCCATCACATTGCATGCAGTATACCTGGAAACGAAGAGGCTGACAGACTGGCAAAAGAGGGCGGACGACTACCACAGCCTGACATAGACATAACCTATAATGAGGCAAAAAGGTTGATAAAAAGCACTTATAGAACCAAATGGGAATCAGAGCATCCAGGCCATCAGAAGGATGATGCATATTACAAACTCGACCGAAGAGAACAAGTAGCAATCTTCAGACTCCGCACAGGACATAACAGGCTGAAATACCACTTGTTCAATAAACTAAAGATAGGAGATACCGATGAATGTAATTGTAGAACTGGAAAAATGACAGCAAAACATTTGCTGCAGGATTGCCCAACGTATGCAGAACAGAGAAAGATATTTTGGCCCACACCTGCTTCATTTGAGGACAAGCTCTATGGAGATATCAACAAGCTCAAGTTGACCGCAGCTTACTTTAACTACATACAGGTTGACATTTAAAGGTGCATGAAGACCCAGAGGCATGAAATGAATATTGCTTGGATAGCAAATCCATTATGTGGAAAGTCCAATCGAAAGCTCGCTGTGTGGGCTTCATAAAAGGTGGAAAAGTGTCCTAGTGGCACGAAATGGAATATTGCTTGGATAGCAAATCCATTACGTGGAAAGTCCGAATCAAAAGCCCATTGTGTGGGCTTCATAAAAGGTGGAAAAGTGTCCTAGTGGCACTGAAATGGAATATTGCTTGGATAGCAAATCCATTACAGTGGAAAGTCCGAATCGAAAGCTCACTGTGTGGATGTCATCTGCAGACTGCATTACTTCTGGTTTCCGGAAGAATAGCCTATGGTGAACGGAAGGCCCAATATACGGAAGTGAGACTAAGCAGCCATGTGCAGGACGTGGCGATTCCTTGGGTGAGCCCAGTACCTGAGCGCTATGTGTTGGTTCTGCAAGTATGAAAGCCTCCTTGGATGGCGGGGAATGCCCATGGTCTGCCCCTGCCTTCCCTTGAGGGCTGACCAGGATGTCTTTGGCTGTTCTATATGGACCAGCTAGGGATGGGGGATAACACCACAACAGTGAGAGTCAAACGTCCTAAGAAACCCCCGGGATGGTTAACCCGGTAAACAAATGCCCGCAGAAGTCGGATGTGTCGGCCTAACGGCGCAAGAACGCAGCTTTGTTTTAAACAGGCACAACGCAATCACATCCAGAAAAAAGAAAAAAAAAACTGGATGAACGTAGAAGAAGAAGAAACCCCTGGCTAAATCTACTAAGTGGAAAGTCCGAATCGAAAAATCACTGTGTGGATGTCATCTGCAGACTACATTCTTCTGGTTTCAGGAGGAACAGCCTGTGGTGAACAGAAGGCTCAATATAAGGGAGGCTAAGCAGCCAAGGATTTTTTTTCTTCTTCTTCTTTGTGTTCGTCCGGAATGTTGTTTTAGACGTAATTGCGTAGTGCCTGTTTACAGCAGAGCTGCGGTATTTGAACCTTTCGGCCGACACATCCGACTTCTTCAGGCATTTGTTAGCCAGATTACCTTCCCGGGTGTTTCTTAGGACGTTTGACTCTCACTGTTGTGGTGTTATCCCCCATCCAAGCAGGCCCACTAGCTGTGCTTTGTGAAAGGGCACATTGAATTGAAACAAAGAATATTTCCAAGTGCTTGCTATCCATAGTTATCTGGTCAGTTTTGTAAGGGGGTGTGCAGAGTGCTGCCCATGAACGGTGTTGCCACGAGACAGGTCATCTTTGAACAGGACATCTGTGGCACCCCTACAACAGCCAGCGCCACTTTTCCTGAGGACGTCTTTGAACAGGACATCTGTGGCACCCCTACAACAGTCAGCGCCACTGTTCCTGTAGAGTTATGTGCTCCTAGCTGGACTGGTGTCCGAGAACAGCCCTGGGTTCTCAGCGCATTTCAGAAACAAGATCAACAGAAACACTGATGATAAATATGATGATAATGATGATGAAGGTGATAATGATGATGATTACTGTGATGATGATAATGATGTTGATGACGATACTGATGTTAATGATATTTATGATGATGAAGACAATATGGAGGATGATGTTGATGATGAGGATGGTCATGTTGATGATGAAAATGGTGATGATGCTGATGATAGTAACAATGACAGTTACAAAGACAAAATCTCCCACAGAAGCCTGGTCTATGTTCGAGTTTAATATTCTGTGAAAAAATGGAGGCAAATAAAATTGGCTAACTCTGTAAAGATAATAGCTTCGGTTAGAAAATATCAGAATGTGGCAAACGATGGCCTAATTTCATTTCACACCTCCCACACAGCTGTTTTTAAAGTGACAAGTATATACACATACAGCTCTGGTTTTAGAGTGTCAAGTATATATACACACAGAGCTCTGTGTTTAGAGTGACCTGTGAACACACACACACACAAACACATTTTGTGGTTGTGTCAATATAACATCCAATATTGCACAAAACAAACAAATTTGTCAACAAGCTCACACGATGAAGACATCATCTATATCAAATATTGAAATAATAACAGTGTATAAGTACGGCTGGAGCGGAGAATCACGCACACTTAAATATCAAGTGGTTATATGTTCTAATCTCTCTCTCTCTCTCTCTACAAGGGGAAGAATACTGAAACTAAGATCCGAACAATGAAGAAATCTGTCTCACAGACAGTCTCGTCGTGACGCGGTTACGGAAACACTTTGGCCATATTAAACACCACAGCAAGTTACAAGAGGGGTGGCCAAACAAGAACACTACGCAGGAAGCCACAGAAGATTAAAATAAACCAAAACAGGACTGGTGTCGTTAGCCGCTACACGCTACGGGATTTACTGAGGAGGGGATCCGAGCACTTATGGACTGAATGTTTCGATCTGCAATGAGTATGATCTGTCGAAAGGTCACAGTGGCTTGGGTTAGGGAAGGCGTGGTTCCTAGAAGATGTGGCCGGGGTAGACCAGCACCAAGTTGGACATAGGACATGAGACGGGGGTCATGGGCAGAGACTGAGAGGCTTTTTGACAAGTCGGGATGAGAACGACGTTCTGCAAACGACCTGCTACTCGATGATAACACATACACACGCACTCAGACACACGGCAACACCACAATCAACAAACAGCAAGAGAGACAAATGAAAGACATAATATGACAGGACGCCCAACATCACATTGCACTCTTGTTGTTCAGTCGCGTCCCGCAGATCCCCCTCTAACTGTGGGAAGAGGATGATAGTCAGTTAGCAATCTCTACACTAGTGGTTCTCAATCGGTGGGGAATTCCTCCCCCCACCCCCTAGGGGGAATTTTAGGGTTTCCAGGGGGTGGGAGGAATTAGGATTATTTCAAGATCGCGCTAATACAAGAACCGATTACTTGATATTGTACGGGTTCTGTACGTCTCCCCCTTCTAAAATTCAATTTATAAAGTAGACCCACAAATCAGTTTTATGTGGACGTCTAGACTTGTTTTAGTATGTGCTATTAAATTTAGCTTCCATTATTACGTATACTGTGTAGGGGCGGGGCGGGATTTTTAGGTAGGAAATACGAAAGGGGGGATTGACGTTCTGAAAATATGGTGAAGGGGGCACGGGCCAAAATTTTAGGTATGAAATACGAAAGGGGGTTGGGGGGGGGGGGGGGGGGAGAGAATGACGTTCTAAAAATATGGTGAAGGGGGCATGGGCCAAAAAAGGTTGATAACCACTGCTCTACACGCATTAACATGCAATGGAAATATGGTGCTACAACCACATTTGTGTAGCCCAACCGGCTCTCTCTGTGTGTAATGTAGTCGTGGTCAGTGTGTTATGTGGTCAGGTGTGTGGTGTGGTCAGTGTGTGGTGCGGTCAGTGTGTGATGCTGTCAGTACTACATCAGCCGCCTTTATGTCCCCAGACATTTCCTGGCACCCATGTTCGTCTGGTTCAACCTGGGAGCCGGGGTCAATGTAACAAATTGAGAATCCGTTCTGGTGTGAATGGAACCCACGACCAGCAGGCCAGCATCTAGCCACTAGGTGACCACGGCTCTCCGAAGGTTCACTAATTCAGTGCCATGGGATGACAAATTGTCATATTCCAACTTCCCGTAACTACCATGAGCTTATAAATCAAATTATAGTTAAAATACCCATACAGTAGATGTCCCTATACAACCCCCTTTAATTTGATATATCATACATGTCTGCTACCATATTAACAACTTTAAAGTCATAACTGTGACACTCCCATACTTCCCATTTTCTACCACCCATTTTTGTTTGGTCAAAACCTACTGTTTGTTTGGCACTGAATCTGTTTAATAACTGCTACATTGGCACTGAGGCAACTTGGCACAGTAATTAGTGGAACATGTAATTGAATATACATACAGATGTAGGTACTGATTGGAAACAGTCAGACAACACAATTACACACCTTACAATAAACAGTCAGACAACACAATTACACACCTTACAATAAACAGTCAGACAACACACACGTACACACCTTACAATAAACTGTCAGACAACACACATGTACACATCTTACAATAAACAGTCAGACAACACACACGTACACACCTTACAATAAACAGTCAGACAACACACACGTGCACACCTTACAATAAACAGTCAGACAACACACACGTACACACCTTACAATAAACTGTCAGACAACACACATGTACACATCTTACAATAAACAGTCAGACAACACACACGTACACACCTTACAATAAACTGTCAGACAACACACACGTACACACCTTACAATAAACTGGTGAACATAAATCACAGTGGGGACATGAATCAGAATAATACAGGATGATGATGATGATGCTAATAATAGGAAGTATGTAATAAATAAGTTAATCCACAACACACGAATCCAATGTTTCAGTCCGAACTGTTTCAAGAACAGCAAAACAGAACTAATGAAATAATTATTATTGTAAATAATAACACATCATCATCAAGTGCCTTGCCAGCTGGCATGGGCGACGATGCTTCTCCACATCTTGTGATCATCAACAGCATGTATCATTGACACACCTCCGTGCCTTGACACAAGGCTGCCAAGAATGGTCTCTCGCTATCTTCCTCTACCTCTCTTGTCACAAATCTCTCTAGTTGTGACAATCATGTTCCAGCTGTTGTCTTCTAATGTGGCAAAGAATAATGACTGTCTTTTTCTGATGTTTGTGATCAGTTGTCTGTGTGTCTTGGCCTCTTTCAAAAAGTTCAGATTACTCATTCTGGCTGGCCAAGAAATTTTCAGCATTCCTCTATAAAACCACATCTCTCAAGCTGCTAAGCATATTTCTTTGCTTGCTTACTAATTGTCCATGATTCACAGCCATATGTTGGAACTGGTTCTATGTAACATGCCAGAACTTCTGTTCTAACCTCCACTGATAAAGAGTTATTGCATAAGATCCTTTTGTTTCTTCATAAACTGCAGTGTTTGCTTGTCCTATTCTGTTCTTTATTTCTGTGGTACATCTTCCTCTGATGTTATCCACATGGCTAGATTCTTCTTCTTCTTTTTCTGCGTTCATCCATTTTTTTTTCCGGACGTGATTGTGTTGTGCCTGTTTACAGCAGAGCTGCGTTCTTGCGCCGTTAGGCTGACACATCCGACTTCTGCGGCATTTTTTGACCGGGTTAACCTTCCTGGGGATAGATACTTGACTTTCTCCACATGTCCTAAGTTCACCGGCTCTGTGGCGAAGGGGTTATAGATGCAGTACATAATCCTGCATACTGTGTTGGAAACACAGCTGTGGGCGATGTGGCAGCAGACTGCCTTGCGTTAGGTTTTATCAAATGATATGGGTGCCGGCCGTTCAGAAAGCAATGGTAAACTATTGAATGTAACCTCGCCAAGAAATCATAAACAGACAAAGAATGCTGGGTTGACTGCAATGTCCTGTAGAGGATATGCAAACTAACTTTAACCTCAATTTAACAAATAATAACACACAATATAAATAATAGGACACAACCATGCAAAAAACAGGGAATGAAGTAGTTGGTGTTCTTGCTAACCAACCAAGTGGTCTGAGGTCAATCTCCAGTAGGGACACATTCATTCTGATCAATCCAGCTGTGAGGGTGATGCCAGAGTGGTCTACTAATACTGAATGGTTTCAGTCTACTGGGACATGTTTAGGATGGAGAGGAAGGAAGGCCAGAGTCATGCTACATCTTGAACCCTCATGTGCTACACCTTTACTCCTCATATACTATCACTTTTGAGCTACAATATTATCTCCATATACTACCACTACTGAGCTAGAACTTGACTACTAATATACTACCACTTTTGTGCTACAACTTGACTACTCATATACTACCACTTCTGTGCTACAACTTGACTACTCATATACTACCACTTTTGTGCTACAACTTGACTCCTCATACACTACCACTTTTGTGCTACAACTTGACTCCTCATACACTACCACTTATGTGCTACAACTTCACTCCTCATATACTACCGCTTTTGAGCTACAATATTATCTCCATATACTACCACTTTTGTGCTACAACATGACTCCTCATATACTACCACTTTTGTGCTACAATTTGACTCCTCATACACTACCACTTTTGTGCTACAACATGACTCCTCATACACTACCACTTTTGTGCTACAACATGACTCCTCATACACTACCACTATTGTACTACAACTTGACTACTCATATACTACCACTTTTGTGCTACAACATGACTCCTCATACACTACCACTTTTGTGCTACAACTTGACTCCTCATATACTACCACTTTTGAGCTACAATATTATCTCCATATACTACCACTTTTGTGCTACAACTTGACTACTCATATACTACCACTTTTGAGCTACAATATTATCTCCATATACTACCACTTTTGTGCTACAACTTGACTCCTCATATACTACCACTTTTGAGCTACAATATTATCTCCATATACTACCACTTTTGTGCTACAACTTGACTCCTCATACACTACCACTTTTGTGTTACAACTTGACTCCTCATACACTACCACCTTTGTGCTACAACTTGACTCCTCATATACTACCACTTTTATGCTACAACTTTATCTCCATATACTACCACTTTTATGCTACAACTTGACTTCTCATACACTACCACTTTTGTGCTACAACTTGATTCCTCATGTACTACCACTTTTATGCTACAACTTTATCTCCATATACTACCACTTTTATGCTACAACTTGACTCCTCATACACTACCACTTTTGTGCTGCAACTTGACTCCTCATATACTACCACTTTTATGCTACAACTTGACTCCTCATACACTACCACTTTTGTGCTACAACATGACTCCTCATACACTACCAATTTTGTGCTACAACTTGACTCCTCATACACTACCACTTTTGTGCTACAACTTTATCTCCACATATTACCACTTTTGTGCTACAACTTGAACCTTCAAATACTACCACTTTTGTGCTACAACTTGACTCCTCATACACTACCAATTTTATGCTACAACTTGACTCCTCATGTACTACCACTTTTGTGCTACAACTTGACTCCTCATATACTACCACTTTTGTGCTACAACATGACTCCTCATATACTACCACTTTTGTGCTACAACTTGACTCCTCATACACTACCACTTTTGTGCTACAACTTGATCTCCTACATATTACCACTTTTGTGCTACAACTTGAACCCTTCAAATACTACCACTTTTGTGCTACAACATGACTCCTCATACACTACCACTTTTGTGCTACAACTTGACTCCTCATACACTACCACTTTTGTGCTACAACTTGAACCCTCAAATACTACCACTTTTGTGCTACAACTTGACTCCTCATACACTACCACTTTTGTGCTACAACTTGAACCCTCAAATACTACCACTTTTGTGCTACAACTTGACCCCTCATATACTACCACTTTTGTGCTACAACATGACTCCTCATACACTACCACTTTTGTGCTACAACTTGAACCCTCAAATACTACCACTTTTGTGCTACAACTTGACTCCTCATACACTACCACTTTTGTGTTACAACTTGACTCCTCATGTACTACCACTTTTGTGCTACAATTTGACTCCTCATACACTACCACTTTTGTGCTACAACTTGAACCCTCAAATACTACCACTTTTGTGCTACAACTTGACTCCTCGTACACTACCACTTTTGTGCTACAACTTGACTCCTCATATACTACCACTTTTGTGCTACAACATGACTCCTCATACACTACCACTTTTGTGCTACAACTTTATCTCCACATATTACCACTTTTGTGCTACAACTTGACCACCTCCCCTAAATGTGCTATCACTTTTGTGCTACGACAAACTGACACCACCCCAACCCCCTATGTACTACAACATAATTACATTAATACCACATATGTTTCACTACTAAACAACCATACAGCTGTACCAGTTGGCATGTACAGCTGTACCAGTTGGCTCACACAGCTGCACCTGTTGGCTTGCACAGCTGTACCAGTCAGCACATAGTTGTATCAGTTCACACATACAGTTGTACCAGCCAGCACATAGTTTTATCAGTTCACTCATACAGTTGTACCAGTCAGCACATACAGTTGTATCAGTTCACACATTCAGTTGTACCAGTCAGCACATACAGTTGTACCAGCCTGCACATACAGTTGTGCCAGTTCACACAAACAGTTATACCAGTCAGCATATACAGTTGTACCAGTTCACACATATAGTTGTGCCAGTTCACACATACATTTGTACCAGTCAGCATATAGTTGTACTAGCTGGCACATACAATTGTACCAGTCAGCATGCACAGTTGTACCAAGTTGGCATGTACAGCTGAACTAGAAAGCACATACAGTTGCATCAGTCAGCTAATACAGGTTACCGGTCAGCATGCACTGCTGTACCAGTCAGTATGTACAGTTGTACCTATTGGCATGAGTAGTTGTACCAGTAAGAAACAAATTAATATAGTGTGTACAAGGAATAACCAAACATATGTACAAGGTATATCCATACATGTGTACAAGGTATATCCATTTACATGTTCAAGGAATAATTATACATTTGTAGCAGCTATAACCATTCAAGATATAACCGTACATATGTACCAGTTATAACCATATGTGTACCACCTGTAACCTTACATGTGTACAAGGCTCAGTCACATGTGAACATAAGGTATAACCATACATGTGTACATGATATAACTAGACATGTGTACAGGGTATAGCCATACATGTGTTAAAAAATGACATATATGTGTACAAATATAACCGCACACATGTGCAAGATATAAACATACATATGTACTAGATATAACCATACAAATGTGCAAGATATAACTGCAAATATGTACAATATATAACTGCAAATGTGCACAAGGTATAATTTTACATGTCCACAAAGTATAATCATACTTGTGTTCCAGTTATAACTATACACATGGACAAATTATACAATTATATGTAAACAAAGAATAATCATGTGTACAAGATAAAGCTGTACATGTGTACAGAATATAATCACACATTATACAAAAGTATAACCATATATTTGTTCTAGCTATAACTATTGATGTGTACGATGTATAACCATATATTTATTCTAGCTATAACTACAGATGTGTACAATGTATAACAATATATTTGTTCTAGGTATAACTGTAGATGTGTACAAGGAATAACCTTAATTATGTACAAAGTATAACCATCTATTTGTTCTAACTATAACTATACATTTGAACAAAGTATAACCACACATGTGTACAAAGTACAACCACAGATGTGTACAAAGCATAACCACATGTGTACAAGGTATAACCACACATGTGTTAAAAAACATAATCACACTTGAGTAGAAAGTATAACCACAGATGTGTACAAAGTATAACCACGCTTGAGTAGAAAATATATCTACACATATGTGCAAAGTAGGCCAACCCTTGTATAAAATATAATCACATGTGTACAAAGCACAACCACACATGTGTACAAGGTACACATCATCACCGTCATCACCAAGTGCCATCTCCACACTGAAAGTTGGCTGCAATGGCCTCAACACATTCTGTACAGCACCTGTACAAAGTATAACTGAATCACAAATGCTTAAACCATTGAAGCACAGATGTATACAGTTTAATGTACATGTGAACATGGTATGGCTGTACATGTTGAGAAATGTGTACAACTTTACTGTTATTTTACTTTTAAAATGTTTCTGTTTGATTATCATCATCATCATTATCATCACCATGTTAGACAGTTCAAAGACTGGTGGTGAAGTCATCTGATCGTGTCACTCCACTATCCTGTTATCATCATAATGAGGTCCGCATGGCCGAATGGATAAGAGAGGTTGCTCTTAAATATTTAGTGTGTTGCTGCTGAGATAGCGGGTTCAATCCCCTACACTGGTAAGTTGGACTAAAAACTAAAATGTTGATTTCTCATCCTTGACTAAGGGGACGTAAATTACAAGTACCTTAGAAGTCGGAGTGGATTGGCCTGCTGGCGAGGGACACTGGCAACAGGGAAAGCTAATCCACATGCAAAAATCAATCCAGTAAACTAGAAGCGGTAGCATGTGTATGGACTACGCTTGAGTTCAAAGCGAGCGAAGCACAACCAATAAAGAAAAATTATCTTCACATTAGACAGTTCAAAGTCTGGTGTTGATGTCATCCCACTGTTCCCTGTTATCAGCATCATCATCATCATGTTAAGCAGCCCGAAGAAATCATCTGATCAAATCTTCCTTCACCTCCGCACAGATCTGTATCCCCAATGTCCTTGCATGCTAGAGCGATATTCATGTATAAAACAACCACATTTCCCTTGTCAAGTGGGCTGCCCAAAATGGCGCAATCAGGCGGCCATCTAGCCAGCTTCACTTCTGCTCAAATCACATGATCAAGCAAGGGGAAAGAATCACTAACAAAGTCAAGCAGGGAGAAGCAATCAATATGAAGTGTGGCTAAATTCTCCCTGTATGTGAAATAACATCACATATAAACACAACAGGAAATGTACTTTTCTGTGATACTGTCCACTTGAAAGACAGGACCACAAAGACTTAATTAACTGACATGCTTTAAAAAATACCCAAGTTTTTCAAGCTTATTTTGTGAGTAAATTTCAAGGCATGATTCATAATAGTATTCTGACACTCACTAGTTCGGATCAGCTTCTAATGGAAAATTCCACACGTCAACACACAGAAAAATGAAGATAAAGATACCAAAATAAGAATACAGAAGGCAAGAGGAGCTCTTGTAGGACTAAGAGATGTGTGGATATACAAGAAATTAAACTTAGCATTGGACTAAGAATATTCAATTCTAACGTTAGATCAGTGCTTACTGTATTGGTCAAAAACATGAGGAAAAACAAACACGATAACAAATAAACTTCCAACATTCATTAAGTAGTGCCTGTGCGGAATAGAAGGAATAAAATAGTGCCATGGAATCATCAAGGTAGAGCTCATGGAGAGAACTATACAAATACCAGTGAACGCAGGTCAACATGGTCGAATAGGTAAGAACACGTGTTCTTAAACATCCGGTGTGCTGATGCAGAGGTTAGCAATTCAACCCCTACACCGGACAGCTGAACTAAAACATTGACCTGTCGTCCTTGACTTGGGGATGTAAATTACAAGTACCTCTGAAGTCAGAGTAGGTTCACCTATTGGCAAGGGACACTGTTAATAAGGAAAGCTAATCCACATGCAAAATTCAGTTCATCACTACTATAAATAGTGTGTATGGACTACACTAGAGTTCAAAGCGAGCTAATGGGGAAAAAAAATACCAGTGAACCAAGAGGTGATGAACAGAAGGTGTTATTGATAGGTCGTGCAAAGATAACATCTAGAATAGTGTCATTAGAAAGCCTTGTGTCTAGGATACATAAGACAAAAGAAATACAAGACCTAACAACACACGGAGAAGAGAATTAGAGACAAGAGATGGATATATGGAGATGAGATGAACAGAGCTGCAAGGGACAGCTACAGATAGAAAAGCTTGGAGTGAGTATGCACCAAGGGGGAATAACGAGTGAAAGAAGAAGAGGAAGTAGCTTCAGATTGGCTTCTAAGTGAAAATTTCTCCTCATGTCAACACACAGATAAATAAAAGACTTATAGAAATACCGGTATGGAATTCGAGCCATGTATGTTAGAAATACCAGCATGGAATTCGAGCCATGTATGTTAGAAATACCGGTATGGAATTTGAGCCATGAATGTTAGAAATACTGGTATGGAATTCGAGCCATGAATGTTACTGAACCTGGACTTTAGTCTCAGCTGCTGGACCCATTCCAAGTCAAACCAAAGTGCCGGAGCCTTGGACCCGCCTGGAGGTGTGTTGAATGTATGCCAGTGCAATGTTTGTGTAGACCACCCACCCAGTACTTGACAGGGGGACGTGGTATCCTTAGTGGCCAGACCCTCGCCTGTCAGCCCACAGGACCCGGTTCCATCGGGATGGAGGGGGGAGACCTGGCCTCCCAAGTGGACCTAGCCTCAAGTGAGGAACAGGACGTGTCCAGGGAAGTAAAAGTGACCGGACTATACTGAGTACCTCGTTCTTTGAGTGCCGACTGGTCTACAGAAATGTGCCGAGCACCATATACCCAATGAGACTTAAGGCGTGAACAAGGGTTATTCCTTACTTGAGGGATCGGCACTCAACAGATGATTTGGTAAATACTATTTCAGACATCTTTACTTCCCAGCACTTTTTCTGGTTCCAATTTGAGGTTATTAAAAACCTGCCTTGATGAGGAATCAAACACATGACCACTGGTCCGGCATGCTAGCCGCAACACCCCAGTGCCACCGTCACTTAAGTAAATAATGGTCAAGTCGGAGTCATGTCTGAGCCACTTGCAACTAATGGGAATCCAGACATCTTGGGTAGTCAGTTTAATCAACTATTTTGTCTTCCCCCTGGTTATACTGTTCAACTGCTTCCTCTGTCACTATGTGTTACACCAGAACTGGAGGTATAAAACAAGTCTACAACAGGTCATAATGGAGGGAAGTGTACTAGGGAGGTAGAGAAGAGGACGACCACAACAGAGATGAATTCAGGATGCGATACATAATTTACACAAGATAGCAACAGTGGCAGGGCATTGGCTTATGATACAGAGACATTTTGAAAGAGTTGTAGACCAAAACCATTAATACTCTTGCAAACACGCTGTATAAGTATGTATTATAACCGGTAATATTAATATGCACATTATTTTAGAAATACAAATAATGCCACCAAACCTTTGAGACATAGTTTATTCGATAAAATAATAAAGTAATATAATCTATTATTACTAAAATAATTGGGAACAAGTGGGGAAAATGATTGGAACGTCTGGAAACAGGGTATGAATGTACAGCAGGAGAAAGACACCCAGTGTCATGATCCAGGTGGGCCCTCACTAAGAGAGTGTCAAAAAGGGTACGAATGTACAGCAGGAGAAAGACACCCAGTGTCATGGCCTCGGTGGGCCCTCACTAAGAGTGTGTCAAGAAGGGTACAAATGTACAGCAGGAGAAAGACACCCAATGTCATGACACCGGTGGGTCCTCACTAAGAGAGTGTCAAGAAGGGTACAAATGTACAGCAAGAGAAAGACACCCAGTGTCATGGCCCAGGTGGGCCCTCACTAAGAGTGTCAAGAAGGGTACGAATGTACAGCAGGAGAAAGACACCCAGTGTCATGACCTCGGTGGTCCCTCACTAAGAAAGTGTCAAGAAGAGTATGAATGTACAGCAGGAGAATGACACCCAGTGTCATGACCTCGGTGGGCCCTCACTAAGAAAGTGTCAAGAAGGGTATGAATGTACAGCAGGAGAAAGACACCCAGTGTCATGGACCAGGTGGGCCCTCACTAAGAGAGTGTCAAGAAGACAAGAGGTAAAAAGAATTCTGAGAAGGGGGACAACTTCTGACAATCAGAAGTCTCTGGTCGAGCTTGCTCCGCGGCAGAGTTTTCACCAATGTATTGTAACTGGTCATATTAATATGCATGTTATTTAATAATGCCACCAAACTTTTAAGAGCTAGTTTATTTGATAATATAATGAAGTAATTTAATCTATTATTACCAAAATAATTGTAGTCTAGAACAGCAAATACTAGAATAGTATGAATGTGTGGAAGTCAAAGGAAGTTAAACATAGCACCAAACTAAGAATGTTTAACTCCAATGTTAAACTGGTGTGACTGTATGGGTCAGAAACACGGAGATCAACTAACAGAATTACTCATATGAACAATTAACAAACAGAATTACTCATAAGATCAACTAACAGAATTACTCATAAGAATAACTATCAGAATTACTCATAAGATCAACTAACAGAATTACTCATAAGATCAACTAACAGAATTACTCATAAGATCAACTAACAGAATTACTCATAAGATCAACTAACAGAATTACTCATAAGATCAACTAATAGAATTACTCATAAGATCAACTAACAGAATTACTCATAAGATCAACTAACAGAATTACTCATAAGATCAACTAACAGAATTACTCATAAGATCAACTAACAGAATTACTCATAAGATCAACTAACAGAATTACTCATAAGATCAACTAATAGAATTACTCATAAGATCAACTAACAGAATTACTCATAAGATCAACTAACAGAATTACTCATAAGATCAACTAACAGAATTACTCATAAGATCAACTAACAGAATTACTCATAAGATCAACTAATAGAATTACTCATAAGATCAACTAACAGAATTACTCATAAGATCAACTAACAGAATTACTCATAAGATCAACTAATAGAATTACTCATAAGATCAACTAACAGAATTACTCATAAGATCAACTAACAGAATTACTCATAAGATCAACTAACAGAATTACTCATAAGATCAACTAACAGAATTACTCATAGATCAACTAACAGAATTACTCATAAGATCAACTAACAGAATTACTCATAAGATCAACTAATAGAATTACTCATAAGATCAACTAACAGAATTACTCATAAGATCAACTAACAGAATTACTCATAAGATCAACTAACAGAATTACTCATAAGATCAACTAACAGAATTACTCATAAGATCAGCTAACAGAATTACTCATAAGATCAGCTAACAGAATTACTCATAAGATCAACTAACAGAATTACTCATAAGATCAACTAACAGAATTACTCATAAGATCAACTAACAGAATTACTCATAAGATCAACTAACAGAATTACTCATAAGATCAACTAACTAGAATTACTCATAAGATCAACTAATAGAATTACTCATAAGATCAACTAATAGAATTACTCATAAGATCAACTAACAGAATTACTCATAAGATCAACTAACAGAATTACTCATAAGATCAACTAACAGAATTACTCATAAGATCAACTAACAGAATTACTCAT
This sequence comes from Cepaea nemoralis, assembly GCA_014155875.1. Classification (NCBI taxonomy): domain Eukaryota; kingdom Metazoa; phylum Mollusca; class Gastropoda; order Stylommatophora; family Helicidae; genus Cepaea; species Cepaea nemoralis. Next base: position 19,745 of record JACEFZ010018614.1, read on the forward strand.
AAGATCAACTAACAGAATTACTCATAAGATCAACTAACAGAATTACTCATAAGATCAACTAATAGAATTACTCATAAGATCAACTAACAGAATTACTCATAAGATCAACTAACAGAATTACTCATAAGATCAACTAACAGAATTACTCATAAGATCAGCTAACAGAATTACTCATAAGATCAGCTAACAGAATTGCCCATAAGAACAACTAACAAAATTACCCATAAGAACAACTAACAGAATTACTCATAAGATCAACTAACAGAATTACTCATAAGATCAACTAACAGAATTACTCATAAGATCAACTAACAGAATTACTCATAAGATCAACTAACAGAATTACTCATAAGATCAACTAACAGAATTGCCCATAAGACGACTAACAAAATTACCCATAAGAACGACTAACAAAATTACCCATAAGAACAACTAACAGAATTACTCATAAGATCAACTAACAGAATTACTCATAAGATCAACTAACAGAATTACTCATAAGATCAACTAACAGAATTGCCCATAAGATCAACTAACAGAATTACTCATAAGATCAACTAACAGAATTACTCATAAGATCAACTAACAGAATTACTCATAAGATCAACTAACAGAATTACTCATAAGATCAACTAACAGAATTACTCATAAGATCAACTAACAGAATTACTCATAAGATCAACTAACAGAATTACTCATAAGATCAACTAACAGAATTACCCATAAGAACGACTAACAAAATTACCCATAAGAACAACTAACAGAATTACTCATAAGATCAACTAACAGAATTACTCATAAGATCAACTAACAGAATTACTCATAAGATCAACTAACAGAATTGCCCATAAGAACAACTAACAAAATTACCCATAAGAACGACTAACAGAATTACCCATAAGATCAGCTAACAGAATTACTCATAAGATCAACTAACAGAATTACCCTTAAGATCAACTAACAGAATTACTCATAAGATCAACTAACAGAATTACTCATAAGATCAACTAACAGAATTACTCATAAGATCAACTAACAGAATTACTCATAAGATCAGCTAACAGAATTACTCATAAGATCAGCTAACAGAATTACTCATATGATCAGCTAACAGAATTACTCATAAGATCAACTAACAGAATTACTCATAAGATCAGCTAACAGAATTACTCATAAGATCAGCTAACAGAATTACTCATAAGATCAGCTAACAGAATTACTCATAAGATCAACTAACAGAATTACTCATATGATCAGCTAACAGAATTGCCCATAAGAACAACTAACAAAATTACCCATAAGAACAACTAACAGAATTACTCATAAGATCAACTAACAGAATTACTCATAAGATCAACTAACAGAATTACTCATAAGATCAACTAACAGAATTGCCCATAAGAACAACTAACAAAATTACCCATAAGAACGACTAACAGAATTACCCATAAGATCAGCTAACAGAATTACTCATAAGATCAACTAACAGAATTACTCATAAGATCAACTAACAGAATTACTCATAAGATCAACTAACAGAATTACTCATAAGATCAACTAACAGAATTACTCATAAGATCAACTAACAGAATTACTCATAAGATCAACTAACAGAATTACTCATAAGATCAACTAATAGAATTACTCATAAGATCAACTAATAGAATTACTCATAAGATCAACTAATAGAATTACTCATAAGATCAACTAACAGAATTACTCATAAGATCAACTAACAGAATTACTCATAAGATCAACTAACAGAATTACTCATAAGATCAACTAACAGAATTACTCATAAGATCAACTAACAGAATTACTCATAAGATCAACTAACAGAATTACTCATAAGATCAACTAATAGAATTACTCATAAGATCAACTAACAGAATTACTCATAAGATCAACTAACAGAATTACTCATAAGATCAACTAACAGAATTACTCATAAGATCAGCTAACAGAATTACTCATAAGATCAGCTAACAGAATTGCCCATAAGAACAACTAACAAAATTACCCATAAGAACAACTAACAGAATTACTCATAAGATCAACTAACAGAATTACTCATAAGATCAACTAACAGAATTACTCATAAGATCAACTAACAGAATTACTCATAAGATCAACTAACAGAATTACTCATAAGATCAACTAACAGAATTGCCCATAAGAACGACTAACAAAATTACCCATAAGAACGACTAACAAAATTACCCATAAGAACAACTAACAGAATTACTCATAAGATCAACTAACAGAATTACTCATAAGATCAACTAACAGAATTACTCATAAGATCAACTAACAGAATTGCCCATAAGATCAACTAACAGAATTACTCATAAGATCAACTAACAGAATTACTCATAAGATCAACTAACAGAATTACTCATAAGATCAACTAACAGAATTACTCATAAGATCAACTAACAGAATTACTCATAAGATCAACTAACAGAATTACTCATAAGATCAACTAACAGAATTACTCTATAGATCAACTAACAGAATCTACCCATAAGAAACGACTAACAAAATTACCCATAAGAACAACTAACAGAATTACTCATAAGATCAACTAACAGAATTACTCATAGATCAACTAACAGAATTACTCATAAGATCAACTAACAGAATTTGCCCATAAGAACAACTAAACAATTACCCATAAGAACGACTAACAGAATTACCCATAAGATCAGCTAACAGAATTACTCATAAGATCAACTAACAGAATTACCCTTAAGATCAACTAACAGAATTACTCATAAGATCAACTAACAGAATTACTCATAGATCAACTAACAGATTACTCATAAGATCAACTAACAGAATTACTCATAAGATCAGCTAACAGAATTACTCATAAGATCAGCTAACAGAATTACTCATATGATCAGCTAACAGAATTACTCATAAGATCAACTAACAGAATTACTCATAAGATCAGCTAACAGAATAACTCATAAGATCAGCTAACAGAATTACTCATAAGATCAGCTAACAGAATTACTCATAAGATCAACTAACAGAAGTACTCATATGATCAGCTAACAGAATTGCCATAAGAACAAACTACAAAATTTACCCATAAGAACAACTAACAGAATTACCCATAAGATCAACTAACAGAATTACTCATAAGATCAACTACAGAATACTCATAAGATCAACTAACAGAATTGCCCATAAGAACAACTAACAAAATTACCCATAAGAACGACTAACAGAATTACCCATAAGATCAGCTAACAGAATTACTCATAAGATCAACTAACAGAATTACCCTTAAGATCAACTAACAGAATTACTCATAAGATCAACTAACAGAATTACTCATAAGATCAACTAACAGAATTACTCATAAGATCAACTAACAGAATTACTCATAAGATCAGCTAACAGAATTACTCATAAGACTCAGCTAACAGAATTACTCATAAGATCAGCTAACAGAATTGCCCATAAGAACAACTAACAAAATTACCCATAGAACAACTAACAGAATTACTCATAAGATCAACTAACAGAATTACTCATAAGAACAACTAACAGAATTACTCATAAGATCAACTAACAGAATTACTCATAAGATCAACTAACAGAATTACTCATAAGATCAACTAACAGAATTGCCCATAAGAACGACTAACAAAATTACCCATAAGAACGACTAACAAAATTACCCATAAGAACAACTAACAAGAATTACTCATTAAGATCAACTAACAGAATTACTCATAAGATCAACTAACAGAACTACTCATAAGATACAACTAACAGAATTGCCATAAGATCAACTAACAGAATTACTCATAAGATCAACTAACAGAATTACTCATAAGATCAACTAACAGAATTACTCATAAGATCAACTAACAGGAATTACTCATAAGATCAACTAACAGAATTACTCATAAGATCAACTAACAGAATTACTCATAAGATCAACTAACAGAATTACCCATAAGATCAACTAACAGAATTACCCATAAGAACAAATAACAAAATTACCCCTAAGAACAACTAACAGAATTACTCATAAGATCAACTAACAGAATTACTCATAAGATCAACTAACAGAATTACTCATAAGATCAACTAACAGAATTCCCCTAAGAACAACTAACAAAATTACCCCTAAGAACGACTAACAGAATTACCCATAAGATCACTAACAGAATTACTCATAAGATCAACTAACAGAATTACCCATAAGAACAACTAACAGAATTACTCATAAGATCAGCTAACAGAATTACCCATAAGAACGACTAACAGAATTACCCATAAGATCAACTAACAGAATTACTCATAAGATCAACTAACAGAATTACCCATAAGATCAACTAACAGAATTACTCATAAGATCAACTAACAGAATTACCCATAAGAACAACTAACAGAATTACTCATAAGATCAACTAACAGAATTACCCATAAGAACGACTAACAAAATTGCCCATAAGATCAACTAACAGAATTACTCATAAGATCAACTAACAGAATTACTCATAAGATCAACTAACAGAATTACTCATAAGATCAACTAACAGAATTACTCATAAGATCACTAACAGAATTACTCATAAGATCAACTAACAGAATTACCATAAGATCAGCTAACAGAATTACTCATAAGAACAACTAACAGAATTACCCATAAGAACAACTAACAGAATTACTCATAAGATCAACTAACAGAATTACCCATAAGAACAACTAACAAAATTACCCATAAGAACGACTAACAAAATTGCCCATAAGAACAACTAACAGAATTACTCATAAGATCAACTAACAGAATTGCCCATAAGATCAACTAACAGAATTACTCATAAGATCAACTAACAGAATTACTCATAAGATCAACTAACAGAATTACTCATAAGATCAACTAACAGAATTACTCATAAGATCAACTAACAGAATTACTTATAAGATCAACTAACAGAATTACTCATAAGATCAACTAACAGAATTGCCCATAAGAACGACTAACAGAATTACTCATAAGATCAACTAACAGAATTACTCATAAGATCAACTAACAGAATTACTCATAAGATCAACTAACAGAATTACTCATAAGATCAACTAACAGAATTACTCATAAGATAAACTAACAGAATTGCCCATAAGAACGACTAACAAAATTACCCATAAGAACGACTAACAAAATTACCCATAAGAACAACTAACAGAATTACTCATAAGATCAACTAACAGAATTACCCATAAGAACGACTAACAGAATTACTCATAAGAACGACTAACAGAATTACTCATAAGAACGACTAACAGAATTACCCATAAGATCAACTAACAGAATTACTCATAAGAACGACTAACAGAATTACTCATAAGATCAACTAACAGAATTACTCATAAGATCAACTAACAGAATTACTCATAAGATCAACTAACAGAATTACTCATAAGATCAACTAACAGAATTACTCATAAGAACAACTAACAGAATTACTCATAAGATCAACTAACAGAATTACTCATAAGATCAACTAACAGAATTACTCATAAGATCAACTAACAGAATTACTCATAAGATCAACTAACAGAATTACTCATAAGAACGACTAACAGAATTACTCATAAGAACGACTAACAGAATTACCCATAAGATCAACTAACAGAATTACTCATAAGAACGACTAACAGAATTACTCATAAGATCAACTAACAGAATTACTCATAAGAACGACTAACAGAATTACTCATAAGATCAACTAACAGAATTACTCATAAGAACGACTAACAGAATTACTCATAAGAACGACTAACAGAATTACCCATAAGAACGACTAACAAAATTGCCCATAAGATCAACTAACAAAATTGCCCATAAGATCAACTAACAGAATTACTCATAAGATCAGCTAACAGAATTACCCATAAGAACGACTAACAGAATTACCCATAAGATCAGCTAACAGAATTACTCATAAGATCAACTAACAGAATTACCCATAAGATCAGCTAACAGAATTACTCATAAGAACAACTAACAGAATTACTCATAAGATCAACTAACAGAATTACCCATAAGAACAACTAACAAAATTACTCATAAGATCAACTAACAGAATTACCCATAAGATCAACTAACAGAATTACTCATAAGATCAGCTAACAGAATTACTCATAAGATCAGCTAACAGAATTACTCATAAGATCAACTAACAGAATTACTCATAAGATCAGCTAACAGAATTACTCATAAGATCAACTAACAGAATTACTCATAAGATCAGCTAACAGAATTACCCATAAGATCAACTAACAGAATTACTCATAAGATCAACTAACAGAATTACTCATAAGATCAACTAACAGAATTACTCATAAGATCAACTAACAGAATTACTCATAAGATCAGCTAACAGAATTACCCATAAGATCAACTAACAGAATTACCCATAAGATCAACTAACAGAATTACTCATAAGATCAGCTAACAGAATTACTCATAAGATCAACTAACAGAATTACTCATAAGATCAACTAACAGAATTACTCATAAGATCAACTAACAGAATTACTCATAAGATCAGCTAACAGAATTACCCATAAGATCAACTAACAGAATTACCCATAAGATCAACTAACAGAATTACTCATAAGATCAGCTAACAGAATTACCCATAAGATCAACTAACAGAATTACCCATAAGATCAACTAACAGAATTACTCATAAGATCAGCTAACAGAATTACTCATAAGATCAACTAACAGAATTACTCATAAGATCAACTAACAGAATTACTCATAAGATCAGCTAACAGAATTACTCATAAGATCAACTAACAGAATTACTCATAAGATCAACTAACAGAATTACTCATAAGATCAACTAACAGAATTACTCATAAGATCAGCTAACAGAATTACCCATAAGATCAACTAACAGAATTACTCATAAGATCAGCTAACAGAATTACCCATAAGATCAACTAACAGAATTACCCATAAGATCAACTAACAGAATTACTCATAAGATCAGCTAACAGAATTACCCATAGATCAGCTAACAGAATTACTCATAAGATCAACTAACAGAATTACTCATAAGATCAACTAACAGAATTACCCATAAGATCAGCTAACAGAATTACCCATAAGAACAACTAACAGAATTACTCATAAGATCAACTAACAGAATTACCCATAAGAACAACTAACAAAATTACCCATAAGAACGACTAACAAAATTGCCCATAAGAACAACTAACAGAATTACTCATAAGATCAACTAACAGAATTGCCCATAAGATCAACTAACAGAATTGCCCATAAGATCAACTAACAGAATTACTCATAAGATCAACTAACAGAATTACTCATAAGATCAACTAACAGAATTACTCATAAGATCAACTAACAGAATTACTCATAAGATCAACTAACAGAATTGCCCATAAGAACGACTAACAGAATTACTCATAAGATCAACTAACAGAATTACTCATAAGATCAACTAACAGAATTACTCATAAGATCAACTAACAGAATTACTCATAAGATCAACTAACAGAATTACTCATAAGATCAACTAACAGAATTGCCCATAAGAACGACTAACAAAATTACCCATAAGAACGACTAACAAAATTACCCATAAGAACAACTAACAGAATTACTCATAAGATCAACTAACAGAATTACCCATAAGAACGACTAACAGAATTACTCATAAGATCAACTAACAGAATTACTCATAAGATCAACTAACAGAATTGCCCATAAGAACGACTAACAGAATTGCCCATAAGAACGACTAACAAAATTGCCCATAAGATCAACTAACAGAATTACTCATAAGATCAACTAACAGAATTACTCATAAGATCAACTAACAGAATTGCCCATAAGAACGACTAACAGAATTGCCCATAAGATCAGCTAACAGAATTACTCATAAGATCAACTAACAGAATTGCCCATAAGAACAACTAACAAAATTACCCATAAGAACGACTAACAGAATTACCCATAAGATCAGCTAACAGAATTACCCTTAAGATCAACTAGCATAATTACCAATAAGAACAACTAACAGAAATACTGTGATACTGTAAATACAGAAATACTCATAAACTACAAACATTCACTAGTTGCTGCCTGCACAGAATACTGGGAATAAAATGGTATGACAGAATTACCAATGTAGAGCTCATGGAGAGAACTACACAAATCCCAGTGAACCAGGAGGTGAGGAAACGGCACTGGGATTAGATAGGACACCCACAGAGAAAACCTGAGGACAATATAACTAGACACTCTCTTTTCTGGAACCCACAAGATAGGACACACACAGAGAAAACCTGAGGACAATATAACTAGACACTCTCTTGTCTGGAACCCACAAGATAGGACACACACTGAGAAAACCTGAGGACAATATAACTAGACACTCTCTTGTCTGGAACCCACAAGATAGGACACACACTGAGAAAACCTGAGGACAATATAACTAGACACTCTCTTGTCTGGAACCCACAAGATAGGACACACACTGAGAAAACCTGAGGACAATATAACTAGACACTCTCTTGTCTGGAACCCACAAGATAGGACACACACTGAGAAAACCTGAGGACAATATAACTAGACACTCTCTTGTCTGGAACCCACAAGATAGGACACACACTGAGAAAACCTGAGGACAATATAACTAGACACTCTCTTGTCTGGAACCCACAAGATAGGACACACACTGAGAAAACCTGAGGACAATATAACTAGACACTCTCTTGTCTGGAACCCACAAGATAGGACACACACTGAGAAAACCTGAGGACAATATAACTAGACACTCTCTTGTCTGGAACCCACAAGATAGGACACACACTGAGAAAACCTGAGGACAATATAACTAGACACTCTCTTGTCTGGAACCCACAAGATAGGACACACACTGAGAAAACCTGAGGACAATATAACTAGACACTCTCTTGTCTGGAACCCACAAGATAGGACACACACTGAGAAAACCTGAGGACAATATAACTAGACACTCTCTTGTCTGGAACCCACAAGATAGGACACACACTGAGAAAACCTGAGGACAATATAACTAGACACTCTCTTGTCTGGAACCCACAAGATAGGACACACACTGAGAAAACCTGAGGACAATATAACTAGACACTCTCTTGTCTGGAACCCACAAGATAGGACACACACATGAGAAAACCTGAGGACAATATAACTAGACACTCTCTTGTCTGGAACCCACAAGATAGGACACACACTGAGAAAACCTGAGGACAATATAACTAGACACTCTCTTGTCTGGAACTCACAAGATAGGACACACACTGAGAAAACCTGAGGACAATATAACTAGATACTCTTGTCTGGAACTCACAAGATAGGACACACTGAGAAAACCTGAGGACAATATAACTAGACACTCTCTTGTATGGAACTCACAAGATAAGACACACAGTGAGAAAACCTGAGGACAATATAACTAGACACTCTCTTGTCTCGAACCCACAATGAGAAAACCTGAGGACAATATAACTATACACTCTCTTGTCTGGAACCCACAAAACATTCAAAATAGCAGGAGACCTAAAAACACATGGAAAAGAGAATGAGAGAGAGGAATAATACAGGGAGGACATTGGGGGGGGGGGGGGGGCTGTAGAAGACGGCATGAGATAGGATGGTTGGTGTGAGCTGCCTGTAGATCTATGCTCTAGCAGTCGATGAAAGGCAGAAGCAGACGAGGAAGAAATGTAAGTCTATTAAGAATTAAATAACTAAACACAAAAACCAAAAAAAACATAAATAAATAAACTTAAGAGTATCCATTTCATTAAAAGGTTAAACTGTACATGTGTTAAAAGACACATACGTGTACATGTACAAGGAATAACTGTACATGCGTACATGATATAACCTAACCATATACTGAACAAATGTGTTTGTGTACAAGGTATAATGCAACTACACATTGTGTTAGGTATAATAATACATGTGTAAAACACAGAAATACATGTGTACAAGATGGCATCACACATGTGTACATGACATAACATATTTGTGTGCAAGACAATCATGTCGTGCGTACCAGATAGTCACATCCATGTAAAAATCATAACCACACATGTGTACAAGTCACAACCATGTATGTGTACAAGACATAACCACGCATGTGTACAAGACATGTGAAGAAGCCATAACCACATATGCAACTACACATCTGTACATTGTACACATACATATCACATCTATAAAAACATATCTTTTATACAAAAACTCTGTGACTGTTCCATTATGCATGTACATGGACAACTGTGTCCTTTCACATTACATATATAAAATCTTTATATGTCATAGTATATGGATGTATAAACTTGTTTTCTCACATTCTGTCCATTATCACAACCTGTCTATTTTCACATGGTCTACTGATATTACCTGACTATTCTCACAACCAGTCTATTCTCACATCCAGTCTATTATCACAACCAGACTATTGTCACATCCACTATTTTATCACAACCTCTTCTCATATCCTTCTCTTCTCACATCCTGCCTACAATCACAACCTAATAATTCTCACAATTTTATTATCACAACCTAACAATTCTCACACCTTGTCAATCACAACCTGACTATTCTTACATTTTGCCTATTACCACAAACTGACTATTCCCACATTCTGTATTTTTCAGATCCTATGTATTCTCTTACCCAGCATATTCACAATCCCAAATGTTCTCACTTCTTTTTCATGACTATTTACAAGTCTTATCTATTCTCACAGCCAGTCATTTCTCAAAATTCATGTCATATTTTCACAGCCTTTCAAGTCCTGTCTCAGATGTCCTGTCTAATAACAAGTCTAATGACACATGTCCTGTCTAATAACATGTCTAATGACACTTGTCCAGTCTAATAACACATGTCCTGTCTAATGACACATGTCCTGTCTAATGACACATGTCCTGCTTATTCTCAAAGCATGCCTTTTTTTCCACAGCTTATCTATTCTCATATTAAGTCTATTTTCACAACCTGTCTCTTCTCACAGCTTGTCTATATTTATGGCATACATTCACAACTATTTACATGTCACGTCTATTCTAACATCTAGTGTTTATTCTCACAAAATGCTACTCAAACACCTAATATTGTCTCACAGACTGTCTATTCTCACAACGTGCTACTCAAACACCTAATTTTGTCTCACAGACTGTTTATTCTCACAACTTGCTACTCAAACACCTAATCTTGTCTCACAGAATGTCTATTCTCACAACATGCTACTCATACAACTAATCTTGCAACACAGACTGTCTATTCTCACAACTTGCTACTCAAACACCTAATCTTGTCTCACAGAATGTCTATTCTCACAACATGCTTCTCAAAACACCTAATCTTGTCTCACAGAATGTCTATTCTCACAACATGCTTCTCAAAACACCTAATCTTGTCTCACAGAATGTCTATTCTCACAACTTGCTACTCAAACACCTAATCTTGTCTCACAGAATGTCTATTCTCACAACATGCTACTCATACAACTAATCTTGCAAATTAGACTGTCTATTCACACAACTTACTACTCAAACACCTAATCTTGCCCCACAGTCTGTCTACTCTCACAACTTGCTACTCAAAACACCTAATCATGCCTCACAGACTGTCTCGCATATTTGTTCTTACAAAATTGTTGCCAAGGTTTATATCAGGCTATCATGAAATAAAATAAATATGAAATCAACAAGTAAAACATCGGCCGCACGTTTGTCATCTGTGTCATCTCTAACACAACTACACTGAAAATCAATATTTACAGAAAACAATCACCTAAATGTTTGTCACACTCAACGTGTAAACAAAACATGGCTTGAAACACTGAACATGCATTGTACACGGCAAATGTGCTTCACATTTAACATCAGTAAACATAGAATGTGTCCGTCAAATTCGACAAAGTAATGTCTGTCACATTCAACAAGTTAATTAGAGTACACGTCCATCATATTCAAATGATTAAAAGAGCATATGTACACTGCATTAAACAAAGTAATGAGAGTATATGTCTGTGACATTCAACTGTATAATCGGAATATATATCTGTCACATTCAACTGAGTAATCAGAGTACATATTTGTCACATTCAACTGTATAATGAGAGTATATGTCTGTGTCATTCAACTGAGTAATGAGAGCATATGTCTTGTCACATTCAACTGTGTAATGAGAGTATATGTCTGTCACATTCAACTGTGTAATGAGAGTATATGTCTGTCACATTCAACTGTGTAATGAGAGTATATGTCTGTCACATTCAACTGTATGAGAGTATGTCTGTCACATTCAACTGTGTCATGAGAGTATATGTCTGTCACATTCAACTGTATAATGAGAGTATATGTCTGTCACATTCAACTGTATGTGTATATGTCTGTCACATTCAACTGTGTAATGAGAGTATATGTCTGTCTCATTCAGCTGAGTAATGAGAGTATATGTGCTAAAATGAGTAATGTGTTAAATTGAGTAATGAAAACGAGTGAAGAGAGCATATGTTCATCACCTTTAACTGGGCGAGACAGTACATGTCTGTCACATACAACTAAGTAAAAAGAGTACATCTTCATCACATACAACTGGGTAAAGATGGTATAAGTCTGTCACCTACAACTGGATACAGAAAGTCAATGTCCATCACCTAAAATTGGGTAAAGAGAATATATGTCTGTCATCTAAAACTAGGTAAAGAGAGTATATGTCCGTCACCTAAGACTGGGTAAAGAGAGTGTGTGGACGTCACAACGATAATGTTCTATCTAATTCACATCAGTTGATGTTTCCCTCAACACAATATGTTTTCCAGAGGAAGGATGATCAAAGAAGCCAAAACAGAAACAGAAAGAAAACAGTAAGAAGAAATAATTAGGGAAAGAGACACATAGGAAGGCAGAAGTAAAAAGGGAGGAGACAGGCAAAGGATTAATGAAGGAGAGGCGAGTTGAAGAACAGTATGTGATAGAGGGAAAGAGAAAGAGATATGGGAAAGAGAGGAAGAGGCAGGGAGGAGAGGCAGATGGATTTGACACATGGACCATCTTGATCCAACTTAAAATCATCCATTAGTCTATCCATTAGAAGCATGATCTTGGCTCTGTGCACAAACACATGCCACCAGTGAGGACCCCAAAGATCTATACCAGAATCACACATGCCACACATGCTGTGCACTAGATACTTGTCAGTTTGAAAAGACTATTTTCACACTTTTCTACTCAAATACCTAACATTGTCTCATAGACTATTTTCACAACTTGCTACTCAAAACACCCAATCTTGCCTCACAGACTGTCTATTCTCACAACTTGCTCCTCAAACACCTAATCTTGCCTCACAGACTGTCTAATTTCACAATGTGTTACTCAAAATACCTTATCTTCCCTTACAAACTATTCTCACAACTTGAAACACCTAATCTTGCCTCACAGACTGTCCATTCTCACAATTTGTTACTCAAATACCCAACCTTGACTGTCTATTTTCACAACTTGCTACTCAACAGTAATCTTGCCTCAGACTATTTTCACAACTTGAAACACCTAATATTGCCACTCTGACTTTCTATGCTCACACCTTGCTACTCCAACACCAAATCTTGTCTCAGAGACTCTACTCTCACACCTTGCTACTCCAACACCAAATCTTGCCTCACAGACTACTCTCACACCTTGCTACTCCAACACCAAATCTTGCCTCACACTCTACTCTCACACCTTGCTACTCCAACACCAAATCTTGCCTCACACTCTACTCTCACACCTTGCTACTCCAACACCAAATCTTGCCTCACACTCTACTCTCACACCTTGCTACTCCAACACCAAATCTTGCCTCACACTCTACTCTCACACCTTGCTACTCTAACACCACATCTTGCCTCACACTCTACTCTCACACCTTGCTACTTCAACACCACATCTTGCCTCACAGACTCTACTCTCACACCTTGCTACTCCAACACATCTTGCCTCAGAGACTCTACTCTCACACCTTGCTACTCCAACACCAAATCTTGCCTCACAGACTCTGTTCTCACGCCTTGCTACTCCAACACCACATCTTGCCTCACAGACTCTGTTCTCACACCTTGCTGGAGGAGGCTGTCTGTAGAAGATGGGAAAGGACAGAACGGCTTGACCTGGGTTGGTTACACTCCAAAGATAGACCAAGGTCAGAGGAAGCAGCAGCGTCTCCTGCTATAATGAGTGAAGTTCTCACTGGCTTGCGATTGAAGCTTTTAATGAAAAGGGCTTTGGCCGATGGTTCCCTTTGCCCATCTGTTCAGCCAGCCTTCTCTTGTGTTGTTTCTGAGAATCTACTAGACGGTTTTCAGATGGAAAGGTCTGTGCCATTGTTTCTTGGTTCCTGCCTTGAGCAAGTCTATCAGCCTTCTCATTTCTTATAAGTTTACTGAGTCTGGGAGTCTACAGAACAATTCTACTGATAAGAGAGGAGGCAGAATAAGAAAGAAAAGTGTGTGTATAAATATAAACTTTCAGGAAACATTCTTAGAAAACCATGGATCAGGAAGAAAACAAATGCTGGATTCTACAAGATCTGAACATGGAAGAAATCTGGCTCTAAAACAGCTTCATGTCTGGGACACTGGAATACTTTGGCCATATCAAACATCACATGGCTGGGAGAGAACAGGGATGGGAGGTGTGGTTCCTGGTAGAAGTGGCTGGGAGAGAACAGGGATGGGAGGTGTGGTTCCTGGTAGAAGTGGCTGGGAGAGAACAGGGATGGGAGGCTGGTTCCTGGTAGAAGTGGCTGGGAGAGAACAGGGATGGGAGGTGTGGTTCCTGGTAGAAGTGGCTGGGAGAGAACAGGGATGGGAGGGCTGGTTCCTGGTAGAAGTGGCTGGGAGAGAACAGGGATGGGAGGTGTGGTTCCTGGTAGAAGTGGCTGGGAGAGAACAGGGATGGGAGGCCTGGTTCCTGGTAGAAGTGGCTGGGAGAGAACAGGATGGGGGGGCTGGTTCCTGGTAGAAGTAGCTGGGAGAGAACAGGATGGGGGGCCTGGTTCCTGGTAGAAGTGGCAGAGTTGACCAGCATGAAGGTGGACACACAACATTAAAGACACCAAGAGCATAAGGGTGCATGAGGAAGGGAAAAACACAAAATATAGAGTCTTGTTGGCAGATGTGTTGAGAGCAACTTTCTGCCATGGGACCTGCTACATCAACATGAAAACTTCCAACAGAGAAGGAGGGAGAGGCAGAAGAAGAGAGAGACCAAAGGAGGCAAGATGGAGAATAGCAGTAACATAGAAAGAGAGTAGAGGAGTGACAGAAAGAAAGTAGAGGAATGACATAGAAAGAGAGCAGAGGTGTGACATAGAAAGACAGTAGGGGAGTGACATAGAAAGACAGTAGATGAGTGACACAGAAAGAGAGAAAATGAGTGACACGGAATGAGGGTAGAGGCATGAACAAAGAAAAGGAAATGAGACAGAATGAGGTACGAAAGAGACTCGCAAAGGAGAGTATGCTTGGAAAACTAAGACAGAAACAGAAACAACTGTCATTGTAAAATAACAGTTGTTTCTCTTTCCGTCTTTGTAGAAAAACTACACAAAAAGTAACTGTCCCTAAATTTACATAAACTAAAGCACAGAAATACTGTACTCAATATCACAACACTCCACAACAAAAATCAACAAACAGCAACTACAGACACATGCTCCACTAGAAATATCAGCAATTCATGACAATGTGCAATAGTTCAAACTGAGACTAAAAACCACAGTATTTTGATCAGTAATGTACAGTCAGAAAGCTCAAGATTCTACAAAACTACATCTACAGACTGACTCTACAAGTGCGACGTCTTCTCTATATATCTGTTATGGGTTATCTTAGTCTGCACCCTTGGAGCTGCCATGCTAGGATGTTCCGTCTGGGCTCCTTTTTGAAAATGAAAGTTCTGTTTCCTGCGGTCTTGCTGGTCAGCAAACTGGATGTCATTCTCTGTCCTGGTCACTTTCATCTTGGTTGACCTTTGCCCAACATGGCCATTAGCCATGTCAGCATTTTGCATGCTGGAAACGTACCCTTCTGATTTACTGGTGGGGATATAAGTTACTGCTGGGCCCCGAGGCAGCCTGGCTGTAGTATTTGTGCTAGGGATACCGTTAACATTATCCGAAGACTCGGAGAACGTGGCTGTGTGCTTCGTAGACAGTTCGTATGAAGAGGTATGTTTTGAAGTATGTGACTGTTGCCTTTTGTACGATGTCGGATACTGCGGGGGTTTATGTTCCAAGGAAGGTTTTTCCGGGGAAGCCTCAGCTTCATGTGACCTTGATCCTTTCAAGATACTGCGATGGGAATCACTGTCTGTAGGAGTATTCGGGCTACTGTGGTAGGAAGATGTGTTGGTTGGCATTGCTGAATTGTGCGTTAAGGTACCTGGCCGTGGAGAACGTTCATACACGACTGTCGGGCTAGGCTCGATGATTAAACTTGTTATGTGCGGCTGCATTTCTAATGAGGATGATGTTCTCAATGCGGGTGTTTGGCTGGGTGAGGTTGGCAGCTCAAATGCATGCAAGGGTGGTGAACTGCTGTAACGAGACGTGGGTAATGACCGGTTGGTGGGTGTGGTAGGTGTGGTCACACCCATACTGACATCATCTAAATCTTCAGATGTTGCAAACCCATGTGCTAACGCAGACATACTTCCCATCTCAGAGCTGGCTCCAAAAGATGTGCGGGAGCTGGGAGCCGATGTCTTGGCACTGTAGTCAGTCAAGGACATCCGTGAATTAGTGGCTGTATCATAATACGAGGACTTGTCATCCAGCGAGTGCTGCGAGATCCGGGAATGTAACGACCTCGAATCCCCACGACTCCGTGACATCTCCGGTGTGCCGAGTAGATGCCCTCCTCCCGTCACGCTTCCTCCTGTGTTTTTTCTCCTCATGTAGGCAGCCTTGCCTCCTGGCCTTTGAATATTCTTCCGGAAATGCTCATCTACCGTTTCATCAGTCCTGCGACCGATCAACTCCTCAACACTCGGCTGAATCTCTAAACCAAATGGAAGCGTGGGTTGCTCGTTGACTTTGCCTTTGGGTGGGACTGCCATTTTGGCTTTCTTCAGCTCCTCCATGCAAATCTGTAGCTGCTCTATGACAACATCGTTGTCGTAGATGAAATTGCTCTCCAGGCGGCTCTGGAAGAAGGTCAGAAGGTCCTCCATCTGCATCTTCACAATATAACCTGGGGAAACAATAACATCACACAGCTTATTTATAAAAACAGTGTCTAGAATTTACACAATAAAACAAAGAAATGTACACTGAGAAAAGCAACTGCCAACTGACAAAAAACAAAGAAATGTCCTCTGGCAAAACTACTTGTCAACCAAAAATTACACAGAATTACTAGAATTTACACAATAAAACAAAAACATGTCCATTGAGAAAAACAAAGAAATGTCCACTGAGACAAAGACATGTTCACTGACAAAACTGCTTGTCAATCAAAAATGACAACTTACACAGATGATTTACAATTATGTCGTTTGAAATTTACACAATAAAACAAAGAAATATTCACTGACGAAACTACTTTTCAACCAAACATTTAAATACACAGTTTATTTATAATTATGCTGTCTAGAATTTACACAATAAAACCAAAAAAATGTCCACTGAAAAAAAAACAACAAAGAAATGTCCACTGGCACAAACAAAGAAATGTCCATTGACAGGAACAAAGAAATGCCCACTGACAATACTACTGGTCAGCCAAAGACTACAATCAGCAATGAAGAATGCCATACATTGTGATGCCCTTGGGCTCAACAGTAACAACAATGGTAGTAGTAACAGATGCACACCTTGTGATGCCCTGATGTAGTGCTACTGTCCTCTAGCTGCTGTAGTCCTACTGTCATACATCTGCTGTAGTCCTACTGTCCTACAGTTGCTGTTGTGGTACTGTCCTCTAGCTGCTGTAGCCCTACTGTCATACATCTGCTGTAGTCCTACTGTCCTACAGTTGCTGTAGTGGTACTGTCATACAGCTGCTGTAGCCCTACTGTCATACATCTGCTTTAGTCCAACTGTCCTACAGTTGCTGTAGTGGTACTGTCCTCTATCTGCTGTAGCCCTACTGTCATACATCTGCTGTAGTCCTACTGCCCTACAGTTGCTGTAGTGGTACTGTCATACAGCTGCTGTAGCCCTACTGTCAAACATCTGCTGTAGTCCTACTGTCAAACATCTGCTGTAGTCCTAATGTTCTATAGTTGCTGTAGCCCTACTGTCAAACATCTGCTGTAGCCCTACTGTCAAACATCTGCTGTAGCTCTACTGTCAAACATCTGCTGTAGTCCTATTGTCCTATAGTTGCTGTAGCCCTACTGTCAAACATCTGCTGTAGTCCTACTGTCAAACATCTGCTGTAGTCCTACTGTCCTATAGTTGCTGTAGCCCTACTGTCAAACATCTGATGTAGTCCTACTGTCAAACATCTGCTGTAGTCCTAATGTTCTATAGTTGCTGTAGCCCTACTGTCAAACATCTGCTGTAGCCCTACTGTCAAACATCTGCTGTAGCTCTACTGTCAAACATCTGCTGTAGTCCTATTGTCCTATAGTTGCTGTAGCCCTACTGTCAAACATCTGCTGTAGTTGCTGTAGCCCTACTGTCAAACATTGCTGTAGTCCTACTGTCAAACATCTGCTGTAGCCCTACTGTCAAACATCTGCTGTAGCCCTACTGTCAAACATCTGCTGTAGTCCTACTGTCCTATAGTTGCTGTAGTCCTACTGTCAAACATCTGCTGTAGTCCTATTGTCCTATAGTTGCTGTAGTCCTACTGTCAAACATCTGCTGTAGTCCTACTGTCAAATCTCTGATGTAGTCCTACTGTCAAACATCTGCTGTAGTCCCACTGTCAAACATCTGCTGTAGTCCTACTGTCAAACATCTGCTGTAGTCCTATTGTCCTATAGTTGCTGTAGTCCTACTGTCAAACATCTGCTGTAGTCCTACTGTCAAAACATCTGCTGTAGTCCTACTGTCCTATAGTTGCTGTAGCCCTACTGTCAAACATTGCTGTAGCCCTACTGTCAAACATCTGCTGTAGTCCTACTGTCCTATAGTTGCTGTAGCCCTACTGTCAAACATCTGCTGTAGTCCTACTGTCAAACATCTGCTGTAGCCCTACTGTCCTATAGTTGCTGTAGTCCTACTGTCAAACATCTGCTGTAGTCCTACTGTCAAAACATCTGCTGTAGTCCTACTGTCAAACATCTGCTGTAGTCCTACTGTCCTATAGTTGCTGTAGCCCTACTGTCAAACATTGCTGTAGCCCTACTGTCAAACATCTGCTGTAGCCCTACTGTCAAACATCTTCTGTAGCTATACTGTCAAACATCTGCTGTAGTCCTATTGTCCTATAGTTGCTGTAGCCCTACTGTCAAACATTGCTGTAGCCCTACTGTCAAACATCTGCTGTAGCCCTACTGTCAAACATCTGCTGTAGCAATACTGTCAAACATCTGCTGTAGCCCTACTGTCAAACATCTGCTGTAGTCCTACTGTCAAACATCTGCTGTAGTCCTATTGTCCTATAGTTGCTGTAGCAGTACTGTCAAACATTGCTGTAGTCCTACTGTCAAATCTCTGATGTAGTCCTACTGTCAGATCTCTGCTGTAGTCCTACTGTCAAACATTGCTGTAGCCCTACTGTCAAACATCTGCTGTAGCCCTACTGTCAAACATCTGCTGTAGCAATACTGTCAAACATCTGCTGTAGCCCTACTGTCAAACATCTGCTGTAGTCCTACTGTCAAACATCTGCTGTAGTCCTACTGTCCTATAGTTGCTGTAGTCCTACTGTCAAACATCTGCTGTAGTCCTACTGTCCTACAGTTGCTGTAGTCCTACTGTCAAACATTTGCTGTAGTCCTACTGTCAAACATCAGCTGTAGTCCTACTGTCCTATAGTTGCTGTAGTCCTACTGTCCTATAGTTGCTGTAGCCCTACTGTCTAACATCTGCTGTAGTCCTACTGTCAAACATCTGCTGTAGCCCTACTGTCCTATAGTTGCTGTAGTCCTACTGTTAAACATCTGCTGTAGTCCCACTGTCAAACATCTGCTGTAGTCCTACTGTCAAACATCTGCTGTAGCCCTACTGTCCTATAGTTGCTGTAGTCCTACTGTCAAACATCTGCTGTAGTCCCACTGTCAAACATCTGCTGTAGTCCTACTGTCCTATAGTTGCTGTAGTCCTACTGTCAAATCTCTGCTGTAGTCTTACTGTCAAACATCTGCTATAGTTCTACTGTCAAACATCTGCTGTAGTCCTACTGTCAAACATCTGCTGTAGTCCTACTGTCAAACATCTGCTGTAGTCCTACTGTCAAACATCTGCTGTAGTCCTACTGTCCTACAGTTGCTGTAGTGATACTGTCATCTAGCTGCTGTAGTCCTACTGTCAAACATCTGCTGTAGTCCTACTGTCAAACATTTGCTGTAGTCCTACTGTCAAACATTTGCTGTAGTCCTACTGTCCTATAGTTACTGAAGTCCCACTGTCTTATAGTTGCTGTAGTCCTACTGTCAAGCATCTGCTGTATTACTACTGTCCCACAGTTGCTGTAGTGGTACTGTCATCTAGCTTCTCTATTCCTACTGTCCTACAGTTGTTGTAGTGGTACTGTCATCTAACTGCTGTAGTCCCACTGTCCTACAGTTGCTTTAGTGGTGCTGTTCTCTAGCTGCTGTAGTCCTGCTGTCCTACAGTTGCTGCAGTGGTACTGTCCTCTAGCTGCTGTAGTCCTACAGTCCTACAATTGCTGTAGTGGTGCTGTCATCTAGCTGCTGTATTCCTACTGTCCTGCAGTTGCTGTAGTGGTACTGTCCTCTAGCTGCTGTATTCCTACTGTCCTACAGTTGCTGTAGTGGTACTGTCATCTAACTGCTGTATTCCTACTGTCCTGCAGTTGCTGTAGTGGTACTGTCCTCTAGCTGCTGTATTCCTACTGTCCTACAGTTGCTGTAGTGGTACTGTCATCTATCTGCTGTATTCCTACTGTCCTACAGTTGCTGTAGTGGTACTGTCATCTAGCTGCTGTAGTCCTACTGTCCTACAGTTGCTGTAGTGGTTCCGTTCTCTAGCTGCTGCAGTCCTGCTGTCCTACAGTTGCTGTAGTGGTACTGTCCTCTAGCTGCTGTATTCCTACTGTCCTACAGTTGCTGTAGTGGTGCTGTCCTCTAGCTGCTGTAGTCCTACTGTTGCTGTAGTGGTGCTGTCCTCTAGCTGCTGTAGTCCTACTGTCCTACAATTGCTGTACAGTAATGTCCTCTAGCTGCTGTAGTCCTACTGTCCTACAGTTGCTGTAGCGGTGCTGTCCTCTAGCTGCTGTAGTCCTACAGTAGTTCCTACAACCACCACCACCCTATGCCACAGACCCCAACTATGCCCCACACAAACTCACGTCGGTGCATCTTGATGATACAGTATGCCATGGCTATCAGTGCCTGCTCCCCGTCCAACATGTGAATGTCCCATAACCGCAGCGTCAGGTGGAAAGGGGTCTGTGGAAGACACAGAAATCTCAAAACAGAACTTCAACACTATCAACAAAATACTCAGGACATTACTCAACAAAGTAATCAGGACAAGCCACATACAGATGAACTTCAGCAGAAATTAATCAATCAATCAATAGAAATACAAACATCCAATGAACGAATGAATGAGTGAACAAATGAACCTTACTTTCAAAGGGTCACAAATTGGGCACGCAGGCCCGTCTTACATTCGGCTCTTCCAATCACTTATCTTTTGTTCATCAATTGTGCATGTTACATTCACACAGGAAAAAAACATTGTCAAATGAATGTTGTAAACATAAACAATGCATATTATCATGTTATGAGATAGGCAGGCAGCCAGGACACATGCATAAACACAGACACACATACCTGCATACATACTTACATCATTTACACAAACTCTCACAATTATGCATCCAACTTAAGAGATCAGTTAACCAAGAAGAGAGAGGGACAGAGTGATAGTAGACGCAGAGAGAAAGAGAAAGAGAGAGAGAGAGAGAAAGAGAGAGCAAGAGTGAGAGAGAGAGAGAGAGAGAGAGAGAGAGAGAGAGAGAGAGAGAGAGAGAGAGAGAGAGAGAGAGAGAGAGAGACAGACAGACAGACAGACAGACAGACAGAGAGAAGGGAAAGACAGAGGACGTAGTGAGAGTGGAAATATAGACAGAAAGACAGAGAGATAGTGAGGACAGAGTGAGAAAGAACAGAGAGAGAGAGAGAGAGAGAGAGAGAGAGAGAGAGAGAGAGAGAGAGAGAGAGGCAGGAATGAGGGTGGTGAGACAGAGAGAGGAGTGAGACATGGGGACTGGGGGGTAGGGGTGTTGTGGGTGAAAGAGATATACAAACAGAGAAGAGGTTCGGCCTTATTCTACCTGCTTCTTCAGCGTTGGTTGTAATTGAGATCCGTTTGTTTTTATAGTTTTAATCTTCTATCTATTTTTGCTCTCTTTTGAGGACTGATGATATTGTCCCAGCTGTGTTCATCGAGCGCGGTTGGGCCTTAATGGGGCTTATGCTGACAGGCATTTTCTTGATTGCGTTGAGTTAGTCCTGATGAACACCTGCCTAATTCAGTGGTCTCTCAGTTGTTTGTTGCTTTCTCTACAAGAAATGGTCTCATTTAATCCCAACAAAGACTGAACTCAATTAGTCCCCACAAGGACTGAACTCTATTAGTTCTCACATGGTCTGAGATCATGAACTCTATTAGTTCTCACAAGCTCTGAGGTCATCCAGTCCCCACAAGGACTGAACTCTATTAATCCTCACAAGGACTGAGATTATCCAGTCCCCACAAAGACTGAACTCTATTACTCCTCACAGGGACTGAGATTATCCAGTCTCCACAAGGACTGAACTCTATTAGTTCTCACAAGCTCTGAGATCATCCAGTCCCCACAAGGACTGAACTCTATTTGTTCTCACAAGCTCTGAGATCATCCAGTACCCACAAGAACTGAACTCTATTAGTTCTCACAACCTCTGAGATCATCCAGTCCCCACAAGGACTGAACTCTATTAGTTCTCACAAGCTCTGAGATAATCCAGTCCCCACAAGGACTGAACTCTATTAGTTCTCACAAGCTCTGAGATCATCCAGTCCCCACAAGGACTAAATTCTATTAGTTCTCACAAGCTCTGAGATCATCCAGTCCCTACTCTATTACTCCTCACAAGGACTGAGATTATCCAGTCCCAACAAAGACTGAACTCAATTAGTCCTCACAAGGACTGAACTCAATTAGTTCTCACAAGCTCTGAGATCATCCAGTCCCCACAAGGACTGAACTCATTACTCCTCACAAGGAGAAAGAGGAAGAGGAAGACTGCCTGCTTCATGGCAACCTACTGCAGACTTGGTCACTTACCCTGTCCAAGAAACACTGAAGAAACCACTTGATAGTGTACAGTGACGGATACATCTCATTCTTTTCCTGTACAGAGAAGGCAAATGTTGTTAAATTACCAGGTTGAAGATGAACTGTTTATAAATTATCATGCTGAAGATGACCTGTTTATAAATTACCATGTTGAAGACAACTGTTTATAAATTACCATGTTGAAAATTAACTGTTTATAAATTACCATGTTGAAAATTAACTGTTTATAAATTACCATGTTGAAGAAAAACTGTTTATAAAATACCATGTTGAAGATCAACTGTTTATAAATTACCATTTAATGGCACCTTGCTGTCTTGACAGACATTAGTTTGTTACATTGTGCTTCACATAATGCATAATAACTACAAACCATGGAGGTAAGGCCATGGTTGGAGTTATACCTCTTCAAAGCACAAAGCCTGGGCTGAAGTGCAGAGACCATATGTTGTCCATGCAGCATGATCCCTCTCTCAGCCTGCCTAGTTTACTCCAGAGGAAAGGTAACACCAATACATCTGGAATAAGACCAGCTGCAGAAGATGCCAGATCAGCAAAGCAATGCTCTAACTGTGTGTCAGAACTTTGATCCTAGACCAGTTGCCGACCAAGGCTTAGGACCTGGTCTGCCCTACCATGACATTTAGTCATTAAGTTGCATTTCCTCAAACCAGGATAAGGCTTGTACCCTACCAATTGTACTCCTCCACCCAAAGCCGCAGGCACAATGTGGGGTGTCTGCTTTTGCGAGCGCCACCCAAAATTTGGCACTAACAGAAAGCAGGTAGTACCGTCTACTGTCATACAGTAGCTCAGTCATATCTGACTAAGATAAATTACCACACTGAATAATGAAATATGTATAAATTACCACACTGAATGATGGTGCGGATTAAATATGTATAAATTACCATACTGAATGATGGTATAGATTAAATATGTATAAATTACCACATTTAATTAGTCATTAGTCACGGTTATTTCAAGATCGAGTTAAAACAGACACCGATTACTTCAAATTGTTTTTCCCACCCCGTTTTGCATTCTGCATTTCTGGCAAGTCGGGAACCCTTGTTATACCGGAGAACCAGGCTGCCTATTCTAAGTGGTAAGTAAACCCATAAATACCGTTTTATAAGACGTTATGATATGTATTATTAAATGTAGCATCAGTTTTTACGTGTATGTTGTAATTTTCAACCATTTAAGTTGGCATTCAATCTCACACTAAAATTATGAAGATTGCATGCCGTAATGTGGTATTTCAATGGCGGGGGATGGCAGTTTTCATTGTCATACTCCATTTAATTAATGCTATGTAGTATTCAGAGCGATTAACATTATAATGAATGCATGTGTACACTCAACAAACATTATTGTATATATGTGTCCCGGGAAGGTTAAACCGGTCAACAAATGCCCACAGAAGTCGGACGTGTCGGCCTAACGGCGCAAGAGCGCAGCTCTGCTGTAAACAGGCACAACACAGTCACGCCCGGAAAAAAAAATCTGGATGAATGCAGAAAAAGTATGTATGTGTAATTTTTCATCACTCTTCAAGGACAAGATCATTGATAATTTTGCATCTTTCCAACAGGACTTCTTTTGTCAAAATGCATCTACGCCGGCAGCCTTCACGTTGACAAGACAGCGAATTAGTTAGGCAATGTTAGAAGACGACAGTGGTAATATCCCTTGGTGACAGTGTAAACAACAGTTGCGTGAGCGTGTAGTTAGGGTCACAACAAGGGTCAAAATCGTTTTTCTTCTATATGTCTGTTTTAAATGATAAACTGACACACAAACTTTAATATCTCTACTTAAAAATGACCTACAGACTTGAATAAGGTACCGTTGGATTGATTTGTTTTTTCAAGAGGTATCCAACTATGCAAGTTATATACTTAAAAAGCAATTTAGAAAATGTTACTAAAGTGGCTAAATTAAACATTCAAAAGCTACCCCGCTACACTTAAAGACAAACACAGACAATGTTAAAAAGTGGCTCTGATAATGTAATAATGGACACAGTCAATGCACATAAACCACCACACTTTATGCTGGGCTGAGAGAATGTAGGCAGTGTCCCAAACCAGCAGGCCTGAATAAACACATGCAACCCTTAACCCTCTTCATGGTCAGCACGGCCGAATGGATAAGAGTGCTTGTTTTTAAACTTCCGGTGTGCTGATGCCAAGGTAGTCAGTTGGACTAAAATGTTGAATTCTTGTCCTTGACTTGGGGACGTAAATTACAAGTACCTCTAAAGTCAGAGTAGGTTTGCCTGATAGCGAGGGACTCTGGTAGCCCAAGTCTTTTTTAAATCTTTTTTTTGAATTTTCACGGGGATTCAAACACATTACTATTGAGCCATCATGCAAGTGATTACGAGTGCTCTACACATCCACATGAAGACCTGCTGGTGTTTCACAGCAAGACATGAACAATATCCCCAGCAGGACAACCTACCAGGTGTTTTCGAACTTTGGGCAAGAACTTGCGCAGGACATTGTCGTAGTGATCTTGAAACCGCAGCAGCTTAGGAAAACCATGCATGAAAAATCCTGGCAGAGTGAAAACATAAATTTACAAACATAAACATTCAGCACAATGTTATTGATCACACACAAATAAATACAATAAAACAATACAGGTGAAAGATTTCGGTGGAATGAATAAAACCTGAAAGAAACACAAGAGAGATACACTGAGTAGATGTAAGCCCCAAAACAACAAGACTGACAATGAAGCAGATTAATTCAATGCCTCATCTCATCCAATCTCATCTTGTTGCTCTTGCACCTAGCAGTGTCGCGGTGAGGCATAAACAGCAGGAGAGTGCCCATTTATGGGCTTCATGTATCGAGATTCCTGTGGACTCTGTTATTCCCTCTGCCCATCGTTTACATAGTCAGCCTCTTCTTCTGCTTTCATTTGGTCTGTACATCATTGCTTGTTGTGGCATACTGTCAGCTGATAGCCTAGCTATGCAGCCGAACCATTTTACTTGCTGTTTTCTAATGAAATCTAGCGCTGCTGTAAACTCCTCCCCAGTCCTGATTTCATCATTTTTTTTTATTGTCTCTCTTCTTGATTCATT
This sequence comes from Cepaea nemoralis, assembly GCA_014155875.1. NCBI lineage: Eukaryota > Metazoa > Mollusca > Gastropoda > Stylommatophora > Helicidae > Cepaea > Cepaea nemoralis. The sequence goes on from JACEFZ010018614.1 coordinate 46,382, forward strand.
AGTATTCTTCTCAAGAATCCCATTTCCCTTGTCATTTTTCTTTTCTCTTTTTCTGTCACTGTCCAAGTTTGGTACTGGTATCATAGAGTTAGTAGAAAGATTGTAATTCAATAGTTAATTCCACCAAAGCCAGATAAAAGAAACACTTGTTATGGAAAAACACAACAGCTGATGGAAACATCTGTATTTTTATACATCACTCAGTTAAAACAGGGGTGGGGAATAGCCTTATACGACTTGTAAAATCACTTGACCCTACCAAGGCAATCACAGGCAGGACACATACTTCAATAAATCTAGAAGCCTTCTACGACACCTGAATTTGCTGGTGAATGTGCAAAACTAATCAAGGCATTTCATCAAAGACTCAAGGTTGTAAAAAGTAAACAAAATTGAACATGTTTGTGACACCATTCCATGTGGGATGAGCTAGAGTATCTGATAACCTACAATACGGAATCATTCAGCTTCAGAGCGGTGATGAGCTGAAAGCTGGGTGCAACAACCTCCCACTGCTTGAGTTGAATAAACGGTACATTAGCAATGGTGATTTTCCTACTTTGGGAAGACATGCATCGAAATATGCACCAGTGTTGGGGACAACTTACTGCTGCCAGCAGTTGTTTTCAAAAGTGACCATCACAAAGAGTCATATGTGCTCCAGACTGGTCGACACAAACCTGGCAAAGCAGATACTAGCAGCATCATCATCAATGCCAGCTAACATTACACGCTTTGCCAAAAAGAACAGTTCCAGCCACCACATTAGAGTGAGTTAATTAAATGTTTGACCAAATATAGCAGGCTCATTTTTATGTTGATAACTGTGTGTGGCCCACGAACAATGTTATAAATATCCAAATGGCCACTGGCAGAAGAATGGGTCCCCTGGATTAAAGGATGGAAGGCCTGGTGTCACTGGATCATAACACCAACATGTAACATATTGAAAAGGAAAAAAAAAAACAGTTCAAATGAGAGATTAAGTGGTGACAACATAACAATATCCAGGCCCAGAAATGTCAACCAGGTCAACATTAGAGATTAAGTAGTAATAACATAACAATATCCAGGCCCAGAAATATCAACCAGGTCAACATTAAAGATTAAGTAGTAACAACATGACAATATCTAGGCCCAGAAATGTCAACCAGGATAACATTAAAGAAGTACATACCGTGCATCATGTGCTTGGGGCTGATAAACAGTTGAGACAAACCCCAGAATGCATCCTGCAGACACAGGTAGGAGTTGTTTTATCTCTACTATGTTACAACTGCACATGTCTATCTACACATGTCACAGCTATAAATGTCACAGCTACACATGTCACAGCTACACATGTCACATCTACACATGTCATGGTTCTATATGTCAGTTTCACATGTCACAGCTACAAATGTCATAGTTCTATATGTTTTAGTTCCACATATCACAGCTACACATGGCATGGCTCTACATGTCAAGTTTCACATATCACAGATACATTCATCATGGTTCTATATGTCATAGTTTCATATGTCACAATGCTACTTCCATGGTTCTACATGTCACAGTTCCTCATCTAATAGCTTTCCAGGTCACAAGCATTCATTGGCTATCATTGGCACCTTGCCGTCTTGACAGACGATAGTTTGTAAGGGATGGAGTTATTGCCTCTCCATAGCACAAAGCCTGGGCTAAAATATAGAGATCATGTGTTGCCCATGCAGCATGATCCCTCTCTCTGCCTGCCTAGTTCACTCCAAAGGAAAGGTAACACCTCTACATCTGGAACAAGACAAGCTGCAGAAGCTGCCGGATCAGCAAAGCAATGCTCTAATTGTCCGCCTGTCAGAGCTTTGATCCTAGACCAGCCGCCAACCAAGGCTTAGGGCCTGGTCTGCCCTGCCATGACACTTTGTCTTTAGGTTGCATTTCCTCGCACCAGGGTAAGGCTTGTACCCTCCCAATTGCGCTCTTCCGCCCGAAGCGGTTGGCACAATGTGGGGTGTCAGGTTTGGTAAGCGTCGCTCAACATTCGGCGCTAACAGAAAGCAGGTAGTACCGTCTACTGTTATACGGTAGCTCAGTCATATCTGACTAAGACCTGACACAAACATTACATTCACAGGCATTACATACCTCTATATCCCAAAGCTCCACATCTCATAGCTTCCCACAATATAGCTCCATACATAATAGCATCACACCTCATAGTTCTCCATGTCAAAGTTCTATATATCATAGCATAGCTCCACACCTCATAGCTTCCCACAATATAGCTCCATACATAATAGCATCACACCACATAGTTCATGTCAAAGTTCTATATATCATAGCATAGCTCCACACCTCATAGCTTCCCACAATATAGCTCCATACATAATAGCATCACACCTCATAGTTCTCCATGTCAAAGTTCTATATATCATAGCATAGCTCCACACCTCATAGCTTCCCACAATATAGCTCCATACATAATAGCATCACACCTCATAGTTCTCCATGTCAAAGTTCTACATATCATAGCATAGCTCCACACCTCATAGTTTCCCACAATATATAACTCCACAATAACAGCATCACAACTCATACTCCCAAGTCACAACTCTATATGGCATAGCCCCAATCATCATACCCACATTGGAACTTTAGAAAATAAAATGCACTAGCCTGTGTAGTCTTTAGTGAAGAACTTGTATGGAAATGTGAATTTTAACAATGTGAACTTTAGTGAAGAAACTGTACAAAAAACATGAATCCTTAGTGAAGAAACCACAAAAATGTGAACTTTAGTGAAGAAACCACAAAAATGTTAATCTTAGTGAAGAAACTACAAAAATATGAACTTTAGTGAAGAAATTGTACAAAAAAACATGAACCTTAGTGAAGAAACTACAAAAATGTGAACTTTAGTGAAGAAACTACAAAAATGTGAACTTTAGTGAAGAAAATCCACAACTGTAAAATTCAGTGAAGAAACTGTATAATATTGTTAACTTTAGTGAAGAAACTGTACAAAACTGTTAACCTTAGTGAATAAATTACAAAAATGTGAACTTTAGAAGAAACTACAAACATTTAGTGAAGAAACTACAAAAATATTAACTGTAGTGAAGAAACTACAAAAATTTGAATTTCAGTGAAGATATTACAAAAATGTGAACTTTAGTGAAGAAACTGTATAAACAACATGAACCTTAGTGAAGAAGCCACAAAAATGTGAACTTGAGTGAAGAAACCACAAAAATGTGAACTTTAGTGAAGAAACCACAAAAAATTTTAACTTCAGTGATGAAACTACAAAAATGTTAACTTTAGTGAAGAAACTACAAAAATATTAACTTTATTGAAGAAACTGTATAAATGTTAACTTTAGTTTAAAAACTGTACAAAAATGTTAACTTTAGTTTAAAAACTACAAAAATGTTAACTTTATTGAAGAAACTACAAAAATTTGAACTTTAGTGAAGAAACTACAAAAATGTGAACTTTAATGAAGAAACTATAAAAATGTGAACTTTCAAGAAGAAACTACAAAAATGTGAACTTTAGAGAAGAAACTGTACAAAAATGTGAACTTGAGTGAACACATTGCATAAAAACGTGAACAACAACTAGCAACAGTTACCTCTTCATTCAGATACATGAGGAGCAGGGCGGCCACCTCACTCATGCCCTGACAGTAGCCAATCTCGGTGTTGTAGACTGAGTAGGCCGCCAACACATGGAAGAGGGCCTGCTGTCTGAAACGAGATCACAGATCCCGGTCTTTGCTACTGCAGGACTTTCAATACAGCCAGCGGAAATATTTACTGAAGCATGTCTATCACTGCAGTCACAGAGGAAGTATTGGCTAGCACACTTACCGCTGGTCATGTGCCTCAAATTTGCATCAAGACACATTTTTAAAATGGACTTAGGCTGCTAGGTTGGGGAATAAAATGGGTACCAGGAAATCTCTTGGGAAATGAAAGGGGCTGGCATGATGTCACTATCACTGAATGTCAGAAAGAGAGATGCTGAAATGCTATATAGAGCCTGTGTTGCTGTATGGCAGTGAATCTTGGAATGTAAACGAACAAATTAGGAAGAGATTGGAAGCAACAAAGATGTGGTTCCTGAGATGAATGTTGCAAATTCCTTGGACTGCCAGAGTAACTGTTATACTAGATAGGGCACTGGTGTATTATATAGGGCACTGGTGTATTGGATAGTGCACTGGTGTACTGGATAGTGCACTGGTGTATTGGATAGTGCACTGGTGTATTGGATAGCACACTAATTTAATGGATAGTGCACCTGTGTATTGTATAGGGCACTGGTGTATTGGATAGTGCACTGGTGTACTGGATAGTGCACTGGATAGTGCACTGGTGTATTGAATAGTGCACTGGTGTATTGGTTAGTGCACTGATGTATTGGATAGTGCATTGGTGTATTGGATAGTTCACTGGTGTATTGTATAGGGCACTGGTGTATTGGATAGTGCACTGGTGTACTGGATAGTGCACTGGTGTATTGGATAGTGCACTGGTGTATTGGATAGTGTACTGGTGTATTGGATAGTGCACTAATTTAATGGATAGTGCACTGGTGTATTGTATAGGGCACTGGTGTATTGTATAGGGCACTGGTGTACTGGATAGTGCACTGGTGTACTGGATAGTGCACTGGTGTATTGGATAGTGCACTGGTGTATTGGTTAGTGCACTGATGTATTGGATAGTGCACTGGTGTATTGGATAGTTCACTGGTGTATTGTATAGGGCACTGGTGTATTGGATAGTGCACTGGTGTACTGGATAGTGCACTGGTGTATTGGATAGTGCACTGGTGTATTGGATAGTGTACTGGTGTATTGGATAGTGCACTAATTTAATGGATAGTGCACTGGTGTATTGTATAGGGCACTAATTTAATGGATAGTGCACTGGTGTATTGTATAGTGCACTGGTGTACTGGATAGTGCACTGGTGTACTGGATAGTGCACTGATGTATTGGATAGTGCACTGGTGTATTGGTTAGTGCACTGATGTATTGGATAGGGCACTGGTGTATTGGATAGTTCACTGGTGTATTGTATAGGGCACTGGTGTATTGGATAGTGCACTGGTGTATTGGATAGTGCACTGGTGTATTGGATAGTGCACTGGTGTATTGGATAGTGCACTGGTGTATTGGATAGGGCACTGGTGTATTGGATAGTGCACTGGTGTATTGGATAGGGCACTGGTGTATTGGATAGCACACTAGTGTATTGGATAGTGCACTGGTGTATTGGATAGCACACTGGTTCATTGGATAGTGCACTGGTGTATTGGATAGGGCACTGGTGTATTGGATAGCACACTGGTGTATTGGATAGAGCACTGGTGTATTGGATAGTGCACTGGTGTATTGGATAGTGCACTGGTGTATTGGACAGTGCAATGGCGGATTGGATAGTGCACTGGCATATTGGATAGTGTTACCATGTATTGGATCGTACACTGGTGCAGTGACATGAGAATTAAGACACAGAAGAGCCATATAACCAGTAAGAAATAAACTGTAATCTATGCAATTTGGTCAGGTCTTAGTCAGATATGACTGAGCTACCATATGACAGTAGACAGTACTACCTGCTTTCTTTTAGCATCGAATGTTGTAAGGTGCTCATGAAACCCAACACCCCACATTGTGCCAACAGTTTCGGGCGGAGGTGTGTAATTGGGAGGGTACATGCAACCTAAAGGCTAAATGTCATGACAGGGCAGACCAGGCCCTAAGCCTTGATCAGCAATTGATCTAGGATGGAAGCTCCAACAGGCAGACAGAGTATTGCTTTGCTGATCCAGCAGCTTCTGCAGCTTGTCTTGTTCCAGACATATTGGTGTTACCTTTCCTCTAGAGTAAACTAGACAAACTGAGAGAGGGATCGTGCTACATGGGCAACACATGGTCTCTAAATTCAGCTCAGGCTTTGTGTTATGGAGCGGTATAACTCCATTTTACAAACTATCATCTGCAAAGACGACCAGGTGCCAGTCAATCCATGCAATGAGAAACAAACCCGTGTGCATCCAAACCACAGAAAGTAAACTGTAAATATTCTAATCAGCAATAGACATACAATGCTGTCTAACAATTAGTCACATGATTTTTAAAGGACATCACAACTAACCCCAGCATATATTGGCCGTTACTGATTGACTGGGACATTTTTTACATTTAGAAGTTTGCCATTACTTTCTGAACAACCGACGCTCATATTATAAAAAATAAATTGTGAAACTAAGTTCTCTAACCCCTACACTACAGATGTCAAGAAAATCTCATCTACAATCAGAAAATAAACATTACATAGCCCAAACATTCGGGCACCTGGCCATCATGACAGTTGATAGTTTATTACGCTGTGCTTCAAAAAAAAAAAAAAGCACAAAGCCTGGGCTGAATTGTAGAGACCATGTGTTGCCCATGCAGCATGATCCCTTTCTTGGCTTGCCTAGTTTACGCCAGAGGTAACATCAATACATCTGGAACAAGACAAGCTGCAGAAGCTGCCGAATGATCTTCGATCCTAGACCAGCTGCCAACTAAGGCTTAGGGCCTAAATCAGAAAAGGTATAAAAACGCATCTACTAAACAGAAAGTTAATTATACATTGCCCAATCAGAAAAGGTATAGAAACTCATTTACTAAACAGAAAGTCAACTAAACATTGCCCAATCAGAAAAGATATAAAAACTCATCTACTAAACAGACAGTCAACTACACACTGCCCAATCAGAAAAATATAAAAACTCACTTACAAAACAGAAAGTCAACTATAAATTGCTCAGAGAGAGGGAGAGAGAAAAAAAAGAGAGAGTTGAATTGCATCACTAATTTTTATGCTACATAATGTATATGTACAATTTTTTCTCCACTTCTTGCAATTGTGAGAATTCTCACGACAATCGTCAGTGTCTCAATTGTGTGTAAAGTGTGGGAGTTTGTTCTTATTAGTTTCAGTGATCATGTGAGGCATCATGTATTTGTCTAGATGTGAGGATGTATGTATGGGTGTGTATGTGAGGGATATGTGTGTGTGTGTGGGGAATGTGTGTGTGCCTGTGTAAGAGAGAGAGAGAGAGAGAGAGAGAGAGAGAGAGAGAGAGAGAGAGAGAGAGAGAGAGAGAGAGAGAGAGAGAGAGAGAGAGACACTTCAGTGCTCGCATGTCCTGTAACATGCCATTCCATATTTTTTGTGTATTTTCATCTTTCACATTATCATTTTGTATGTATGACACTTGATTTTATCATGTATAATATAACATTACTGTAATGTGAGTGAGAGCGTTAGTGAGTGAGTGAGTGAGTGAGAGAGAGAGAGAGAGAGAGAGAGAGAGAGAGAGAGACAGAGAGAGAGAGAGAGAGAGAGAGAGAGAGAGAGAGAGAGAGAGAGAGAGAGAGAGAGAGAGAGAGAGTTGAATTGCACCACTAATTTTTAAGTTACAAAATGTATATGTACAATTTTTCTCCATTTTCTTTACAATTTTGCGACAATGCTCACGACAATCGTCACTGTATGTGTGTGTAAAGTGTGGGAGTTTGATCATAATAGTAGGTTGGGGGATCGGGGTATGTGGGTGTGGGTGGATTCGTGATGTGTGTGGGTGGGCTCAGGATGTGTGGGTGGGCGGGGTGGGTTTGTGTGGGTGGGTGGGGGATTTGTGTGTGGGTGGGTGGGGGATTTGTGTGTGGGTGCGTGCGAGATGTATGGGTGTATGGGGAGATGTGTTTGTGGGTGGGGATGTGTGTTTGTCTAGGTGGTTGTGGGTGAGTGGGTGGAGGAGGATATGTTGGTGGATGATTGATGGTGGGTTATGGGATGGGTGGGGGTATATGTGTGGGTGTGGGGATATGTGCTGGATGGGAGATGTGTGCAGGTGGGGGTGGTTGTGGGTTTGGGGATGTGTGTGTGGGTGAGGGATGTGTATGGGTGTGGGATGTTTGGGTGGATGGGTGGGGAGTGTGTGTGGGTGAGAGATGTGTGGGTGAATGTGTGTGGGGGATGTGTGTGGGGGATGTGTGTGGGTTGGGGGAGGGGTGCATGATGGGTGTGGGTGATGGATTTGGAGATGTGTGTGTGGGTGGGGGATATGTCTGGCTGGGTGGGGGTGTGTGTGGCTAGATGGAGGATGTATGTGTGGGTAGTGAGGGTGATTGTAGTTGGGGGAATGTGTGGATGGGTAGGAGATGTGTGGATAGATGTGTGTGTGGGTGAGGGATGTGTCTTTGGGATGTGTGTGGGTGTGGTATTGTGTGGGAGGGGAGCTGGGTGTGGATAAATGATGTTTGTGTGGGTGGGTGAAGGTGTGGTTGGTTTGTGGGTGGGTGAAGGATGTGTGTGAGGGTGGGGGATGTGTGCTTAGATGGGTGATTGGGATGTGTGAGTGTGGGTGGGTAGATAGGAGATGTATGTGTTGATGAGTGGGTAAGGGATGTGTGGGTGTTAGTGGTTGAGGGATAAGTACGTGTGTCTAGGGATGTGTGTGCGTGGATGGGAGGTGTGTGTTTGTGAATGGGGAATGTGTTGGTGGGTGGGGATGTGTGTGAGGGATGTTTGTATGGGTGGGGAGATTGTGCGTGGGTGGGGATGTGTGTGTATATGGGTAGGGGTGTGTGGTTAAGGCATGTGTGGCTGGGGGAATGGGTGGATGGAGGATGTGTGGTTGGGTGGAGGATGTGTGGTTGGGTAGAGGATGTGTGGGTGGGTGGTTGTATATGAGTAAGGGTGTTTGGTTGGGGGATGGGTGGGTAGAGGATGTGTGGGTGGGTAGAGGATATGTGGGTGGGTGAGTGTGTGCAGGTTAGGAGATGGTGGGGGATGTTTGTAGGTGTGGGCTCGGGATCTGTGAGTGGGCTGGGGGAGATGGGAGATTATGTGGGTGAGTGCGGAATTTGTGTGTGGGTAGGTGCGGAATATGTGAGTTGACGGGGAGATGTGTGTGTGGCTGAGGAATGTGAGTTTGGTTGGGTGGTTGGAGGTGTGTGGGTGGAGGAGGATATTGGGTGAGTGATTGTTGGTGGGAAATGGGACGGGTAGAGGATATGTGAGTGGGTGGGGAGATGTGGGGAATGTGTGGGTTATTGAATGTATGTGTGCTTGGGATGTGGGTGGATGGGATGTGTGGTGGGTGAGAGGTGTGTGTGGGTGGGGAGATGTGTAGGTGTAGGGATGTGGTGGATGGGTGGGAGAATGTATTGTATGTGTGTGTGGTTGGGTGGGGGAGTTGGAGTGAATGGGAGATGTGTGGGTGGGTGGTGGGTGTGTCTCATAACATAGTAATATGCATTGTTTATGTTTACAAAATTCATGTGACAATGTTTTTTTCCTATGCACTGTTGGTGAAAGAAAGATGAGTGATTGGAAGGGCTGAATGTAAGACGGGCCTGCGTGCCCAATTTGTTACCCTTTGAAAATAAAGTCTGTTCGTTCGTTCAATCAGAAAATATATAAAAACTCATGCAATAAACAGAAAGTAAACCAGACAGAAGTCTATCCTGCTGTATAAACACCAGTAAACAAATGTAAATAACAGAGTTCTCTTTACACTTACTTGACACCGTATCTTTCTCGGAACATTATGTGATTTCTGTAAGTGCGATTAACATCCAGATCAATCTGACGTATGGAGGTAGATTTTGTACGAGCTCTATTACGCATTTGCTGGACAGAGAAAGATGAAATCATTTCAAGTTTACAGAAATACACAAAAAATTCTATAACACACACATTATGTTGTACTGAAGCACATATAAAGTCCTATACAAAGACAATCAATGTCCCATGCTAGCATATACTTGGGCCAACATAAGCACATACAAAGTACTAAATAAACAGTCATAATAAAGAACATAAGCATTCTATACACACATAGACACTGTCCAATGCAAGAATATAAGTGTTCTGTGCAAGAACATACAGTTCTATACAAACAGAAACTGTCCTATGCATGAACATACAGTGTTCTATGCACGAATATACAGTTCTATACAAACATAGAAACTGAGCTATGACAGAACATAGTGTTCTATGCAAGAACATGCATATTCTAAACAAAAAGAGAAACTCCTATGCAAGAATAGTGTTCTATGCAAGAACATAGTTCTATACAAACAGAGAAACTGTCCTATGCAAGAACATACAGTGTTCTATGCAAGAACATACAGTTCTATACAAACACAGAAACTGACCTATGTAAGAACATATTGTTTTATACAAACATGGTGTCAGAGATTAAGACATCAAGTAGGATAGTGGTGTCTTGAGATATGATAGAGACAGATGTGGTGATGATGTGGAAACCCAGTTTTAATGACAAGAACACATCAGGAGTTGAGATGAGTCCAGAACCGGCATCACAGCACCTGGGACATTCTCACATGTGCTCATTTCTCATTTTCAACAACCAGCAAAGAGTCCCAATACTAACGGCACCAGCTGATATCTCATTATATGTCAGCACCATACCATGTTATATGAGCACACATATGAGCACACACACCATGTTATTAACAACCAGACAAAGACTTCAGACTCTAAGCTCACACACAACACTTCAACTTCACATCGATAACATGCCAGTAGAAAGTGTAATTGAGCACAAAACATTAGGCCTAATCATTGATAGAAACCTAACCTTTAATTCCCACGTTCAAGTGCCCATTAAACAAACAGCGAAAAAAGTCTACCAACTCGCCAAAATTAAAAACTTCCTTGATGAGGACACAAGGAAACTATTCTATACTTCTCATATACAGGACACACTTTGACTACTGCTCTACGATCTGGACGGTTGTTCTAATTCAAACACCAAGCGACTTTACTCACTCCAGAAACGGGCCATGAGTCTAATTTATAGCAAACATTTAACTGACAATCCTAGCCTGTATAAACGCCTTCAGTTACTACCACTCCGTAAACGCCTGCTTTTCAATAAAGCTAAACTAATTCACAAAATCCTGCATCGGAAATGCCCCAAATTACCTTTGGCCATTGTTTAAATATAATGCTAGACACAGTAAACGTTTAAATATATTACACATTCCGAGCCTAGGATTGACTTATACAAAACAAGCTTAACGTACTCTGCAGCTCAGCTGTGGAACAATCTTCCACAAGAAATCAAAGACATCGCCAATCCCTTTTCATATAATCGCAAATTATTCTAACACTATCTCAATATGGATTACCTTCCCCCTTAATAATAGAGATAATAATAATAATAACAAAACCCTAGTATAACAGCCAGTCCCCTTTTGGTAGGCCAGTATATTCTACATGGCTAACAACAAGTGTAAGACCATTATCTAATATTACTGTGTCGTGTAGTTTTGGTGTTCGCATTTTGCCCATGCCTTTATAATGCATATCGTATATATTGTTGTTGTTCTCTGTTAGCCTTGAATGATGTGTGAATGAAATAATGTATGAAAGAGAGTGATAGAAGGGCAGAATGTTAGACGGGCCTGCGTGCCCAATTCTTAACCCTTTGAAAATAAAGTTTGTTCGTTCGTTCGTTCGTTCATTCGTTCAGCCTGGCCTTTCCTCTAAGAACCGAATGTTTGCCAGATCCTCTGGTCACTCCCTGCCGCACCATTCTCTTCCAGTCTATACTTGATCCCAGAGAGCCCTGATCAGTCTGACTTATCATGCACCAATACCCTACCCAGTGGGGCAGTCCCAGCCAACCTGCCCATTTCCCAACACACCAGCGTGTCCTGGGGAAGAGATCCTGCAGATGCTCCTTATCTTTGAGGTTTGACTGGAAGCATGCTGCCCTGCATGAAGCATGACTGTCATCACCTTTCTCAGCATGCTCTTGAGTTCATTGCAATCACATCAGGAAGATCCAATCAAACTCTCTCTCACTTGTATTCCACATCTTCTCATTGAACAGTCGTTTTTTAAGCACAGGCCAAGTGCTCATCGAACAGACCAGGTGCTCATAAAACACAGACCACAGCCTACGCTCATACCAAAACACTTTGCACTACTGACCTGGTAAATGCCCTCCTGCTCAGCCTTGACCTTTGGAATATTCAGCAACTTTGCCCAGACCTCACCCCTTAGACAGTCGGGTATTCCCTTGTAAACTCGCCTCGTCAGCTGGGGACACAAACAGGTTATCTATACTTGCAATGTCAGCTGATAACATACCCACATGATCGGAACCCTATGTATCAATTAGTGTTATAAATAATCTTACCACAGCACATCAACTGAGAACATGAACAAAGTTTACCAACCTGGCAAGTTAACTTGGGGACATAAACAAATCATATAAACCTGGCAAGTTAACTGAGGACATAAACAAATTCTATAAACCTGGCAAGTTAACTTGGGGACATAAACAAATTCTATAAACCTAGCAAGTTAACTTGGGGACATAAACAAATTCTATAAACCTGGCAAGTTAACTGAGGGAATAAACAAATTATATAAACATAGCAAGTTAACTTGGGGACAAACAAATTCTACAAACCTGGCAAGTTAACTTGGGGACATAAATTTTAAAATATAGCTAAATAACAACAGTTATAGTGTACATATGGCAAATTGACAACAGCTATAGTTTACATATGGCTAAATGCCAGCAGTTATAGTATACATACAGCTAAATGACAACAGTTATAGTTTACACATAGCAAAATCAAGAGCTATAGTTTACATATAGCTAAATGACAAAAGTTATAGTTTACATATAACTAAATGACAACAGTTATAGTTTACATATAACTAAATGATAACAGTTATAGTTTACATACAGTTAAATGACAACAGTTATAGTTACATTTAGCTAAAAGACAACAGTCATAGTGTACATATAGCTAAATAATTACAGTTATAGTGTATATATATAGCTAAATGACAACAGTTATAGTTTACAAAAGGCTAAATAACAACATTTATAGTGTATATATAGCTAAATGACAACAGTTATAGTTTACATAAGACTAAATTACAACAGTTATAGTGTTCATATAGATAAATAATAACAATTATAGATCACACATAGCTAAATGACAACAGTTATAGTGTACATATAGCTAAATAATAACTACAGATGGCTCAAATTGTAGCAACCGCTCACCTTTTCTCCGGGGTAGTATTTGTCCCAAGCTTTTAACATCTTCAACCATTTTGTGGTCCTCTCCCGCTCCACCAGCTTGCCCTGTGAGTAGACGAGACAGAACTTACTAATCAACCCCTCACACTGGCGAGCAGATGAAGCCTCTCTCTCTCTCCTCTCTCTCAAAACTTACCAACAATTTTAACCTACATGAACATCTTCAGTTACTGCCACTCCACAAACACCTATCTTTTTAATAAGGCTAAACTAACTCACAAAATCCTATTTCAAAATGCTCCAAGCTACCTTTGGCCATTATTTAAATATTACACAAGACATAGTGAACAACTAAACATACTTCACATCCCTAAACCTAGGACAGACTTACATAAAACAAGCTTAGCATACTCTGCCCTCAGTTGTGGAACAACCTTCCACAAGTAATCAAAGAAAAACAACAACAATAATAATGGAAAATTATCTCAAACGACAACTAGCCAATAAACATTCCCATATGTATGGTACGCTAC
>JACEFZ010018615.1:0-62027 GCA_014155875.1 Cepaea nemoralis
CACGTGATTACCCTGGTCTTCATCACGTGATTACCCTGGTCTTCATTCAGTAGTGGAAGGGGAACGAGATAATAGGCACAACATATGTAGACTTCACATATTTCCTCAAGAACCGTGTGCGGTTGGAACTAAAATACTTCAACAAATCACGACAGCCCACACTCTCAACCACGTCCCGTCAATCAATAATGTACTCGGCAAGAGAAGCACTAGCACTCTCTCACACAACCTACCCACAAACTCCAGGCAATCAGCGTTGCCTCCTCCCACTCTACACAAGAATAAAGCCATTCACAAACGCCCCGTTTCACACAATCTACACAAGCATTGAAACAATTCCTATGCCCAATTTCACACTATGTATGCACCAGTGCGAGGCAATTAATGCATTCACACCCATGCAAAATACATTCGCATGCTACAAGAATTTTGAAAACCGTATTTTACAACACATTTTAATTTGCGTATAATTATATCATGTTCAATTTTACATTTTTATTCACTGTTCTTTGCTTTATCTGTTTCTATTTTGTCCCGTCTTTCGTAGCGTTTTCTATTTGTTTCATTGTTATTTCATGAAAACTAAGTTCACATATATTGATTGGTACACATAGAAGCAGAGGGAGTTGGCAGAGATTAGAGGACACGATAGACAATATGCGACTGAAAACCTATTTTTATTACTCCATGATTCGAACCTGCTTCCTCTACATGACCACAACAACTCGCCCTAGGAACAAGCATAGTCGAAGCACGGCCAGGTACATAAACCTAACAACCTTGCCTTCATTAGCCAGGTATATCATCCACCTGAAAGAACAATTATAGATTATTCATCTCATCTCATCATGTTCCTTTTGTACCTTGCGATGTCGAGGTGAAGTATAGACATCGTGAGAGTGCCCGATTATGGGCTTCATATATCGAGGTTCTCATGGACTCTGCTATTCCCTGCTTCCATCGTTACGTAATCGGCCTCTTCCCCTGCTTCCCTCTGGTCTGTACATCATTGCTTGTTGTGGTATACTGTTAGTTGGTAACCTACTTGCATAGCCAAACCATTTGACTTGCTGCTTTATAATAAAATCTAGTGCAGCTACAACCCCCACTTTAGTCCTGATTTCTTCATTTCTGATCTTATCTCTTCTTGATACATTGAGTATTCTTCTCAGGAATCTCATTTCTGTTGTTGTGATTTTTCTTTTCTCTTTTTCTGTCATTGTCCAGGTTTGGCATTGGTAACATAGAGTTGGTAGGAAGATTGTGTTGTAAAGTGCTTTCTTAGTATTTATTGATGCATGTCTGTTCTTTAGTATTGGTGCCATTTGTCCAATGAGTTGGTTTGCCTTGTTGCATCTATTTTCGATCTCGTCTTCTGATTTGCCATTTGATATTATACTTCCTATGTATTTAAAACTCTTTACTTGTTTCAAGGAATATTCGTTTAGGTGAATCGTTGTTGCTTTTTCTTCTTTAGTTACAGTCATTACCTCTGTTTTAATTGTGCTAATTTTCACGTTATGTTCCCTACATATTTCATTTAGTCTATTCATGTGGTCTTGCAATTCAGCTTTTGATTTTGCTATTAGTGCTTGGTGGTCCGCAAACGGGAGTTCTCTAATGGTTAGATTTGCAGATGGTTCTTCTTTCGTGTTCTCGTCATGCGGTGTTCTTATGGTCTCTGTTTGGCTGGTTTCTTTACATATGTTGTCTATATATGTTATAAACAAGAGAGGGTACAGGACACAGCCTTGCCGTACTCCGGATCTTATGGTGAAGGGTTCTGAGTGTCCTCCAGTTGCTTTCACTATGCATTCAGTGTTGTTTTATAAGCTTCTAATAGGTTTATGGATTATTTATTAAAAAAATAACACCATCGATTTCGGACATGTATATCTACAAGCATAGGTCAAATAACAAATACGACAACATAGAACTGCAATGCTGTGTCTGAGTTAAGTTGAGCTAAGTTCAATTAAAAACCGGGATGCAGAGGTGTTTCCAAGGCACAAGGGCCAGGTTCTATACTGACCAAGACCTACTGACACGTCCTAGTCGTGCGTCCTGGGCAACAGGTCCCTTCGGGGTCCTTGCTAACGTAGTAGGATCGCTGATTCTTCCGAAGTCGGAGAGTATCTGTCTGCACGGCGAGGAACCACAAGTGTGCACACCAATAAGTCAGACATGGGACAACGGATACTCACGCAAACCTCAGGTTCTTTATGACATCACACTGATGTTGGACAGCGGGATGTCTTCATCCGACATACAGGACTTCGCGCTGGAGTTCACAGCCAAACGCAAGCAAGCAACTGAAAACCGACATAACAGCACTCAGCTCACCACCCCACGTTCTCCTTCCCCAACTTCAACAGCCAGCGAAAAGTCCAAGAACTAACCAGTTCCAGTCTGATTAAGTCTCCGTTTGGCCTTTCCTCGAAGTACTGAGTGTCGGCCAGTCCTCTGGTCATGTTGTGGATAATACATGATTATATAATATTATAATTTCCTTGATGACACTGAAACAGCATGATAAACACTGGTGCTCCTAATGACAAAATCACCGCACGTACACGTTAGTTCCATAGGTTAAATTAGGAAATGGCTAGCAAACGCTCAACTGAATATTAGCAATAATGAACACAACATCAGCAAACATGGAAAGTATGCACAATAGAAACATTGCAATTGATGTTGACGATGGTGCTGTTGCTTAAGATGATGATGATAATGATAATGATGATGATGATGGAAATGATGATGATGATGGAAATGATGATGATGATGATAATGATGATCATGATGATGATGATGATCATGATGGGAATGAAAAAGAGAGAACTGGCAAATCCTGTCTGCTTATTGTCACTCTGACAGATGCTCAGATTCCATTTAGTTAAGACAAATGCTGTTTGGGGTGTATTGTTGATAGAGAGGTATGCGGTCAACAGTTTGTGTCGCAATGGGTTACGCTGTCAGCAGTTTGTGTCGCAGGTCTGCTAATCTTGGGTACTCTAGCTGCAGTAATTGCCTCCTCGACGTGGACGCTAAGCACACTGGTCTTTTCACAAAGTGGATTTTTTGTTCTGCTTAGTTAATTCTAAAAACAAATGCTCAGAATGTGTTTACACAGGGGGGGGGGGGGGGATGAGTGGTCTCGGGGTATGGTGTCTGCCTCGAGTGCTGGAGGTGACCGGGTTAAAGGGTTCAAGCTCCGGCGAGGGCCGAGATTTTTGTCACGTGGACTTCTAGTAACAAAATTCCCCTGGTTTCTGGGTAGTGAGATCGTCGCCCGTGTGTATTGTGGAGCACGTAAAAAATCCCTTAGCAGTTGGAAATCGAAAAAGAGTACCCTAACGGCGCTGCCCGGGCAACATTTCGAGTTAAAAATCTACCCAAAGTATTTCAGGATCCTCACCGCTGCTACAGAGTTCATGCACTGAGCTGAAATTCTCCGAACTCAGGCTTGAGTTAGGAGTTGAACGGAGCACTTTTGGGTCACACCCGTGTGCCGTGGTGTTGATCCGTCGACCAAAGCTAAAATAAACTTACTAAGAACAAGTATTAATCTTGATACTCCGCACAGGACATAAATCAAATGTTTGGCATATCCCCTACAGGACAACGCTTTCAACATCAACATCTTTCAGCTGATTGTTGATTTCTTGGCAAGATTACGCTCAGTAATCTGCTTGTTAAATAAAACTTAAGTTAAGAGGTACTGATGAATGTAACTGTAGAATTGGTAAAATGGAAACTAAACATTTATTGCAGGAGTGTACATCATCTGCACAACAGAGACAATATTCTTCCCCTATACCCACTCCATTTGAGGAAAAACTATTAAAATGTCAACAAGCTTAAGGTGACTGCTGTTTTCTTTGGATTCATTCGTATTGAGAACTGATGGTGAACAAAGAAAAAGAAGAAGTATACACATAAGAAAAATATGTGTGCATACACTATATCACATTCAAAAAGATTTCCTACTGCACATATGCTTTTTCCATCGTTCATACAGTGAGATAGGAATATAGTCTATCTCCAGTACAGCTTTGGTGTCCTTGCAGCCTCATAAACATCTATTTTTTTTTACATATCCTTTATAGGACATCGCAGTCAACACCGCATTTATGACGTTGTGATCTCTCGGAAAAGTAACGTTCAGTAGTTTGCTATTGTTTTCTGAACAACCGTCACCGATACCAACGCAAAACCAACACAACGCGGTCTGCTGCCAAATCGCCCGCAGCTGTGTTTCGAACACGGGTATACGGGATTACGAACCTTGACCATAATTCCTTCGCCACGGAGACCGGCGTCATAAACATGGGTTCCAGAAATGTTCTGGTCCCAGCCAGGGCTATAGAGGATTATTTAAATATTGTGTCAGGGCTATTTGGGACCCTCCACGTAGCCTGTTACAATATGGACAGGTAACGAGGAAGGGAACTACTACCACACTTCATATGTCATAGAGAAAATGTAATAGCTTAGCCATTTTATACCCCAGCTGCGGCTTCGGCTTTGAAACTATCTTTATATTACCAATTTTCTGAGACTGGTAGACCCTGGAAGCATGCAGCATAGAAAGAAAAAAATTGCAGTCTCTAGGGAACCGGACAGGTAGGAAAATGCTCCAGCGACTACGCCACCGCGTCTTTAAAGTTAGCAAGGAACTTGAAGAACACGAAGATAAGTCAAGGACCCTGATACACGCTCTAGGGAACATTAGGCATATGGTGCGAGACCCATAATTGTATGGACCAATCTACACTCGGAACGAACGAACGAACGAACGAACGGACTTTATTTTCAAAGGGTAACAAATTGGGCACGCAGGTCTGTCTTACATTCTGCCCTTCTAATCACTCATCTTTCGTTCATCAATAATGCATAATATATTCACATAGGGAAAAAACATTGTCAAATGAATGTTGTATACATAAACAATGCATATTACCATGTTATGAGACATATACCCCAACCACCCACCCGTTCTCCATCCACCCACACATCCCCCACCCAACAACACACACCCCCAGGCACACAAATATGCCCCACCCATCCCCCACCCACACACACATCCCACCTACACACATCTCCTCAAACACAAATACATCTCCCACCAACCACAATCCCCCACACACATCCCCCACCCACCCACACACACCCACAGGCACACATACATGCACCCACCCACCGATCACCCACCCACACATCCCCCAACTTACACACACCTCCCCACCCACACACACATCCTCATCCCATCCCGTAACACTCACCCACGAACATATCATCCACCACACACGCACAGACCCCCAACCACCCAGTCAAACACACCCCCAACCACACATCCCCCACCCACACACACACTTATCCCGCCAACCCAAACAGTACGTACCTACACACACACACACAAAACTAGCACCTACCCACACATCCCCCACTTTCTCGGTTTGCGATGAGGTCAGTATCGCGCCGACCACCTTTATTTCCCAAGACATCTCTTGGTACCTGTGTTAGAGTGGGTACGACTATGGAGTCCAGGTCCATTTTTAACATTCGAATTGGCCCTGATGCGGACCCAACCCCCTGACCAACAGACGAGCAGGCGTGCGTCCAACCACCACACCATCGAGGTCTAAACGCTGTTTCTAGTATTTTCTTTGCCAAGAGAGCAAGCTACAAGTGGCTTGTATCATCTGAGGGACCTCTAATGCGACTGAAATACCCATTTGCTGATCAGCTTTCAGGTCCCAAGATAACCGCCGGCGATGTATTATCTCACCCAAACCCATACCTCATACAAAAACAAGCAAATTCTTGTGTAGGCCGCACAGTTCCCGAGAAAAAACAGTGGATATAATAAAAATGTCATATCCGAGTCCGCGAGAACTAACATTCGACACCCGAGGAAAGGCATTCCTTCGTGGCTGGAGTAGCACTTGTTGATGCCCTGAAGAAGAGACTGGTGATAAAGACCAAATCTCATTTCCATGGTCACATAATTTGGTTTTTGGTAAATACAGGAGACATCACAGTTGGCGTATCACGAAGCTTGGTTGCTCTAGACGTGTAAAGTGAATTTGACCATTTGTTTAGAAAAGTTTATTTGGAATTTTATTCACAATGTGCTATGTTGATAGTTCATTTGAAATAAGAATATAATATGAAAAATGAAATCCCGCAGGAGAGGTAACAATACCGAAAAGAAATGTTTAGAAATGTCAAACTGTGACGTTTTAAAAGATTAATTTACATTCTGCTAATAGAATGTATTCTTCTTTCAGTCCTATTGCTTTTGTCGTGAAGCATGGCAGAGAGGAGGCAGAAGTAATTTTTGTTTTACCCTTGTCTTGCTTTTTTTTCTTCTTTGTTTTGTTGTCTAACGTCGTATTTTATTCTTTCAGTGTTTCGTTTACGCCATCTAGCCAACTCTCCCTGGGTCTCCCTCTTGTAGTGTATCCCGATGTTCTCATGTAAAATGTTCTAGCTGCTGGTTGATCTCGTTCCATTCTAATGAAAAGTCAGAGCCATTAAATTTTTTGGTGTTCTATAAAGTCAGTAATCAGTGTTATCCTGACACTTATTCTTAGTGTCTCATTTACCTCATAATCTCTTCTCATTTTTCCAGCTTCGTTTCTTATGTATTTATCTCACATGGTGTGATTTTACGCCTGAGTATTTCTAGGACTGTCCATGTTTTGCATTGGAAACATATCGTTGGGACGAATAAAACATCTAACAGCTTCATATTTTCATGCGTATTGATACTTGGATGTTTTAGGATAGGGACTATTTGGCAGTTGCCGTTGTTAGCTTTCTGTATTCTCGTTTCTATTTCTCTCTCTAGTCCTCCATTCATTGTGAACACTCTGCTCAGATACTTGTAACTGCTTTAGACAGAAAAAGAATCGACATAGATAAAATGTGAAATGATAAACGGTATGTATATATACCGCTTTGTTTCATTATCAAGCAACAACTCAAGACATACTGTGTTCTGAAATGAATGAGAAGCCAACGGCCCGAAGATTTCAGTGATTTCACTGTCGTTAATAGGCCACTGCCAAGACTAAATGTCACGATTACAAAAGCAACCCACATATGAACGTGTGGTTTAAGAATAAATATCTTTGGATCGTAGTCGGTGATAAGGATTTATAATGGCCAAAGGAGGTCATCATGGTCGAATGGATAGGGCGCAAAGCGCATAAACTTCCGGATGCTGATGGCGCGGTAGCGGGTTCAATCCCTACACTGGTCAGTTGGACTTAAATTTTGACTTCACGTCCTGGACTTGAAGAGG
Organism: Cepaea nemoralis; assembly: GCA_014155875.1. Lineage (NCBI taxonomy): Eukaryota > Metazoa > Mollusca > Gastropoda > Stylommatophora > Helicidae > Cepaea > Cepaea nemoralis. Next base: position 7,313 of record JACEFZ010018615.1, read on the forward strand.
TCAAGTCCCTCAGAGGTCATAATTAGTTGGCCTAATTTCGAGGGACACTGGTAACAAGGTAAGCTAGCCCAAACGCAAAATTCAGTCCAGTGGACTACGCTTGACTTCAAAGGGAACGAAAGAAAACAATATATACACCTACATTACAAGTCTGCTGTGTAACGGTCTCTTCGCTAGAAATAGAGGCAATATAACGAAACATGCTTTCATGATACGGATATTTAAGTAGATGAATGGCGAGAAATAGCGTCTAATCCACCATGGAGCAAGTACACCAAGGGGTTTCTGGCCGCCTGCACACAACCCCGCTTCCACGATTGTTTCGACATAGCTATCTTCTTAACGCACTGGATGACTCCCAAACGTCTTTCTCATGATGTATTTCAATACGTTGTTTTCTAAGAACAAAATCTTGTTTATGTTCCCAATCTAACCTTACTCGAAGCATGAACTATATCTGTCAGAACAGTTACATCAACAGTGTTTGTGTCCTGATTTGCACATCACTGTGGGAGCGCAAATTGTAACACAAGTGCCAAGACCTTAATCAGGACGGGCTAGTGTGAAATGTGGCAACCAAATGCTTCTCGACAAAGCAAACTCCCCGGAGACTGCCTCAGGCGCCTCCAAGGAAGTGGACAGCGTTGTCCGATATTGGAACGTCAGAAGCCACGAAGGACTGATTGTTCATAACCAGATATTAAATTCCATTGTCGCGTGGAGGTGCTTATCCAGGTCATCATTATGAAAGTTGTTAATTGTGGACGGTCTGCATGCGCCAGAGAACGTCACCGCATGTTTGATGGAGATAGGGTCTGGGCGTGTATGGCAGATGGTTTGTTTGCCAAATTCCTGTTGTATTATCTCTTGGCCGTGTTTTCCGTTATTCGGAAAATGACCTGGGCCTCGGGAGCTTTCGCCGGCGGGATTCTCCTGGCTAATATTTGCATTCGACCTCTGTCATTTTCAGTTTTGCTCTTCGCGTTATCACAAATTCTTCATCGTTTTCGCCGTTAACATCGATGGCATTGTTTGTTGCTAATCGAAGTTGAGCAGGCACGTTACGGGACTGCAAAAACTGCAAAATATATTGCACTCAAAACTTAACAGATCAGGCTAAATGTGACAGCACGAACATGCAATATTTTTGGGTATGCTACAAACCGGAGACCGCTGTGGTATAGCTTCTAGCTCGCTTGCCTGCCGGCTCGAGGTCATGGGTTCGAACGAACGAGAGACCGAACTTTAATATCAAAGGGTCACAAATTAGGCACGCAGGCCCGTCTTGCATTCGGCCCATCTAATCACTTATCTTCAGTTCATCAATTATCTATTGTGACATGTTACATTAACATAGAAAAAAAAACATTGTCAACTGAGTGCTGCGAACATAAATAATGCATATCATTATGTGATGAGACAGGCAGGCACACATACACACATACATGTATAAATACATCATACTTACTTGCATACATACCTACATACACACTTACATCGTTTACAGAACCTCTCACAATTATACATCCACTCAATAGCACACAAATAATATACACTCCCTCGCATACACATAGAGTCACTAAAAATTACAAACCCACAAAAATTTACTAACACACATATACATATATACTCTGTCTCTCCCTCTCTCCCTCTCTCCCCTCTCCCTCCTCTCTCTCTCTCTCTCTCTCTCTCTCTCTCTCTCTTTCTCTCTCTCTCTCTCTCTCTCTCTCTCTCTCTCTCGCCTGTATATTCTCATTCATACAAACAGCAAAGCATACAGATATACTCATTCCCATACATTCAAATTCATGTCGATGTGGTTTCTTAATTCACATAGGCTCCCTGGTCAATTCAGCCTAAAGTCGGTGAAAGGAAACGTCAGGGAAGTAAAAGCGACCCGCGTGACATTGACATCATCTCATGAGTCAGGGGGCCTAAGTGGTCTCCAGATATGGTGTCCGCCTCGAGTGCTGGAGGTCCCGGGTTCAAGCCCCGGTGAGGGCAGGGATTTTTTCTCGTCGACGTTTAGTAACAAAATTTCCCCTGGTCTCTGAGTAGTGGGATTGGACGCCCGTGTGTATTGTTGCGCACGTAAAAAATCTCTTGGCAGTTGGAGATAGACAAAGAATAGCCTAACGACGCTTTTTTTTTTTTTTAGCATATCCTTTACAGGACTTAGCTGTCAACATCAGCATCTTTCAGCTGTATGTTGATCTCCTGGCAAGATTACGCTCAGTAGTTTGCCATTGCTTTCTGAGCGGCCGGCTCAGTATCCCGCAAGTCACGAGCGGGGGTCGAACCGCCTCAGTTCTCGCTCCGCTACGAGACTTTGCGTGATAAACGGGATTACAGAGAGAAAGTGTTGTAACCCCACAGCCAGAGAGACCGGCCTAACGACGCTGCTCGAGTTAAAAATCTACCCAATGTATTTCAGGATCCTCGCCGGTGCTACGGAGTTCGTGAACTTCGTTGAGAATCTCCGAACTCAGGCTTAAGTTAGGAGTAGAACTGAGCACTTATGGGTTTCGCCCGTGTGCCGTGATGTTGATCGTTAACTAACCTCATGAGTCCTGATTGGTCTGTACATATAAGGGAGTAACGCGACATGCTCAGTACGTCTCAAGTTGTCTAGACAAGGGCTATTTACCTGCTACAGTGAAACCCCAAACCACTGTGGCTGACTTTAGTCTGAAACCTTTGTCGTCCAAAATATACACTCACCGCGCAAGGACAGCTACCATCATACGTCTAGAAACTGCCTTTTGGAACTTGTGCCGACTGCTATCAAGTTTTCACACACAGCAACTAAATAGAACCAACAACAATGTTTGTATACTATCCTTCACCTACTCTCTGGCGAAGGGGAGTGCGAATGTAATCCTATTTACCGCGTTTGAAACACAACTGCGGGCGATTTGGAAGCAGATCGCCTTGCCTTGGTTTCCCATACAAAAGTGGGAGTGCCAGTCGTTGAGAAATCAATAGCAAACTACTGAACGTAAACTTGCCAAGAACTCACAAAAAGCCAAAACAAAAATGCTGAGGTTGACTGCGACGTCATGTAAGGGATATGAAACTAACTTTAAAGCGTTTTCGACATATAGTGCTACACAGAATTTGTATAAACCAAATGACATTCAGATGGTGACATAGTCTCAATTACGCCAGTCACCTTTAATTCGTATCAAATCCAATTTAGAATTTCTATCTGGGAATCGCCATCAATTGTAAAAATCCGCTTAGATGCGTATGCGTATTCGAACCCATAACTAGCGTTCCGCAATGCAAGCATCCACACTATCGCTGCTCAGCACGGTTCTGACGCACGCACAGAATATATCAGTCTTGCCAACTCTGATGTATAAAAGGACAACTTTTGTATTGGTAGCTGATTGTCGGAAAGGCAGTTTATGATGATGATGATAATCCTTTTGTTTTTCGAACGCTGTCTTTGTACTGAAGCGTAGACTGTCCGTGTGCTAGTACTTCTAGTGCACAGGACTGATTGCTGCTTGTGTATTAGCTTTCAATACTGACAGTGTCCCTGGCCATCAGACGAACCCACCACGACTTCAGAGTCACTTGTAATTTACGTCCCCAAGTCGAGGACGAGAAGTCAACATTTTAGATCAACTAACAGGCGTGGGGGGTTAACCCGCTAAATCGTTATCAGCGCACAGGATGTTTTGAACTGGCGCTCTTATCCATTCGGCCAAGCAGACCTTCAAGATGATCTTGATTTGGTCACAATGTGAGGTATGGTGGTCTCTTCGAATACTCTGGTTGGCATGTCCCAGGACAAACGAACGAAAGAACGAACAAACTTTATTTTAAAAGGATTAAGAATTGGGTCTAACATTCTGCCATTAATGGCTACCGGTCCGACAAGAGGAAAACAGGATGCTCAAGAAATAACTACATCTCATAAGCACACAAGCACGTAGGGGCTCAGTTGTGTTGGACTGAAGAGAACTCCTGACAGAAAGAGAACGTGGAGAGGCACGATCATGGCACTACAACCACAGTCTCAGGACTCGTTCTCGCCATGATGTCTCTGTTGTGTTTGATCACCCGTGTTGAACTCAAGCGTAGTCCACAAATGTCTTACTATTACACGTAGTTGCTACTACTTGTGAGTAGACTAAGGTGAATTGTTGCGTGTTGGTTAGCTTTTCCGATTATCAGTGTCCCCTATCATCAAGCGAACCCACTCCGACTTCTGAGGTACTTGCAATTTAAGACCTCGAGTCAAGAACGACCAGTCACGCTATAAGCCCAAATTGTTGGTGTGTGGATTGAACCCACTAACTCGCCAGCAGCGGCTGCCAATGATGAAAACAACAATGTCCCGAAATAAAAACTTGTAATGGGCCTGGGGTGTGATAGGGCCATCACAATTTGTAGGCCAGAGTGCACGGAGACGAAAACGGTGGTATTTAGTCAAGGAGATAAACATGGTGGTATTTAATCATGGAGATAAACACAGTGGTATTTAATCATGGAGATAAACATTGTGGTATTTAATCACGGGGATAAACATTGTGGTATTTAATCATTGAGATAAACATTGTGGTATTTAATCATGGAGATAAACATTGTGGTATTTAATCATGGAGATAAACATTGTGGTATTTAGTCATAGAGGTAAAAACAGTGGTATTTAGTGCTGGCAATAAACAGAGTGGTATTTAGTCACGAAGATAAACACAGTGGTATTTGGTCATGAAGATACACTCATTGGTATTTAATCATAGAGATAAACACGGTGGTATTTAGTCATGGAGAAAAACACGGTGGTATTTAATCATGGAGATAAACACAGTGGTATTTAGTCATTGAGATAAACAAAGTGGTATTTACTCATGAAGATAAACACAGAGGTATTTATTCATGGAGATAAACACTGTGGTATATATTAAGGAAGATAAACACAGTGGTATTTAATCATAAAAACAAAACAGTGGTATTTAGTAATGGAGAAAAACACGGTGGTATTTAATAATGGAGATAAACACGGTGGTATTTAATCATGGAGATAAACACGGTGGTATTTAATCATGGAAATAAACACAGTGGTATTTAGTCATTGAGATAAACAAAGTGGTATTTAGTCGTGAAGATAAACACAGTGGTATTTAGTCATGGAGATAAACACAGTGGTATTTAGTCATGGAGATAAACACTGTGGTATATAGTCAGGAAGATAAACACAGTGGTATTTAATCATAAAAACAAAACAGTGGTATTTAGTCATGAAGACAAGCAAAATGGCCAGTCTTTCCCTTATTTACCGGACGACGAACGCAGACGTTGAACCCTCGTTCATGACATCAGCGCAGCCCCCTATCATCCTCGCCATCGAGCCTGCCCCCGAAGATGATGATAATGAAGATTGCTAGTAATTTCTCTTGGCATAAATCTGGCCCACTCGGCGCTGTCTTCACAATCTCTTCCCAGCTGTTGTTGTTGTTGTTTCTTTCTTCCACTTGTGCCGTTAGGTGTCGTAGCGAGAGGTTATTGAAGTTCCATCGCCTGTGACTAGTGTCTTTCCTCTATTTTCCTCCGTGATTCATGAGCATGTTTCTAGCCGGTTTGCTAGACCTGGCATAGGCTCCTGACCTACTCGACCCAGCTGTAGCTCTATGGAATAATGTTTACACGTACCAGTAGCCCCGTGATCAACCTCACACATGTGTACGCATTCATAAATGTGCCATTGCGCCTGATTAACATAACAGCATCTGTGTTCCCCAGTATACTACTGTTGTCTCTCACTATATCAACAGCATACTACTGTTGTGCTAACTTCGCACTAATTATCCTCCCTAGCTACAGAAATATGCAATCTGATTAACATAATATCATTTTACCAATGACTGTTTTCTCCCGGTATATCAACACACACCACTACTATTGTGTTAACTTTGCCCTAATTATCCCCTTAGCTACAGAAATATGCAATCTGATTAACATAATATCATTTTACCAATGACTGTTTTCTCCCGGTATATCAACACACACCACTACTATTGTGTTAACTTTGCCCTAATTATCCCCTTAGCTACAGAAATATGCACACCACCCCCCCCCCCCCCCCCCAACCATCCAGTCAGTACCAGCACAGACCTGGCCACTGGACCCATCCTCAGTCCCTCATCTAGTCACATTTAATCATTAGAATTCCATCAAAGCACTCGGTTCGTGTTGTCACATAACAGAAATTTGACATTACGTGTGGAAGTTCGAGAAAAATACCAAGTCCCCTTGATAACGGCTGTTTGTATTATGCAATGTGTCAAATACGGCTACTCAATAGAACAAGCATGAAAGGGAGGTAATAGCTTCCCCGCAGTGTTCATTATAACGCGGTGTGAAAGCTTTTCGTTTTTTGGACTTCGCTGTTAATGAGGCGGGCATGAGTTAAAACGCGCGCTGGCACTCCTCTCACTAAAACACGCAGTGCTAGTAATGTGGCATTTAATTGTCTTGTCACGACCAATCGCCGGAAATTAAATACACCCAACGAACTCCCCCGAAAAAAAAGGTCTATGACATTATTTGTGTTTTTTTTTCACCTATTTTTTCCCCCGCTGGTGACTGGCATCATAATATTATATACATAACGTATGGAATTACTGTAGAAAATAATGGTTGTTACTGGGGGAGGGTGGGGTGGTTTGAGTGATAGACAAGGGAATAATACATGATTAATGTGATATTCATTACTGACAATAGGGGACAATAGAGGTTGATTTATTATTGCGATTCTCAAACAGTTTTGCCTACGCGGCACTTAATTGTTATTATGCCATCGTTTATATACATAAATAGATTATATAAATATATAGTTTATATAATATATAGTTTATTTACACAGACAGATTATATATATATATATATATATATATATATATATATATATATATATATATATATATATATATATATATATATATATATATATATATATATATATATATATAGTTTTATACTACGTGAATAAATTATGTACATATATAGTTTATCAACAACTCAACTGACAGGCACTATCGGATACTTCTCCCACACCAAACAAGAAAGCTTGCAAGTCGTGTGCGAGGAAAACAAATGGTACATTTTATTGCCGTTGGCTCGCTACAAGCAGGTAACAGTCGCTAGTAAACACACAACATAAAGCCACAGAAATTATCTATCACTAGTTGCTAATGCCTATGCTAACTCTCTATCTATTTAGTTAAACACAAAACCCCTATCGCTACTCTAACGAGGTGCACACTACAAGTCCTGTCCTCCCGTCTGACGTTCTTTCATCCCGTGGACACACACCACGCGGATCGACCTTGACCTTGGTGCGTGTTGCCTCACATGGCACGCTGATCGCAGACGTGGTATGTTGAGTGGATACTCAACTTCTCCGTGGCTACCACGAGGCGTGATGCTATCGTGATTAGAGTGCTAACTCTCTGAACAACGCCTGCGTGTCTCATGAGGGAATGGATAACCATCTCCCATTACCTCATCTCCCCTGCCCTTACCTCGGGCACCGTATCACTTCCTGGCCTCTTCAAGATTGACTGCTCTTCCTGGCGGAGGGGATGCGGTCGAGTCTTTGACACACACCCACCCCTCCTGTGTTGCGTCATCAACTTTCACTCATTGGTTGTGACGCAAGAGGTTTCTAAAAAAAAACTAATGTCTCTAATTTTTTTGTCAAAGACTCTAGATAACCTGGCTTTGGGCACTCTAATAGACTTCTACTGACTATTGTCACAGTGTAGCAAAACCTTACTTGGCTACTGGCAATCGCCACAAACTTGACTGGTTGGCGTGAGCCCTCTTCTCACATGCTATATTATATTTATTAGAGGTATGTCTGAACCGGACCGTTGTCTTATAAGACCTGCCCTCACATAGTAAATTAACTTACTACCCATACAAAGTTGACTTTTTTAGGGTCAACACATGAATTGCTTCATGTCCCCCCCCCCCATATAATATTTAACAACCATTATACAAGAGTGTGTGCGACAGGCTTTACCTACTTCGCTTCCGCGTGTAAAGTCCTATTTCACTGTTAAGTTAGTTTTTCGTTGTCTATTATGTCCCCTGACCCAAAGTTATCTCCCTTTGATCTAGAAAAAGTGTATGTAATTTATCTGTTTGTTTTTCTGGTTGTTTGTGTGTTTGGATGTAATTAATCTACTAATCTAACTTCTAACCAATGTCTCTACCTCCTATGTGTATGTATGTTAGTTTTTTAAGTGTCATAATTTGGTTAAATGTGGCCACAAACGGGTGTATAACACTAATTCGTGACTACATTCCCTTGTTATGAAACCCCAAAATACTGTAATCTAAGTTCTAAACTATCTTACAGACACACATTCACACTAACACATTCTCAATAACGAAAACCAACACCAACACAGACAAACATCAAAAGTCGCGCCAGGCAGCAGAAGAATTTGCTGACTGATCTCACTCTCTCCCGTATATTTTCCATTCGCTCTCACTTTCACACTTCTGTCACACTTCTTTCATCCTTAATTCTGTCACACATCTTTTATCCTTCCACACTAATCCTTCCCATTATTTAAAAACCTTGGAGTGACACTGTACAGGTTTGGCTCAGTTTGAGATATTTGAGCACAATGACTGTGCGAAAATCGCTGCACGAGTCATGTATTTACACTATATTTACATGGACGAGAAAGGGTTGATGGTGTATCCCCTTGGTCTCATCATCCATTATATTATACTAACTACAACTCTAAATCCTAACATAATAATATTAATTCTATAAATATGTATTTAATGTGTTAACTAAATTTTGTCACGTTAATTATATGATATGTTTATATTAATCGTTATGTTTGTCTAATCTAAGGGATGTAATCTAACTATTTAAATGTAATTAATGTGACGTGAGTTATGTACCTTAATTACATGGATGATGTGAACACAAATTATGTAATTTTCTAACACACTACTAACTAATGTTTTTAAATGCACAAAGGGATTATATGAGTGATATTCTTAATCTAAATGGTGTAAATGATGTATGTTCACTTATCTAATCTTTTTATCCTATTCTGATGTAAAATGATGATATTACTAAATGGTAATATTTGATAGGTGGTATGGTTTCATTAAGATGGAATGAACTGAATCGAAATGAAGCTAAGTGAAATATAACAACCTAAATGGTACTATTCCTATCAAACTTTTAATTTAGCTTGTAATTAACTATTTTTACGTCTAAATTAATATTCTAATTTACTTCTAATGGGTTAATTACTGTACTACCTACACTATTAAAATAAATGAGAACTATTATATTTCCTAACCTACATCTAATTTATCACTATCTTAAAATATTATATTACATATCACAATAAGTTTATATACATGGTATTCAGCTACCTCAGGTTAGTTGTTGCCTTCATGATTGTACATTGGTTTTATAGGCATAATATATATACACATTTTGCCTGGGTATCTGAAATACATTGCACAGTCATACTAGTGTTCTATCGGTAGTGCACGTGTAGAGTTCGCTGGTGTCGTAGCTCAGTCCTTTCGTGTCTGTAATTAAGCATTGTTCTGACACTGTTTTCTGCGCTTCACACAAATGATACACCGGAATGGAGCTTAGTTGGTAATGAGCTGTCCTATTTCACACGGTGATATCTACGTTTTGCAGCACAGTTCTTCACTTGATGTCTACGGACACATGATAGTTCACTGTTCTTGGTACATGATTAAGCACATAATGTTGATGTATATGTAACCTATTTTACATAGAATAATATAATATATTCATGTACTAACTATCACTCTACATTTATATGTGGGATTTCAGGTATTTCTACCCCAGATGGTAAAATTAGTGACCACCTGTATATCCGGTCATTTCGATGCACACCACTCTGTATGACCGTGATCGGGGAGTTGTCGGTCTGGACAATGCAGTGAACATCCGTCAGAATTAGATGGAGCTTTCTCACCGAATAGATGACGCTTAGGGTTGCAACTGTGATATGGAATCTCTGGACTCAGCAGGTGTGATCTTACGGCTCACGTAGCAACTCGGGTGGAAGATGCCCTCAAAAAATTGGCCTAGTACTGCTGGCATCTGTCCTAGAATAATAAACGAGCCTAGGATTAGGCAAGCGGAGGATTGGAAAATTACTAAAAAGGATTTTTAATTTTGACAATGCAGAAATTAATAATGCATCTTTCACATCCAATTTTACAGATGCTTTTAAAACATTGGAATATAGAATTATAATTTCTGAGTAATTTACTAATCCCAAAAGGCTTCTGACCTGCTTCTTTCTGTTAGACATGGTCAGATTCATAATTTTGGTACTAATTTTCAGGTCAGTCTTTAGTTGATCTTGAATTTCTTTTAGGCCTAATTCGAATATCACTACTGTCCACAAGCTATAAGATACTATCCGCAGTATTACTAAATAGACTAAAACCATATTCAGAAGACATATTAGGTGACTACCAGGCGGGTTTTAGACAAAACAGATCAACAATAGATCAGATATTTATCTTACGACAAATAGCCGAGAAACATTGGGAATATAAAAGAGATCTCCATAACATTTTTGTGGATTTTAAAAAGGCTTATGATAGTGTCCATAGGAATAGTCTATGGAATGTTATGCAGGAATTTGGAATACCAAGGAAGTTAATTAACATGACCAAACTATGCATGGAAGATACTTATAATATAGTAACATATAAAGGCAGGAAATCAGACCCCTTCCAAATAACATCTGGCTTGAAACAGGGTGATGCACTATCGCCGCTACTCTTCAATCTGGCTCTAGAGAAAGTTGTAAGGAAGGTAAAGGAGGAATGTGATATTGGAGGAACATCCAAGCTGCTTGGTTATGCAGATGATATAGATATTATAGGGCAAAGTGAACAAAAGACATTAGAAATATTGACTCACTTAAAGGAAAAAGCCCAACAGATGGGGCTGGTTATCAACCAAGATAAGACAGAATATATGGTAATTTCAAGAGACGGAATGGCTAAAAACTCTGGCCACATACAAATAGATAATATGACCATTAAAAGAACGGAAACATACAAATACCTGGGTACAATCTTCAACTGCTCCAACATCATAAGGGAAGAAATACAAACTAGAATCAACTCTGGAAATAAGAAACTACAACATCTACTAAAATCAAAGGCGCTATCTCGTAACACCAAAATCACAATATACAAAACACTGATCAGACCAGTTGTGCTGTATGGCTCTGAAACCTGGAGTACAACGAAAGGAGACGAAGCCTTGTTACAAACCTTTGAGAACAAAATTTTAAGACGCATCTTTGGACCCATTAGGGATACACAAAGTGGAGAGTGGAAAAGAAGAAGTAACAAAGACATTTATGATTTGTTTAAGTCCCCGCTAATCACTGGTATCATGAAGGCTAATAGACTACAATGGCTGGGGCATATAGAAAGAATGGAAGATAATAGGGAAACAAAACTCGCTTACACTCAGGAAATAAATGACCGTAGACCCCGAGGTAGACCAAGAAGGCGGTGGAGAGATAATATACATACAGACCTACAAGCACTTGGAATCAACGACTGGCAAGAGAAGGTCCACCAGAGAGACGAATGAAGACAGATTGTATTTGCAGCAAAGAACCTCAATGGCTCGGAATGCTGAAGAAGAAGAAGACTAATTCGACTTTGCTCGGTTTGACAGTGAGACCGAAGAGTCGCACCCTATGAAAGACATGTTTCAGTTTCAGTCAGTGTGTTGTCCAGTCATCAGTCTTCTGATATATCCATGCGTATTCTGTAAGTTCACTAAATGTATGCACATTGTCGGATCTGCCAGTCTCGCTAACTAGTGTAGTTGCGTTGTGTATGTCTGTCGTCTGATTACTATGTGTGGATGCACTATGTTCGTCTGTCTCTACTTATGTGTCTTGTTGTGAAAAGTAAAGTTTTAACATGTTGACATGGAATATCTTTAAGTGTCTGTTTATCGATATTCCATAGTCAACCTTGGAAATGTCACGTAACACCTTGAATGGTCCTTGCCATTTTGCTTGTCTGGAAGTAACCAACGCATGTTTTGATCTGGTTTACCATCGATTGTTCAAGCACCCTTGTTTGTGTATTGGTAAATTTGACCCTCCGTCTTACAGGTCTAGAAGTCAGAGTAGAAGGTAGTACTTCAGCTGTAGGATGTCTACCCTTAAACTTATGTACTAATTGTTTACAGACATTACAAGAAAATACATTACGACAAAATAATTTAATCTTATTCCAAACCTCTGGCCAATGAACATGAGCCTGGAATCTAGGCCTGGTTTTGTCTTTTGCCAGGTGACCAGCTAGCGGTGACTCCTGTGCAGGTTTTTGCACAGTTAAGCGGTGTTGTACAGGATGCACCGTTTGCTGATTCTCATGGTTCTCAGATGTAAAATATCTCTTAAGAAAGCCATTATTAGGTTTAAGGAACCATGAGGCATTTTTGGTCACTTTAGATCTTTCTTTCATTAATTTTAAATATGGAGACACACTAGGATCAGCTTTCTGCTGTTCTATAAATTTCTGTCTGTTGGTATCATCTGTGCCAGTTGGAGAATGCAACAGTAGTCTCCCATCTTGTAGTGTGTCTTGATGTTTTATAGTGTCTGCTCTAGTAGTTGCATTAGCTGCATTTAATTTCTTCCATGCAACTATTTCATCATTAGTACAGTGTTTCAGTAGGAGTAAGGAACCCAAAATTAAATCAGTACAAGGGTTGTCAAGTATTGCACAAGTAAAGGTACCCGAAAGGAAAGGGGTGTTAATACGGGCTTTGGCCAAAGGGTAAATTTCAATGTTACCCGAAAAGGTTCGGCATTTGACAGAGTCGCCTGTATAATCCCCTGGACTCACTAGATCCTTTCTAAGACCAATAAGGGTACTGCCGCTGTCCAGCAAACATTGGCATGGTTTGTCGTTGACCATTGCATTGTGGAACACTAACTTGCCTCTGGAGGCTATTGCTGCATTTACACTCTCAGTTGAGCATGGTACTGTATGTCCACATTCTAATCTTCCGTCTGCATGAAATTGGTAACATTGGTCACAATTGTCAAAGCTTAACACATCGTTCACACAACAGACATCTTCAGACTCCTTGAAAGGTAATACATTTTCAACTTCACACTCAGTCTCACTACCACTATCTGAAGAGGTGTCAATCAAAATAGCATTGTTAGCTTTCATACGTTGGCGGCCAAGGCACTTATTAGAATAATGGCCATAGCTGGAACCAAAAAAAAACATTTGATTGCACGCCTGTATGCTGATCTTTTATTTTGTTGCTTCTTGATAACATTTTCAAGATGCGCCGGGTAGTTTGGCGATTTGTCACACATAGAATAAGTGTCAAAATGTATAAATAAATATGAGAGAATAAGAATATTACTACTTACAGCTTTGAAGAATACATGATTTCACTAAATACACATTTCATAAGCACAATTAAACAATCTATTTCGTCACGATAGGCACATTTTGTAGCCCGCAAATTGTTCTCGTCTGCACAGATTACCGTCACTGACACAAATTAGATCCTAGTCCAGAGCCGTGGCTGAGTGGATTAGCTTGAACTTTCGTTCAAGCACCACTTCTGACACCACAATTATCCTTGCCTGTCAACAACTCAACTGACAGGCACTATCGGATACTTCTCCCACACCAAACAAGAAAGCTTGCAAGTCGTGTGCGAGGAAAACAAATGGTACATTTTATTGCCGTTGGCTCGCTACAAGCAGGTAACAGTCGCTAGTAAACACACAACATAAAGCCACAGAAATTATCTATCACTAGTTGCTAATGCCTATGCTAACTCTCTATCTATTTAGTTAAACACAAAACCCCTATCGCTACTCTAACGAGGTGCACACTACAAGTCCTGTCCTCCCGTCTGACGTTCTTTCATCCCGTGGACACACACCACGCGGATCGACCTTGACCTTGGTGCGTGTTGCCTCACATGGCACGCTGATCGCAGACGTGGTATGTTGAGTGGATACTCAACTTCTCCGTGGCTACCACGAGGCGTGATGCTATCGTGATTAGAGTGCTAACTCTCTGAACAACGCCTGCGTGTCTCATGAGGGAATGGATAACCATCTCCCATTACCTCATCTCCCCTGCCCTTACCTCGGGCACCGTATCACTTCCTGGCCTCTTCAAGATTGACTGCTCTTCCTGGCGGAGGGGATGCGGTCGAGTCTTTGACAATATACATATACAGTTTACAAACATACATAAGTACATACATACACACATACTTACGTCTGTACCTAGGTACACACACATGCATACATACACAATACATACATACTATGACTAGATATTGTGGTATTATATGCCAGGCTCTCCTGCATTATTAACCTCCGCCGTGAACCCAGAGGAACTTTATTTGCCTCTTAACACAGATCCATTCGTGAAAACAATGATTACATCGCCTGAGCATCTCTTGTCATGAATCAGTTGTTCTACCTCACATTCGGCGCAGTTTTCTGGCCAACTTTGCACTTACGCTCCAGTATGAGTATGACCCTGCACAGGTCTGACATTTCCTCTGGCATTCTAACTCCTCTTATCTCCCAGTGTTTACAAGATACACACTTCTTTGACTCTGTCCTCTGCTTGAGCCATGCATGATTTTCCTCTAATCATACGTGGCCCTTATCTGAGTCTAGTTCAGGGGTATTCCTTGTTCGTCGGAGATATGATTTACCTTCTGCACCTTAACCCTGTCCAACATCATTGGCATAGTTAGGATTATCTCGTCCACAATATTGATGTGTCCCTTGTGTTCCTCTGGATCATCCGCATAGCTTAAATCTTCCATGCACTCGCTGACTCTTTGGAACTCTGGGCAGCCTCAATCCTAACACAGTTACTGAGAGAATGAGATGTCGATAGAGTTTGAACAACATTCTTAGCTCAATGTCCATTGCTGCTATAATCTTCAGTTCAACAAGTCCTATCTTACATCTCGTAACTCATTCCACGCGATTCCTGAACTAGAGGTGTCTCGAAGGTGTTCCCAAGAATATCAGTCACTAAATGCTTGGATTAATAGCGACGTCTTTTAAAGAACGGGCAACTAATTCCATGAGACGAGGGTGTCAAAGGAATGCTGTAACATCGGGAAGGCCGAGAATTTTAGAAACGGAGAGTGACAGAGTGAGACAATGCTGGATGTGTTGTCACATAAACAGGAATGGGATACACAGTCGAGATTATTGCTGAGTTGTATCTGGCATAACTTCAATAATTAAGCTCAAATAAAAACGTCCACGGATTTGCAGAAACAATCCAGCAAAGAATTGTCGATCTAATTGATGAGGCCAAGTTTATTTGCCCACAATCTCGAGCTGTGATCAATCAGAAAACTTCATAACATCATGATTGGTTTATAAATACTCAACTGTTGACCAGACCAGCTACTAAGAACTATCAAGTTCGAATCGCAGTCCTTCTTCTGTCCTTCGCAAGGTTGCCAAAGTGTCCTTCTGATGTGACATTCTTATATTCGTATCTGTCCAAAATATTTATCTTGATATGTAAGATGCAATACTATTCTGGTTCTCTTTTATAATATGTGTTAGTCATGAGTACAGTTAATATCCTGCCAGTAAATATGTTTCAAAAGTTCCAGCCAATTTCGACGTGCTGCTTCTCTGGTGGAGCTCTATGATCCGAATGTTTTTGTTGTTCTTAACAATATCTTCTTAACAACATATGTTTTCCACGTCAGGGTCTTAGTTTCTGTTAATCTTTGGTTAGCGACTTTGTGGCGACTATTTGTATACGTCAAATTTGTTGCGCTACTACTTAGCAATTATCAAGAACCAAAGGACATATATTTCTATATGGTTATAATGAGCTTCGCGACTCGGTTGGTATGTGATGGTGATTGGAATGAGTTTACACTTCCATGCCCATCTGGTTAGTTGCATGTCCATTGCAGAACGTCGAAGTCAACCCCAGCATTTACTGGTTGATTTTGATATTCAAGGCAATTTGACGTTTTCAAGTGCCGACTATCATACCTTTATGAAAATCAACACAAAGAGATGAGCTACTAAATCGCCTGCGTCTGATTTCGAACAAGGTATATCGAGATTATGAGAACTAGCTTCACTACGCCCGAACCGCTAACTTCTGCCAATAAAAGGCTTAATTCTTCACGATGAGTACGATAATTCTTGCCGAACGCTGTAGCCATGTTCCCAGTCTGGGAATCCCTGCTGAACCGTGTGATGAAAACTGGGTCAAGAAGGAAGACTGACTTCCGGCCGAGGTAAAAGTCTTCACTTGTAAGACGTCAAGCCAACATAACACGCAGAATTACTCCAAGATGGCGGGGTCTCATTGCATCAGGTTTCACCGTGAAAGAAGCTGGTACTCAACGTGAGTGCGCATTGTTTACTTTCAGTCAGAAACGGAACTGCTTTCTCTTCCCTTAGTCCCCTTTCCCTTGCAAGCGGTAAGCGACCAGGGATGGATTGTGAATTACGAGGGAGGAACTAATCCATATGCTTGTCGTGATACTGACTGTATCATCATATAGTGCACGTCAGTCTAAACTTATGTGGCTTGCGCAATATATTCAATACGCCTCAATGGATGAAAAGGGGCCCTTTCTTCTTTTATTTCGTTTGTTTACTTTTTAACTTGATATACAAGCAAGTTTGTTGCCCACGCTTGTTATTCGTTGGAATAATTTTCCAGGCGGGGTGTTATTTTATTTTTTTCCATTGACCTAAGTTTCCAGGTCGACCCAGCTAGAAATGTTTGTTGCTGATTCTTTACAAGACAACACAGACAAACCCACCACTTTTTTTGCGATTTCTTGACAAGTTTACACGCAGTACTTTGTCATTCATTTCTGAACGACCGACACTCACACCATTGTATGAAAGACAACGCAAGGCGGTCTGGTTCCCAAATTGCCCACAGCTGTGTTTCGAACGTGGTTTGCGTGATTACTAATTGCTTAGTAACCCCATCGCCACAGAGCAGGCTAGCTAGAAATGGGTGCAAAGAAATTTTATGGAAAATAAAAGCGGTCGACATGATACTACTGACCACCCGGAAAGGCTAAACCTCTCAACAAACGCCCGCTGAAGTCGCATGTGTCGGCCTAAAGGAGCAAGTGCACAGCTCTGCTGTAAACAGGCACAACGCAATCACGTCGGGAAAAATTCTCCAGTTGCACGAAGAAGAAGAAGAAGAAGAAGAAGAAGAAGAAGAAGAAGAAGAAGAAGAAGAAGAAGAAGAAGAAGAAGAAGAAGAAGAAGAAGAAGAAGAAGAAGAAAAATACTGACCACATCAACCATCAAGTGCCGGTTGATCTGCAAAGTATTGGTCACCACGATATGTCCCATCCGTCTCATGTAAAGTATTGGTCACCACCATATGTCCCATATGTTTCATGTAATGTATCGGTGACCACCATATGTCCCATATGTCTCATGTAAAGTATTGGTCACCACCATATGTCCCATATGTTTCATGTAATGTATCGGTGACCACCATATGTCCCATATGTCTCATGTAAAGTATTGGTCACCACCATATGTCCCATATGTTTCATGTAATGTATCGGTGACCACCATATGTCCCATATGTCTCATGTAAAGTATTGGTCACCACCATATGTCCCATATGTTTCATGTAATGTATCGGTGACCACCATATGTCTATACGCCTCATGTACAGTATTGGTCACCACCATATTCCCATATGTCTCATGTAAACTATTGGTCACCACCATATGTCCCATACGTCTCATGTAAAGTATTGGTCACCACCATATGCCCCATACGTCTCATGTAAAGTATTGGTCACCATCATATGTCCCATATGTCTCATGTAATGTATTGGTAACCACCATGTGGTCCATATTTCTCATGTAAAGTGTTGGTCACCACCATATGTCTCATGGCGTGGAAGAGGGTCATTTACTTAAAACCTCAGCTATTCAATTGAACAGATATTGCGATATTTAAACAAATCCAGAGTTAAAGAGTAGTTACATACAATAGAATGTAGATTGCGGATAGAAACTCCTCATCGGATAAGAATTAAAAAAAAAAAAAGACAAATGGATATTAATACACCATGTAAATATGTGAAAGAAAACTGTAATAAAAGAGATGGAGGGTAACAAAATAAAGAAGATGCCGAGAGTATAAGTGAGGTGAACAGACACATGTTAGCCAAGATGGGAGATGGACGTAACCATTGCTGGAAACATGAGCAAAGAAGCAGCAACAGTGGCGCGGGGGAGGAGGGTCTTGGGAGAAAGCTGTGATATACATTTTCACAAGAGTAACATGCACTAAAATAATTCCAGGCAATAAAAATAGTTCGACACCGCTCATTCCCAGCAGCGATAATCCGACTTTTTCATCGACCCATTGTGACGTCACCACCGGAACAATGAAATCTAAATATAAGCCAATGCGGGAGAAAATCTGTCTGTTTTGTGAACTAACCCACACACACACACGACGCAGGAGAGATAGGATGAGGAAGGGAGTGATAGTCTCTTCAAAATCAACTTAGCAAAGATAATTTAGTATAAGTTAGATAGGAAGAAAAACATCAGCCCTCGACATCGCACTGAGAAAAATCTGAAGCCTGGCGCCGAAGTGTGGAAGAAATTCATTTTAAATGAAAGTAGTGGTCTTATTCATGTCAATCCAGACCTGACTTGGTGAAGTTTGAAGGCAGCACCTGTTGAGTGAGCACATGGTTGAGTGATGCCCTTGACAGAGTAGCGTCGAACCTTATCTACCTGCAACCATTCCATTTGTATCATAGGAGAGGTAATCTTTATTTAAATAAGTACCTGCCAAGACAAAGGAAAACAAGAGCCAACTTATGTTCTACTACGCCCAGGAACCATAATACAACAATTGATGATAGCCAGAGTGATTCCCAAAGCTGGAAGTGGAGAATCCTGATTGGAGACAGTTCTTTTTTTCAGATCATCCAGACCAGTAAAAGAGTAGCTTTACAGGTCACTGCGAAAAAATCGAAACTGTTAATATCTACCATATCATGGGCACATCAAGTCTGTAATATTTAATGTATATGTATATGTCCTTATTTCTATGACAGGAAATTGTAATTTTGAATGCACTTTACAAAATCCATATTTATGTGTATTAAATCATTAAAAAAAAATAAGGTCATGTCATGTATTGATTGTATTTTACTTGTCATAATCAAATTGTTTTAAATTACCCTAGATAGAATTAATTAGTTGGTAGAGGAGAGGCAAGGAACCACTTAGGGAATAAATTGGGTATAAAAGGGAGTACAACTTTTTCAGTATTTCCTAAAGGTATTCCTTGGTTCTCTAAAACTCTATTTCTGGTCTAAACAATTGAGTCAGTACAACTAAATTAATTAAACGGGCAGGATCACATTGGGAAAAATGATGTTTCATCATTTATCTCTGTGGGGTTGAGCCATCAATCAAACCCATATCCGACAAGTTGGGGGCTAAGTCCGGGTATTTCTTTAATTAGAAAGTAGAATATAGCAGGTTAGGATAGTAACATTCACCTAGTCAGAGTTATAATATCATTAGATATTGATAAAGTAGGTAGATAACTCTAATCAGACATACGTGCTTTGCTTAAAGTCTATTCTCCAGGTATACAGGCGTATTCACCTTCAGAGAAGACAAGAAAAAGGTAAGAATGGCAGACACAGCCAGACTGAGAAATCTTTTCATGGAGACTGGTAAGCAGTGCGACCTAACAGGTAAGGAGTTAGCTTAGTATGTTAGCGAGGAATTCGAGAAACATGAACGTCTACAAGCTGAGAAGGAAAAGGAGGAAAGACGTCTACAAGCGGAGAATGAAAATAAGGAGAAGGATACAGAGAACAAGAAGAAAGAAGACAAAAACATGAACTGGAAACGAGGAAGTTGGACAATGAAACCGAGTTACGACGACTGGAAGTCATGAACCAACAGAATCCCTCAACAGATCAAAGTAGATCTTCAGCTGAACCACCAGGGGAAGCAGCTTCAGTTCAAGTGAACGCCATGTCTTTTCCATTGGAAGCTTTCAATGAACAAACAGACATCATCGAAAATTATTTATCAAGATTCGAGAGGATGTGTGTGATGTGCGGACTGGAGGAGACCAAAAGGGCAGTTAAAATTTTCACAAGGACTTCGCGGAATTCTTACGAAGTATTTTTAGGATACGACGGGGAGTTTGGGCAATTATAACATCCTAAAACAAGCCTTATTAGCCAGATTCGAGATAGACGGTGTCGTGTGTGTGTGTAAAGAATGAATGTCGTATTAGTTACTTGTTCTTCTTTACCACTTTAGTGTCGTCCCTGGAGTGAAGAGAATCAACACCCACATTATTTTAAATTCCATATCTCTATTCTGGAGAAATCCAGCAGACTCCGTCCACATACTCCCTCAATCTGAAGACACCTTCCTCTCACTCTTACTCACCCCTGGATCATGCCCCCTCTCTTTCTTCCCCAACATAACATCCTTGACAACTCTCGCTTCAACAAATAAAAACAAGAAATTTATTAAAGCAAAGAGTACATGTAGGAGAAGTGTGTGTGTGTATAAGGTGTAGAATGTGTGACGTGTATTCTAATGGTAGACCAGTGATTTAGAAGCAAAGTCTGTAACATCATAGTGCTTAGCACACAACAGCACCATTTTTTTCCGGACAGTGAACCTCACCCAGAAGATGACGACTTTCTCCAATCACTCGAACAAACAGGATGCTGGTAATCGATAGACACTGTTGATCTTGGTCTTCACTCCACCACACGGTGAAGTTACTCTGTTTCCTAATATTTGTTTGAACTGATAGTCTTCCAATTAACTGAAAGGTCACTTGGGGAAAACTCTACTGTTTATTAGTTTCTGGTTATAACATTTTCCCCTCTTTTAGAACACAACCTATTAATGTTTGTTAGGTAGATGTGTATATATATATATATATATATATATATATATATAATATATATATATATATATATATGTCCTTAGTATGCGAGTTATTAATCTTCGATATGAAGCTTATCACTCATTAAACACAACACTTCTGTTCATACAATTCCACTAAGCAGAGCCAGGTTCCCGCAAACCAACTTGGGTATAAGCCCGATGTAGCGGCCTCTCAGCAACCTCTGTCTTCAGATGCTGAGCCATCATTGTGTCAAACTTTGAAACTGCTTCTTCGTAGTAAATCCTCTCCCACTCACGTGGAACACTCAAGGGGAACTGTACATGGTACCTGTAGAGCAGATAACATCATGGTGAGGGCAACTCAGTCCTGACCGTAATTAGGTGATTGTAGGCCAATAACAGCACTCAGATCTATAACAGAGATCCGATCTCTGTCATACGGCCAAATAACTCAATCATATGATCTGAGACATGGCAACACCAGGAAAGACTAAAGGAACGGGTAGAAACCCAGCAGATGCCCTACTGAAGATCCTACCATTACACATTCCCCTCCTCCCTCTCAACCATCCTTAATCTCTCTAATTATTATTCCACTACATTGTCCTCAACTTCCCGAGTAAAATGATATATAACACAAGCTACTTGAAGCCACACAATAGAATACTAGTGCCGACGCTCTTATGATACTTTCAAGCACCGCACTTATAGAACATTCTATCACTAATCATAATACATTATATCACTGCACAGTACTGTACTCTATTCCTAATCATACTCTTAAGTTAGATATAATTAATTGCCTACCATATGTCTATTCCTGTTGTTACTCGAGAAACTAGGCAATCCGATTGGATCTATGTCCGTGGATAACTATCACTACTAAGATAGACTAGTCCCTCTAATATAACAATACTCGGAATTATCCCCAATTTTAACACTTCAGAATGTTTTCCTCGACTCCATCCACCTGTTTACTGCACTGGGTTTTATATGGGAGCTTGAGTGAGTCACCAGGAAGTCCAGACGCTAATCAGTCCAGAATCTGGCTTTGTCCTCCTGTTTCCAGACTAACCAGAGTCAATTAGCTGTCAAGTTTACTTTTCATCTGGAGAGTTCTTTGTCTCATCCAACAAATATCCGGTTGTCTGTAAGCCGGAGACCTTTCTCCCATTACAGCATCCTTCTGACCTCTAGCAGGCATTCTGTCTATCACTTGCAACAACCAACTTCCGTTTTGTAGACAAATGTCGCCAGTACACACCTCTCGAACAACATCCTGTCATCAACTTATCGACTATGTGTAGACAACTCTACGTGACTCCCTTTGATCTCATACACACTGTTGACCAGGTGCCGAGAATCTGTACCGACGTATTTTCCTCAGTTTGTTCACCATAAAAGCGTCAATTGTGTTAGCAAAATAATGTCGGGTTTGGTTATCATCGATAGACTGACAAGTTTATTTATATCCTGTGACAGACGGAGAGAACTACAAGAAACAGTTCAGGACTGCTCGGAAGGAAGCAGGAGAGAACTTCTCTCAATACGTAGAAAGACTAAGATCCTACCTAAACAAATGGCGTACCATGTCTAGATTTGAGGAAACCTACCAAGATTCTAGAAGAAATGATTCTGATAGATCAACTCAAACAGAAAATGTCTCAGGACATGAGAGCATTTTTAACACAGAATGGAGCTGAGAGATTGAAGTCTATCATTACTTTGGCAGAAAGATATGAAAAGTCGCAGAAAGAGGCGGGAGGTAATCAACGAAATACCAATAATCTTCCTCGCGAATTCCCTCAGAAGACCAAAGATAAAGGAGAATCGAAATCCAGCAAACCAAATGATCGAATGGATCAAATAAGACACTACAAATCAGAACCAGCAGGTCAAGTGGGAGAAGAAACTACTGCAGCCATTGTAAAAAATCATACTCATAACACAAGGGATTGCAAAAAGAAGCCTCAACCTCTTACTACAGCCTATGCAGTAAAACCAAAGCAGCGAGAAGGAACCGTAATGCTCAATCCAATATGGACACGCAACGGAACACCAACTCCAAACTGCCAGTCATAGAATCTGTCAACCTGAATGGATGGACAGTGGAATGTCTCTATGATACAGGTTTATTTTTCGACGCAATTGTACAAGCCTCATTGGTAAACCCAGAGAAAGTTACAGATGAAACCGTCGAAAACAGGGATTTCTGAAAAGTGCGTACTATGACACTTCTGTGCCAAAGGGCAGCATAAAATACAGGCTATTTTCGGGAGAAATCGAGCAGCGGTCATGGAAGATCCAATCTACCCTGTCATGCTTGGATGTCGCTACGTCTTTTTAGAAAACCAGTAAGCCAAGATAGCAAACAGCGGTGACTACGCGCCAACAGGCCAAGGAAACTCCAACGACTACGACACCAGCAAATCTTCAGCCCGAAGATTTAAAACAAGCCCAAACAACAGATAGTTCACTTGGGGGGTGCTTCCGTAAGTTGCCAAAATCACATACACCTCCTGGGAAGGGTGATTCTACATGAGAATGGAATTCTTCACAGAAAGGCAGGAAAATTAGGACAAGAGTATTCGCAATGGTTGTTCCAATACTTACAGAACACAAATAGGAGATGGGACATAGTATGCCGTTTAGCGGACATATAGGGAAACAACGCAACCCTGCAAAGAATCTCAACTCACTACCACTGGCCTGGAATGAACGCGGACATTCAACGATATGTCAAATCATGCCAGAATGTCAGAGAGTAGCCCCAAAGCATGGACAAACCCCCAGCGACATTAGGGGAAAAGCCCATCACTGGACACCATTCGAGAAAGTGGCTGTGGAATAGTCGGACCTCTCACCCTGACAAAAAAGAGGAATCGATCCATACTAACACTAGTAGAACATGCTCGAGGGGCGGAAGCTGAGCCGATGCCTTCGAGTGATTGCCAAAAACCCAAATTTAAAAAAGGCCAAGGGGAAGAAAGGATCTACTTTTGGGGGGAATTTTAAAGAAATTAAAAATTTTCCAAATGAAAAACCGGGGAAAGGGTTTCAAAACCAAAGCCCACGCTTGTCGGCATTACACATGATGATGAAGAGACAGACTGACAGACAGACAGACCGACCGACCGACCAACCGACCGACCGACAGACCGACCGACCCGACCGACCGACCGACCGACCGACCGACAGACAGACAGACAGACAGACAGACAGACAGACAGACAGACAAACAGATACACAGATCGATCGACCGGTAGGTAGGTAGATTGGGTGGGATGTGGGTAGATCGAAGTGTGCTCTACACTGCAATACCACATGACCAAATATATTAATTAAATTACAGCATACAATACTGGTATCTGTGACCAGCAAAACAATTTGACACAGCAGACTTTTCAATGAACACATTGCAGACTTTTCAGTGAACACATTAATTATCGTGGCGAACAAAAGAGTGAGAACCGGGCATCCAGACTAGCACACGCGTATTGGTTGGTACGCATAGAAGTAGAAAAAAGAAATGGAAGCTTGAGGTCGCATTAGACAACATGAAAATTGAGACCTATAGTTGCGGACCGGGATTCGAACCTGTCACCTACAAATAACGACATCGCCTCGCCGTAGCAACAAATGTACTTAGACACATCAGCTACGAGACACCATAGGTCTCAAAATTTTATATTAAACCAGCAAAGATGAAATAACAAACGCACGAATGCATAAAGTGTGAGACCTGTGGTGTTTTTCTAATGGTTCGATACACATTCTGTCCATATTCAATATGTATGGGTTCATGTGGAGGATATAACTGACTAATGAAGACATTTATTTAGGAGTGTCTAGTTGGGTATGCGTCGAAGTACATTTGTCCCTGCAGCGAGGCCCTGTCGTCATATGGAGGTGACAGGTTCGAATTCCGGTCGGTAGCTGTAACTTTCCATTTGTATGTTGTCTAATGCTTTCTTAGAACATTATATACAACAGTAAGAAAGAGACAAACAGCTTTCTTCGGTCATGTGATGAGGCAGAGGCAGACCAAGAGAAATTATGCTGGGTGGATTGAGACGCTGGCATGGAGGAATACCATCAGCAGAGTCGATCCAGAACACCAAAGACCGCGATCCGTGGAGAGCCTTGAACACCTACGCCATCACTTGATGATGATGAATGCTTCTTCAAGCCTCTAACTTATTTCTTCTACATCTATGGGCGCCAAACAATACATGCATGTTTATTTATGAACTGTCTTAGAGGCTTAAAAGGGGTTCCCTAATTGTTACCATAGGTTAGCAGCAACAATAGTAATCCATCTCCTTTTATAAACTACTCAGCGCATTTTTTAATGCGTTTACGCGTAACCGATTTTCCTTAAATTGGACACACAACTTAGATAGAAAGGCAAGTTGTTAAATTTATGCTATCACAATTTCCGTATCTGATCTCATTATGTCCCCCATCTCCCAAACTTCCGCTCTCCACTACCACAAAGCACAGCGGGTCGCCCACTCTCCGACCACCATTGCTAGGTAATTTACTCTGTACCTTCTCAAGAACGTCCATACTTTTCACATCAACCCAGAGATCTCCCTCTCCAAGAGTCTTATTAGTCGCCGGCATTGCCTCGCTTCTCCGAAGTATTGGGTCAAGAGCTCTTCACATAGCCGAGAATCACAGATTTGAGGGGATAAAATAGCTCAGTTGATACTAATCGATGAACTTAAACATAGAAATATTGAAAGGTCGGAGCCGACAGTTGTGGAGAAAGTAGAAGTGCTTGCTGTCGAATTTTGAAAGCTGATAACACGGAGGAGAATTCGGTCATTTCGTAAATCATCAAAACATGGGAAGAATCTTAAATCTTCTGTGTTGGTATATATCAGTTTGAGGGATTTATCTCGTTTTTTTTAGTTTATGTTGGCGGGAATTTCAGTCTTTTATTTCCTAGCGAAGTCAATAACGAATTCCGCTGGTAACGACATGAGTACGGTCGACGCTGGTATCGGAGCCTGGGCTCGACGCTCGCCACGTGAGGGAAAGACTGACTCCTCTTCCTCCTTGCTCTAGACATACAAAATGTTATGTCGCTATCACATCGCAGTCTCATAACAGGAAACTGTTAGGGACAATTTTAATGTTTTTTTTTTTCGTTTATCTTGTGTGAATTTTATGCTGACGAGATTTTACCAGAGATTTTACCAGCGAAATATACCAGACGATAAATTGTGTAATCTTTTATAAGTGTGTTCGATATTCAAACCTTTATTTTCTAATAATATGTTTATTTGTTATTAAAATTAGTTTTATGTGGAGTTAAAAGACTCACTTGGAGGATATGATATTACACAATCTGATAAAGTGTTAAGTTAATGAGCTTAGAGGTTATAATATAAACAATATGATCAGGAGTTCAATCAATGTTTTAGGGTTATAATATAAACAATCTGTGCTATGCAGATTAAACAAGATTGATAGATCTGCAAAAGCTGTTTAACACTGCAGTAATAATAACAATGTGCATGTCCTTCTAAGGGAGTTGCGATCAACCCATAAGCGGAACATTTAGGACATTTTACCTTGAGTAGCTTGCCATTGTTTTCTAAACGAGACGTCAAAGGTGTGTGTGTGTGTGTGTGTGTGTGTGTGTGTGTGTGTGTGTGTGATGAATCCACTACCCAGCCGACAGATCATCGGAAGTTTAAGTGCGAGCGCGATTACACCTCGCGGCTCGCCCTTGACTTGGGGACGTAATATATAAGTACCTCTGAAGTCGGAGTGGGTTCGCCTGATGGCAAGGGACAACGATAATAGGGAAAGCTAATTCACACGCAAAATTAATTCCAGTGCAAATATAAGTAGTGTGTAATGACTACGCTTGAGGTCAAGGTGAGCGAGCGAAATATATATTTAAAAAAAGCCCTCTCGGCAACATGCTGAACTTTTGCTATTATGGTAATAGGGATTGCAAGAATAGGACTGTAACTTGAATATGAAAAAAAAAAACAAAAAAAAACAAACAAACAAACAAACAGAAATAATGGTTATATCATAGGAAGAGGCAACATCAAATGTGATATTACAATAGAAGGAAAAATTCTTAACAAAGTCAATAAATTCAACTGTTTTGAGGAAATCAAAACATCAGATGGAAGATGCATGACATATATTAACAGCAGACTACGCCAGACAAAAGCTGCATTTCTGAAGATAATAAGTATCTCAAATAATACATAGGACTCTTTCATTGAAGTCTATAACACAATGTTTAAAAGGCAAGACCTATATGGCTCGGTCTCTTTCCGCGGAGAGCACGAACTCTGTAGTTCGAGCGTCGAATCCCAAGAGTATCCGAGGAAATTGCCCTGAATCAGACTTCATAGCCGGTAATCGAACCCACAAAGGTGGGAGCGAGAGGAGCCGGTGTAACCATTTCACCACGAAAACGCCTCATTGATGTCAGGAAGAGAGTAATGAAACTGTATATCAACCCTCTTCTGCTGTGTGGCAGTGAATCATGGAGTGTGAATGTTTAAATTAAGAATAGTTTCCAGGCACGGCACATACTGTTTCAGAGAGGAATACTTGCAAACACTTAAGACGGCCAGAGTAATGTACGAGTGCCTCGAATTGAGTAATGAAAGTAGAACATTATACACAACTGCAAGAAAGAGACAGTATTCTTTCGTCTATAAAAGAGATGAGTATAGTTGAGTCCAGAACTGACATAATTTCACTCGGGGTATTCCCATAAACGCTAAGACCTTATTTCAACAGCGAGTAAAGAGTTCCAATACTAATGATGCGGTTACAATATGATGTTATGTCCGTTTTTCTTTACCTCTGAGTGACGACTTTCTACCGAATCCCCTGACCACGCCTTTCTGTTGCAGTTTCTCTAGACCATCATAGTCTATCTATTCATTATTCACATGCTCACAGAGGCCTTTCACCACACCCGCCTTATTATGCATCAAATCGCCCCTTAAAGATGCGACACCAGCTAATATGTCTGCCTGTTCATTTCCAACCACATCAGAGTGTCCTGGAGAAAAGATCCAGCGAATGCTCACAATCCGCGACCTCTGAATTGATGCAAGTCATTCAGCACTAAGCATGTCAGTCTTCACCTTTGCCAGCATTCGTATAGTTTTTTCTCCAACCATCGGAAAGCTACAGTAACAGTCTCAACTTCCATTTTCAGACTTGAGGTTGTGGTGTCATACGCCAAGCTTCCCTTTACTAAACATCAGCCATTAGCTTTTGCGATGAATACCCAAGCACTTTGTTTGCCTCTTAACACAGAGCTATCGGTATAAATAATTACATCGCCAGGACGAGAGTAGTCATGAATTAATTGCTTAATTTCTACTTATGTTGCACCCGCCGGCCACTCCATGCACTCATTGCCCAGTGTCATTATAGCCCCACACAGGCTTGTATTTCTATTCAGCACTCTGACTCACTCTTTGCATATGTCAATCTTCTCAAGTGTGCACACTAAAAGAGAAGAGAGGCATTTGGGATCATCGTGACGACTGGAAAGATCAGTGGTATAAGAGGCAGAGGCAGAAACAGAGGCAGTGACAGAGGCAGAGCCTGGGGCCGAAAGGCAGAAACAGAGGCAGGCCGAGATAAATGATACTTGATACTATAAGACGATGGCATGGGAGAATAGTATTAAAAGAACTGGCTCAAAACACCGAGGACCGAGATCTGTGAAGATACACCAAACGCTTACTCCAATTTGCAGCTGCACTCGCATGTAATACAGCTTTAGAGAACATAATACGAAAAACCCAGGACTTTTCAGCCACTAGCCTTTATCAGCAAATAAATACACAAAACACAACAAATTAGCAATATGAAGAAAAAACATGAGAACAATGAAAAGAAAACAAAGCAGCAATGTGCTACATATCTCAGAATCTCAGGCTTTGTTACTCTTCTATTTATTTTTTTCCATTTTCTTTTCATTTTTCTCATTTGTTTCATCTTTCCATTCTTCTCATCCTGTTCTTATGCTTTAATGTAATCACAGTAGTGTCTTCCGCGTGCTAATATGTTATGTTTTGTGTATTTGTACGCTGATGAAGGCTTGTCGCTCAACGTCTAATGTTTTCAGGTAATTGTGTTCTGTAAAGCTATATTACATTGTTTTGTTTTATTTATTAGTTACATTTCCACAGTTGTATTCATACTTTAAAAAAGGTGGAAAAGGCCTGGATGGATAAGTGTGGTATTGTAAGGATATAGCAAAACGCCAAGAGGAACAGAGTTGCCCATCCTTGCCTTTTTTGCACTTGGAAAGAGAGATGGACACACGAGTTAGCAATTTAAAAACAAACAAATTAGTTAAATTGGTTAAAAGTGAAAACTGGGCAGTGTTGTGTCAAAGGATAAGCACAAAAAAGTACTGAAATTGTTCTGGCGACTACATTAAAGTATGAACAGGGTAGTCAAGAATAAGAGTATTTGTGAATTCCAAGGTGCTGACCTCATCTGGCAGAGGACTGACGAGAATAAAGGCAGACCTTTTCGAACGCTATCCAGAGCAAAGCAATCAGACAGACATTAGAGGCCAAAGTCTTGCCAAGGCGGTTACCTCAGATAGGTGTAAGATCCAACATTTTTCAAATGATGACACAGTGACAGTGAAAGAGATCAGGGCTGTGCTTCCGCGAACGAAATACAGCTCTCCAGGACCAGATGGTAGATGTCTATGAAGGTTTCCACTCAGGTAGTGAACTGATTAGTGAAAAGATTAGTTTTATTTTTGTACCAGGGCATGCGGGTGTACAAGGAAATGAGCAGGCTGACAGGCTTGCGGGTAATTCCACTGTGGAAATCGGTCGAGCCATGGACCAGGCTGATACTCTGATTGCGCTACGAGAAGCAAGTGATGACTGCGAATCTACAATCATGGTCAGGCTGCGAGAACAGCAAGTTAAAAGTTGGGTGGCCAAACAAGAACACTATGCTGAAAGCCAAAGAAGATTAATAAACCAACACAGAACTGGTGTCGTTAGCCGCTACACGCTGCGGAATTTACTGCGGAGTGGATCCGAGCACTTATGGACTGAATGGTTCGATGTGCAATGAGGATGATCTGTCGACTGACTAACTAACTAAACTAACTAACTAACTAACTAACTAACTAACTAACTAACTAACTAACTAACCAACCAACCAACCAACCAACCAACCAACCAACCAACCAACCAACCAACCACCCAACCAGCCAGCCAGCCAGCCAGCCAGCCAGCCAGCCAGCCAGCCAACCAACCAACCAACCAACCAACTAACCAACTAACCAACTAACCAACCAACTAACTAACTAACTAACTAACTAACTAACTAACTAACTAACATTCTTTAAATACGTGTCAGGCGATTTTGAAATCTCTTAAATGGCACACGATATACTAAAAGTGACCTTCTGACACACCTTGTAAAATGTGGCAGTGGTAAGGTCACTGAGAACCGTAATCGAACGTTCTATAGAAGTAAACAAAGATCTACACCTTTGCTTTATTGACTACACAAAGGCTTTTGATAAAGTGAGACATGTCAACATGATAAGGATGCTTGAAGATCTACAAATTGATGGGAAAGACCTTAGACTTGTAAAAAACATATATTGGAAACAACAAGCTGCCATAAGAGTTGATAATGAAGTAAGCCAATATCAGCCTATTAAGAGAGGTGTGAGACAGGGATGTGTAATGTCTCCAGATCTGTTTTCCCTGTACAGTGAAAATATTTTCAGAAATATTGAAAATATGGAAGGAATCAACATTGGGGGACGATGCATCAATAACATTAGATATGCAGATGATACAGTCTTGATTGCAGACAATGAACAGGACCTGCAAAATTTAGTAGATGCGGTTGTTACACACAGTGAACAACAAGGGTTAGAATTAAATTGTAAAAAGACACAGATTATGGTCGTCACTAGGAAGAACGAAATACCACAGTGTAATATACAAGTAAATGGGAATATTCTTCAACAAGTGAATAGGTACAATTATCTCGGAACAGTAATAACATCTGATGGGAGATGCCTTGAAGAGATTAGAACAAGAATGGCCACGGTAAAAGTAGCCTTTAGCAAGATGAAAAACATACTGACCAATAAAAAGATGTCAATTGAAACGAGAAAAAGAGTGTTGAGATGCTACATAGAACCTGTACTTTTATATGGATGTGAAGCTTGGACAATGAGCAGCCAGGCTGAAAAACATCTGATGGCTGTAGAAGATGTGGTTTCTGAGGAAAATGCAAAGAATACCATGGACAGCCAGAAAGACCAATGAAGAAGTCCTTCAAGAAACAAATGAAGATCGTAAACTGATCAGAAACATTAGACGTAGACAGTCACAATTTTTTGGGCATGTTATGAGAAGAAATGATTTGGAGAACTTGGTTACAACTGGTAAGATCGAGGGGAACAGACCAAGGGGAAGACCTAGAAACAAGTATCTGGATGGCTTGGCCTTGTGGCATGGTCGAGACAGAAACACGGAACTGATCCATGACTCTGGTGATCGAGTGAGATGGCAGAACATGACCGCCCACGCTTACCGGCATGGCACATGATGGATGGATGGTAAGGTCAAGGTAATCCCAAGGCAGGTATTGCTGCTGGCGAGTGAAAGATTAGCCCGTCACATATTTTAGGTCACCACCAGCATTAAACTGTGGGACGACCAGCTCATTTCCTGCCTCCCCACAAACCACTCCAAATATCCGGTACCATCGTTATGCTCCTTGCGTTGACGGACAACGGTACCGAGTCGACCATACATCTGCTACTGTCCCTACCGGAACTTGACCTCTTTAACTGCCGCTTGATCATTGCTCACTGTAATGGGAAAATAAGGCGATTGAGTGGTTCAGAACTACGGTGTCAGATTTTAACTTAAAAACAAAAACTAAACAAAACAGTCAAGGAAAAGAACTATGGATTTTTTTTTTTAAACAGAATAAGTAATTCGAAGTCATAGTCACCCATTAACCGGCGCAGTGATTTAGGGGAGGGTAGAACTGCGTTTCACAACCCCCAAAATACCGAGTCGAGGTTTTGAAATCAGCTGCCGGCGATTTGAAAGCTTTGCGTTGATTTTAATGTTTTTGTTTTTTTTTATTGACGCTCGCTCCCTTTGACCACTACTCACTACTGTTAATAGTTCTGGACTGAATTTTCCCTATTAACAGTGTCCCTCGCCATCAGGCGAACCCACTCCGACTTCAGAGATACTTGTAATTTACGTCCCCAAGTCCAGGGCGATAGATCAACATTTTATTCCAACTGTTTGGTGTAGGGGTTGAACCGCTTACCTCGGCATCAACACACCAGATGTTTAAGAACACGCGATCATATTAATTCGGCCATGCTGACTGATGGTATGAGACTCTGTCGTTCAGAAAGCAACGGCAAATGGCTGTGCTAAAACTGCCTAGAAAATCACAAAAAAGTCAATACATGCAGAGGGTCATCGCAGTGTTCTGTAAAAGGACATGCATTTACGTCAGTCCCCAGTTATCTTGAACTAGTGATGGCAAATTTCTCCGACAGACCTGAAAACATAGCAAATACCGAATGCAAATTGGGACCCATTTTGTCGCAATATGTAGCACGCTTGCCTGCCGACCTTGTGGCCTGTATTCGAATCTCTATGTAGGTGGCTTTGTGTGAATTGACCCGGGCGCCCAGGTTGACGCAAATTATAATGAGCACCAGGAAGTGTTCCGGGAAGTAAAGACGGCCAACGGGACCACGAGTAGGAGCTTCGAGGTCACGGGTTTGAATCCCCATCTAAGTAGTTCTATATAATTAACCTGGACTCCCGAGCTAATACTGCTAAAATAGGTACCTGGTAATGTCGTGGGAAGTTAATGCGGTCGTGACGATACTGATCCCATCAGCCAGCGAACACCGACTGGTATATAAACATACGGGTCCAGCATTGTACGCCCAGCTGGCTTCAGTATGTGTGCAGGGTCTTTTACTTGGTATTTACCCGATTGATCTATACAGTATTTGGCTAGCACTATATGTCAGCCGCCGGCTTCCTGGCCTAGAGGTTAGCGACTTTTCTCCGTAATCTCGTATACTCTCGTAGGTAACGTGACGACGGTGAGAATCAGCAGTGGTTCGAATTGCGTCGGTAATTGACGTATTATGTGAGCCGGCCGCTCAGAAAGCAATGGCAAACTATTGAGCGTAATCTTGTCAATAAATCAACAATCAGCTGAAAGATGCTGATGTTCACAGCAATGTCCTGAAAAGGATATGTAAACAAACAAAAACAATATGTCAGCCGGTGTCTGTGGTGAAGTTGTAGCAAACGCGATTCGTATAACAGCCTTCCGCATTTTAAATCAATTGCAAGTGATTTGGAAGCAGGCCGTCCTGTGTTGATTTGTAACGAAGGTAAAAGCATGGGTCACTCAGAAAGCCATGGCATACATCTTTTTTTTTTTTTTTTCATATCCTATCTACAGGACATCGGTGTCAACACCATCGGCGCTGTTGTTGATGACTTGGCAAGGTTTACGTTCAGTAGTTTGCCATTGTTTTCTGAACGACCGGTTCCCATACCATGACGTTAAAACCCAGCGCGACACGGTCTGCTGCCAAACCGGTCGCGGCTGTGTTTCGAACACAAGTAAGCAGAATTACGAACCACGTCCGTAACGCCTTTGCCACGGAGACGGCTATGGCAAACTACTGAATGTAAACTTGCCTAGTAAATCACGAACAATAAAACATGATGGGATTGATGCGACGTCCTGTAAAGGATATACAACTAACTTTGAACAAACGTCCAATGCTCGTAAGATGTGTAAAGGGGTCCTTTAATTATACTTTTATCTTGAACTAGAGAATTCCAAGTCAAGCCTACTCAGATAAATTTGAAAAATAGTAAGTACCGCGAGCAGATTGTCACCTTATTACATCTATCGACAGTTGGAAATCCAGAATATTCCGCTGTCTTGGAAATATTTCTAAATGAAGAAAACACCCACGAAAGGCATATTTATAGCTTGTATTTGCAACACATTCATTTCCACCCCCACCAGTGCTTCGGAGTTTGTGCACTGATTAGATCATCCCAATGTGTGATATGTTGGATAAGACTGGGGCATTTATGGAGGAATTCGTGTGTGTAACGAGGATGATCCGTTACAAATTACATCAAATGCAAGCATGATCAAACAAGTTTTAATGGTGTAAAAAAAAATAAAAGCGAAAGCCGAGGCATATGGTTCTTCACTCTTTGTTTGGCATCAAGACAAATTAAATAGCATTCATTTCCGCCCACAAATGCCGGAAGCAAGTTGAGATAATTTCCAACGAAAATGTGTTTGATGAGGATGAAACAAAAATGTCATTGTTTTTTCCCCCTGCAAACATGATATTTGTAAGATTCTTTCCCCTAGTAATTGAGTCATTGATTGATTTCGTTTAAGAATGGGGAGACGTTGTTAAAAGGTTAACGTGTTCATCTCTTACACAGGCTGTACCTGGTTCGAATCCTATCTTAGAGTTTAGGACTTTTTCAAGAAGCTCCGGTTTCTTACATTAACTCACAAAACTGGTATGTCATGGGTGGTGAGATCTGACAACGGGCGAAGAACTGAACGCCAACAGAGTAAGGCAGGTACTTTAGAAATTCTACCCCAGCTGGAAAAGACTTTCTGACGCCTGAGCTTGAGACGGACACGCAAAGCTTTCAGCCACGTTCCTTGTAAAACTGCTACTGTAACAATCTTCCACGAGAAATCAAAGACATCACCATTCCCTATACATATAATCGCAAATTATTCGAACACTATCTCAGTACAGGTTACCTTCCCCCTTCATAAATAATAATAATAATAATAATAATAATAATAATAATAATAATAATAATAAATAATAATAATCACATCTCACCTCATCTCATCTTGTTCCTCCTGTACCTTGCGGTGTCAAGGTGAAGCATAAACAGCGGGAGAGTACCCGCTTATGGGCTTCATGTATCGAGATTACTGTAATTCCCTCTGTTTACGTGGCCGGCCTCTTCCTAGTCTTCGGTTTGGTCTGTACATCATTGCTTGTTGTGGTATACTGTTAGTTGGAAATCTAGTTAAACGGCTAAACCATTTCAAGTTGCTGTTTTCTGACGAAATCTAGCGCTGCTATAATTTAGTCCTGATTTCTTCATTTCTGATTTTTTCTCTTCTGATACATTGAGTTTTCTTCTCGGTAATCTAAATTCTGATGTTGTAATTTTTCTTTTCTCTTTTTCTGTCATTGTCCAGGTTTGACATTGGTAGCATAGAGTTGGTAGGAAGATTGTGTTGCAGAGGGCTTTCTTAATAACTATTGATACATGTGTGTTCTTCAATATTGGTACCATTTGTCCAATGAGTTGGTTTGCCTTATTGCATCTAGTTTAGATTTCGTCTACTGATCCGCCATTTAATATTATACTTCCTACGTACTTGGAACTCTTTACTTTGATTCACGGGTGTTCTTCAAGATGAATCTTTTTTGTTCTTTCTTCTTTGGTTACAGTCGTTACCTGTTTTTTACTTATGCTTATTTCAAAACAATGTTTTCCCGTAGTGAATTTGAATAACGAAGACACAAACAATAGATTGCACGATTTCTTCTTCTTCTTCGTTCATCCGGAGTTTTTTTTTCGGATGTGATTGCGTTGTGCCTGTTTACAGCAGAGCTGCGTTCTTGCGCCGTTAGGCCGACACATCCGACTTCTGCGGGCATTTGTTGACCGGGTTAACCTTCCCGGGGATTGCACGATTTATTGCCTGGCATATTTCGCTGCATCTCGTCAGGTACATACTGCAGAAATCACACAACTTACGTGAAATTAACTAGATAAATCCTTCAAGTTGAAATATACACAATTTCGCACAGTAATGTCGATTGTCTACCACGGTAATTTTAAGCTGACTAACATGTCTTTCTGTTTACACAATTCTGGCTTGCGTTGATAGATCATAATTGCTCCTGCAAATTTTAACAAGCGAGTATTCTGTGTTCTAAACAACACGCGAAATGCAGTCTCTCTGGACACAACATGGCGACTGGCGACAATGTGCCTGCCGATTGAAGACGCCGGGAGCTTCCGGTGTGTCGGCTCCTCGTGGCTATCATCTCCTGTGTGTTGTATCTTGTTGACCCATTGAGGTATGTGTTCTGACACCCGTTTGTTAAGCTGTCTCTCCGTTCGGCCAATGTAAACGGCCTGGCATCTACATGTGAATTGGTAAATACAATTGTTTGTGGCGTACAGAGGAACAGGCTCTTTGACTGTTGGTGTAGGGATGGGTACGGTTTTACATCTAATGACTGGAGTTGCCGCACAGAATGTTCGACCTACTGCTGTAGTAAGCCGGTCTTGTAGACGTTGCATTACGTCATCCCCTCGAAAGGTTAGCTGGATGAATACCTTGAGTTTAGGGACTGTAGTTACGTCTGCTTTGGGTTTGGGCTGTTGGCAATGGCGCTTTATAAATCCTGTGGAGTACCCATTCAGGTTTAAGACATTCTTCAGAGTTTCAAATTCCTCTGTCAGTGTGTCCTGGGTGCATATCTTTCTAGCACGGTCAAACAAGGTCCGTACTAAGCCCCGTTTGTACTGGACAGGTGTGAAGCTCTGAAAATTTAGGTATTGGCCAGTCCATGTTTCTTTGCGATACACCGATCTTTGAATTGTGCCGTCTGCTCTACGTCTCATTAGAATATCTAGGAACGGTAACGCTTCGTTGTGTTCGTGTTCCATAGATAGAGAGATGTTTTTATGCGTCTTGTTCATTGTGGCCTGAAACGATGTTGCTTGTAGCTCGTCTGTGGTGATAATTAGTATATCGTCCACATAACGACGGTAAAAGGCCAAGTTGTTGATGTCTGAGGATCTCTTTTCTTCTAAGTGTGCCATGAAGATGTCCGCTAGAATAGGACCAAGAGGACTCCCCATGGCCACTCCGTCAATTTGGCGGTATGACTTAGTTTGAAAATTGAATTGGATGTTGGCGGTACATAGTATTAGTAGCCTCTCCAGAATAGGTGTTGGTATGCCTAATTTTAGTTGTTTGTCTTCAATGCGTTCCCTTATTATTTTCACTGTCTCCTCTAATGGAACGTTAGTGAATAGGGAGGCTATATCCATGGATGCCATGTGTTTGTTATTTATGTCCATAGTATCCAATAATTCCACCAGTTGGAATGTATCTCTGAGTATTTTTGGAAATATACTCAGAGATACATTCAACTGGTGGAATTATTGGATACTATGGACATAAATAACAAACACATGGCATCCATGGATATAGCCTCCCTATTCACTAACGTTCCATTAGAGGAGACAGTGAAAATAATAAGGGAACGCATTGAAGACAAACAACTAAAATTAGGCATACCAACACCTATTCTGGAGAGGCTACTACTACTATGTACCGCCAACATCCAATTCAATTTCTAAACTAAGTCATACCGCCAAATTGACGGAGTGGCCATGGGGAGTCCTCTTGGTCCTATTCTAGCGGACATCTTCATGGCACACTTAGAAGAAAAGAGATCCTCAGACATCAACAACTTGGCCTTTTACCGGCGTTATGTGGACGATATACTAATTATCACCACAGACGAGCTACAAGCAACATCGTTTCAGGCCACAATGAACAAGACGCATAAAAACATCTCTCTATCTATGGAACACGAACACAACGAAGCGTTACCGTTCCTAGATATTCTAATGAGACGTAGAGCAGACGGCACAATTCAAAGATCGGTGTATCGCAAAGAAACATGGACTGGCCAATACCTAAATTTTCAGAGCTTCACACCTGTCCAGTACAAACGGGGCTTAGTACGGACCTTGTTTGACCGTGCTAGAAAGATATGCACCCAGGACACACTGACAGAGGAATTTGAAACTCTGAAGAATGTCTTAAACCTGAATGGGTACTCCACAGGATTTATAAAGCGCCATTGCCAACAGCCCAAACCCAAAGCAGACGTAACTACAGTCCCTAAACTCAAGGTATTCATCCAGCTAACCTTTCGAGGGGATGACGTAATGCAACGTCTACAAGACCGGCTTACTACAGCAGTAGGTCGAACATTCTGTGCGGCAACTCCAGTCATTAGATGTAAAACCGTACCCATTCCTACACCAACAGTCAAAGAGCCTGTTCCTCTGTACGCCACAAACAATTGTATTTACCAATTCACATGTAGATGCCAGGCCGTTTACATTGGCCGAACGGAGAGACAGCTTAACAAACGGGTGTCAGAACACATACTTCAATGGGTCAACAAGATACAACACACAGGAGATGATAGCCACGAGGAGCCGACACACCGGAAGCTCCCGGCGTCTTCAATCGTCAGGCACATTGTCGCCAGTCGCCATGTTGTGTCCAGAGAGACTGCATTTCGCGTGTTGTTTAGAACACAGAATACTCGCTTGTTAAAATTTTCAGAAGCAATTATGATCTATCAACGCAAGCCAGAATTGTGTAAACAGAAAGACATGTTAGTCAGCTTAAAATTACCGTGGTAGACAATCGACATTACTGTGCGAAATTGTGTATATTTCAACTTGAAGGATTTATCTTAATTTCACGTAAGTTGTGTGATTTCTGCAGTATGTACCTGACGAGATGCAGCGAAATATGCCAGGCAATAAATCGTGCAATCTATTGTTTGTGTCTTCGTTATGCTTATTTGTATGTTATGTTCCATACATACTTCGTTCAGACTATTTATGTAGTCTTATAATTTTAATTCTTATTTTGCTATTATGCTTGATCGTCGGCAAATAGGAGTGCTTTAATAGAGTAGTTTGCCGTTGGTTCCTCTTCTGTGTTTTGTTCCTTATGCGGTGTTGTTACGGTCTCTGTTTGGCTGGTTTCTTTACATATGCTGTCTATATTGATTATGAACAAGAGAGGGGACAGGACACAACCATGGCGTACTCAGGATCTTATGGTGAAGGGTTCTGAGTATAAGCTTCTACATAAGTTTGTTACGTGTTTACTCACTCAATATCTTTTAAGCATTTCCCACAGCTTGTTTCTATCTACTCTATCAAATGCCTTTTCTTGGTCGACAAAGGCTAAGTAGAGTATTTAATTAAATTCGATTGATTTTTCTATAAGTTGTTTAAGTGCGAAAATGCCATCTGTGCATCCTATCTTTTTCATAAATCCAAGCTGTGTTTCGCTTATCTGGGGTTTTATCATAGCTCGTAGTATTTTCTCTAGAATTTTGCAGAATATTTTCATCGTATGACTCAAAAGGGAAATGTATCTGTATTGCGTGCAGTCTCTTTTACTGTCTTTGTGTTTCGACATTGGGATAAGTATGGCACTTCCCCAGTCTCGTGGTGTCTGTTGTTCTACCCAAACATGGCTACATAGACTATGTAGACATGTTGTTCCCACTTCTCTTACTGCTTTAATTAGTTAATATTTAATAATAACCATGAACACGAGGTCATGGGCCAACGGGACTCTCGCTATCCAGGGGGGACGGACTCCCTTGGTCAGATTTTTAAGTCCTACACCTGCAATTGGCCTAGCAAGCTGGCGGGGTATTCTTTCCTGCTCAAAAAAGTCATAATAAGCATGAGCAATAATAATAATAATAATAATAATAATAATAATAATAATAATAATAATAATAATAAACCCCTAGTATAATCGTCCATTTTTGGTAGAACAGTAAAGTTAGTTAGTTAATTATTTCTGTACCAGTAAATATAACACAAAATCCTTCTCACTGTCCTATGTGAACATTGGAATAGACAGGAGTATCGGCAAGCCAACAGCCCGCACATGTACATTGTGCATAATGCCGTCGCCAGAATGCCAACACAAAAGTCCTTCACGAAAAATACAGTTTATCTTCGATGGAATCAGCAGTCACCAAAAATACTTCATTGACGCGGGTTTTATCCTATATGGCTCGGTCTCTTTCCGCAGCACGATCCGCCGAAAGCGCCGCACAAAGCACGAACTCCGTAGCTCCAGCGACGTCTTCCAGGAGTCTCCTGAAAAACGCACTCGTGAACCGAAAAGGCAAGCTAGTCAATCCAGCAACAGTCGGCCGCCATCGTTCCGAACATGCAGTTCACTCTACAAGCAACCGCGGACTGATGTAAAAGCATTCTACACGAAATTCACAGCTCACAGTGTCGCGCCATACACTTACTCAGTACCAGGGCGACGAAATCATGCACTACCAGTCCAACATGAGGAAAATGTGAATGCAAACCGCAACCACAAGCGTAATTGTTCCAGAGGCTTTAACGGTTTAAATGCCTATCCGCCATGTTGCCCATAGCCAATAATAATTGCCACACCTTTCTTTCATATTAGTGTGTCACATAATATTGATGTTTACATTTTCCCATGCCTTTATAATGCATATCTTTTATATCGTTGTTGTTCTCTGTTAGCCTCAAGTGATGTATGGATGGAATAATGTATGAAAGAGTGATAGAAGGTTAGAATGTTAAGCGTACCCAATCTTAACTCTTTGAAAATACAGTTTGTTCGTTCTTTACGAAAGAAAACCTACAAACTGGTAGATGGACCACGCTAACTTGGATGGAACTTCTCTAGAGAAAGTAAAAGGTGCACAACTATATGGTAAAGTCTAACCTTCTCTCAGGCGCATAACTAGGTGTGACGTCCTCCACTCGAACACAAATTTCACCGCTTGCACGGGCAGTATGGGGTCGAGCATTGTCACGTTGCAAAATTATACCTTTACTCAGTAGTCCACGAAATTATGTATACGTATCACTGGTGATATCCTTCCTTCTTGGCATGTAGTGCTCTAAAATAACGTCTCGTTCATCCCTAAAGATAGTCAGCATAACCTTCCCTGAAGATGGTTGCGTGCGAAACTTCTTTGGTTTCGGTAAAGAAGGATGGCGCCATTCCTTGTCCGGTCTCTTCGTTTCCCGCTCGTGGTAGTGAATCCATGTATCATCTACAGTAAAAATTCTTGATAGGAAACCATCACCTTCTGCTTCAAAATACTTCAAATGTTCTTGACAAGCATCAACGGCATCGTTGTTTCAATTCTGGAGTGAGCTGAAGTGGCACCCACTTTGCAGACACTTTGCGGCACTATAGCACATCATGGATGATGTTGCGTGCTGAACCTTGACTGATGTCGAAATGTGTGGCAATGTCACTTACAGTGAATCCGCGGTTTTCCTGTGCGAGGCCTTCAACGGATGCAATCAACTCTGAGGTCACTGCTCGGTGTGCCTGACCCGGTCGTAAACAGTCTGTCACAGAAGTCACGCCGTTTTGAAACTTCCTACTCTACTCACATACTTGCTGGACTGACAGGCATGCATCACTTACTGGACCTTCATTCACCGATGAATTTATATAGGTTTCACTCCTTCACTGATCAAAATCGGTTAACAGAATGCTACTCCTCTTTGGTGCATGTCAAAAGTAAGGTGGCCATTTTTAAACTGTTATTATGAAGTCCACATGTTCGTCTGCACCGTGATGCCACTTGCTTTACACTCTTGACATCCTTAACAACATTATTGACATGTTACAAGACAATGTGGTTGTTGTAATTTCTATCACAAATTTAAGGTGTTCATTTGAAGCCCCCCGTACACATTAATTAAGGCATAATGACGATACATTGTACAGACGCATTTTTAAAACACCATTTAATAAGTTTACGTCTAACAATTTGTCTTACCATACTCATCTTATAATCTTCATTGCCTGTTTCATGGCCGAGGGGTAATGTCTTTCTCCGTAATCCCGTATATTCTTGTGAGTAACGTAAGCTGCGCGAGAATCGGTAGCAGTTCTCGCCGCGTTGGTAACTTATGGGGTTTGTGAGCCGGTCGCTCAGAAATCAATGGCAAACTGCTGAGCGTAATCTTGCCTAGTACATCAACAGCAGCTGAAAAAATGCTGATGTTGAATGCAATGTTCTGTAAGGGATATGCAAAAAAAAAAAAATATCTTCATTATTACCATTATCATTAGAGTTATATGCATTATTATTGTCATTATCACCATCAGTAAATATTACTTATGTTAAGGTAATTTATTCGAATAGTGTCGGTTTTTGGGCGTTGAAGTTTAAATATAAACAGGGATATAACCATTTAAAATATATTTGTACTGACTTTTCTGAAAGTTATCTCCCATAATTTTTAATGTGGGCCATTTCAAATTCACGTTATATTCCGCTAGTAGATAATTATAAAATATATCTAGGGTTCCATGTCCAGGGAAATAAAGTCGGCCAACGTGATACTGACCACATGACCCATTCTGACACTGGTCTTAAGTAATATGAGCCTAGCACCATATGCCCGATTCGCCTTAAGGCATGTAAAAGAATGCTTCACAGTTCTCCGATATAACGGGTCAGGGCTGGAAATCTGTCACTCGCTATTTGGGAGCAGATCGTTTTGCGTTGATTTTAATGATATAAGTCTCCATGGTGAAGTGATCAAGCCGTCTGACTCGGTCGTCGAAGGTTGTGGGTTCGATTCCGGGTCGCATCTTTCGGTTCACGAGTGCATTTTTTCGGAGACTCCTAGGGGTCGTCGCTGGAGCTACGGAGTTCGTGCTTTGTGCGACGCTTTCCGCGCTGTGGGAAGAGACTGAACCATATAGGATAACAATTCGATGCAATGAAGTCGACCCTGTCCACTTTTAAGCGACTTTTTAGAGAGTCAGTAATTAGTAGTACGACTCTTCGCTTGCTGTTGAACGAGGGGACGGAGCACGTATGGGAATGTCCTGAGTGCAGTGATGTCGGTTCTTAACTCAACTCAACTCAGCCCTAGAGAGTCAGTAGTTCAGAAAATAATGGCAAATCACTTAACGGAAAAATAGCCAATGCAAGCGTGTGTGATGTAAATGTCTCTTGCATGCGTGTGTGATGTAAATGTCTCTTGCATGCGTGTGTAATGTAGATGTTTCTTTAATACAGCAGTGATGAAGTTGTTTCTTTCATGTTATTTCTTTAATGCGTTAGACGTGTAGTTGTTTCTTTAATGCTTTAGTAATGTTAGTTGTTTCTTTAATACTTTAGCGATGTAGTTGCATCTTTAATGCTTTGGTGATGTAGTTGTTTCTTTCATGCTTTGGTGATGTAATTGTTTCTTAAATGCTTTAGTAATGTTAATTGTTTCTTTAATGCTTTAGCGATGTAGTTTCTTTAAAGCTTTAACTATGTACTTGTTTCTTTAATGCTTTAGTGATGTAGTTGTTTCATTAATGCTTTAATGATGTAATTGTTTTATGCTCTAATGCTTTAGCGATGTAGTTTTTTCTTTAAAGATGTGGTTGTTTCTTTAATGATTTAATGATGTAGTTGTTTCTTTAATGCTTTAGCGATGTAGTTGTTTCTTTAATGCTTTAGCGATTTAGTTGTTTCTTGAATGCTATAATGATGTAGTTGTTTCTTTCATATTTGGGTGATTTTGTTGTTTCTTTCATGCTTGGGTGATATCGTTTCTTACATGTTTTGGTGATGTGGTTGTTCTTAAACTCCCGGTGTTCTGAAGCACCTTACATCGGTCAGTTACATTAAAATGTTGACTTCTCATCATTAACTTGTGAACGTAAGTTAAAAGCACCTCAGAAGTTGGAGTAGGTTCACGTGAAGGCAAGGGACACTGGTAATGTGGGAAGCAAATTCACACGCAAAAATCTTTCCAGTGCACTGGAAACAGCAGTATGAACTACGCTTGATTTGAAAGCTCGCGAATACAAATGATGATGATGATGATGATGATGATAATAATAATAATAATAATAATAATGATCCATCCATCCATCATGTGCTATGCCGGTAAGCGTGGGCGGTCATGTTCTGCCATCTCACTCGATCACCAGAGTCGTGGATCAGCTCCGTGTTTCTGACGCGACCATGCCACAAGGCCAAGCTATCCAGGTACTTGTTTCTAGGTCTTCCCCTTGGTCTGTTCCCCTCGATCTTACCAGCTGTCACCAAGTTCTCCAAATCATTTCTTTTCATAACATAACATAATAAATAAATAAATAAATAAATAAATAAATAGATAAATAAATAAAATTAAAAAAAAATATAAGATACATTTGGAAACGTAGTTATAAGGGAAAGGTTCTGCACACAAAAAGCCAATGGATGCTGAGGGTGACTTGGACCAGTCATTCACTCTACAAGAAATACCAGTGCTGTAACTGCATCCCTTGTGTCTGTGACTGCGAAATCCAAAATGGTGAGAATATATCTTGCCATAAATCTTCCTCATTATTTAACAATCAGGTAGTATTTGTGAAGTGTGAGGCATATTGCGACTCTTACGATTTCGAATGCAGTCCTATACGTTGGATCTTCTTGTAAGTGGTATGGTTACAGATGAGGTGTGATCTGTAGGCAGGTTTACTTCTGGGTGGATATTATTCACGTAATGGTGAAGGGTGATGTAGTGGTTTAGCGAAGTAGTTGTTTCTTTAATGCTTTTGCGA
Source organism: Cepaea nemoralis (assembly GCA_014155875.1). Classification (NCBI taxonomy): domain Eukaryota; kingdom Metazoa; phylum Mollusca; class Gastropoda; order Stylommatophora; family Helicidae; genus Cepaea; species Cepaea nemoralis. Next base: position 51,879 of record JACEFZ010018615.1, read on the forward strand.
TTTAGTTCGATTCATCATTCTTGATGGACAAACAACAGTAGTAGTAGTAGTAGCAGCAGCAGCAGTAGTAGTAGTAGTAGTAGTAGTAGTAGTAGTAGTAGTAGTAGTAGTAGTAGTAGTAGTAGTAGTAGAAGTAGTAGTTGTAGTAGTAGCAGTAGTAGTAGTAGTAGTAGTAGTAGTAGTAGTAGTAGTAGTAGTAGTAGTAGTAGTAGTAGTAGTAGTAGTAGTAGTAGTAGTAGTAGTAGTAGTAGTAGTAGTAGTAGTAGTAGTAGTAGTAGTAGTAATAGTAGTAGTAGTAGTAGTAGTAGTAGTAGTAGTAGTAGTAGTAGTAGTAGTAGTAGTAGTAGTAGTAGTAGAAGTAGAAGTAGTAGTTGTAGTAGTAGCAGTAGTAGTAGTAGTAGTAGTAGTAGTAGTAGTAGTAGCAGTAGCAGTAGTAGTAGTAGTAGCAGTAGTAGTAGTAGTAGTAGTAGTAGTAGTAGTAGTAGTAGTAGTAGTAGTAGTAGTGGCAGTGGCGAGTGATATTCTTGATAATAGTAGTAGTAATAGTAGTAGTATTAGCGGTCGTCGTAATAGTGGTAGTAATAATAGTAGCAGTAATAGTCGTTGCCATAGTACTGGTGGGTAATTAGTAGTAGTAGTAGTAGTAGTATTAATAGAGGGTAGTTAGTAGTAGTAGTAGTAGTGGTTGTAGTAGTAGTAGTAGTAGTAGTAGTAGTAGTAGTAGTAGTAGTAGTAGTAGTAGTAGTAGTAGTAGTAGTTGTTGTTGTTGTTGTTGCTGTAGTAATAGTAGTGGTCGTGGTGGTGGAGGTGGTGGTGGAGGTGGTGGCGGCACTGGAAGGAGTAGTTCTTGTTGTTGTTGTGATGGTGTTCACAGTAGTACAAATAGTAGCATTAGTACTAGCAATGGTGAAGCAGTCGCAGCATCAGCAACATTACCGACACTCATTGCCAATTCCAATTTTAAAAACAAAAATTCCAAATTCTTCCTCGTTCAACCTGCTTCTTCAGCTGTTGTTATTATTGGGGTCCGTGATTTTTGTGGGTTCATTCACCCTAATTCTTGTCTTGTGCGCTCTTACAAGTAGGTCGTATCTCGAACTGGTTATGTTGGTTTGTGTCTGTGACGTCAGCTGGGGGTTGGTCGGCGGGTATCCTTTGTGCTCGTCTCCTCTTGTGGTCTTCTTTGTTGGTGCAGGCTCCTGGATCGTCTGGGTGCAGTCCTTAAATGGACTTTTTATTTGATATTTTTGCCTCCTTTTTTTGTATTTTCTGTAGGAGCTTTACGACGTTTTCATTTTCTTTCATGTTTGCCATACAGGTTCTTTTGCTTTCTATTTTCCTATTGTATTCTGCTAGCTCGAGTTCATTCATTTTGGCCGTTCCTAGGAGCTCCTCCAGGGTCATTGGAAGAGGGTTATCTGTGCCGCCGTCACTCTCCTCCCCTACGATTTCTCCAGTGGTGTGGTGGTATATGGGTTTCCTCTTGGATTTCATGTAGCTCGGTAACGTCTCGGTCTTTTGTTGGGTATCATCTTGCGGATTTTCTGTGATCGTTTCCTTGGCTTCAGCTGGTTTGCTTTTGACGTTTATGAAATATAAATACAACAGCTATTCGAGGGAGATAATCCAATATAAAGTGAACGTATTTGACATTCAGAATTACTGCCCATTTATTCTGGTTTACATGCACAAGCAGTTTCAAAGAAGAGACGGCACTTTACATTAGCTTGTGTCTTGGCAAGTAAAGAAGGTCGATGAGATACTGATCTCATTACCGATTGGTCTACATATGTGTGTGTGTGTGTGCGTGCGTGCGTGCGTGCGTGTGTGTGTGTGTGTGTGCGTGCTGCGTGCGTGCGTGCGTGCGTGTGTGTGTGTGTGTGTGTGTGTTTGTGTGTGTGTTTGTGTGTGTGTGTGTGGCACCATAAGTCCAATGCGCCTTAAGGGGTATGAAGATGTCATTTTCATACTTACTTACTTCCATAGGAAATATCTGACTCGGGCTTCGAAGGTTCGATTCCGGGCTACATCCTTCGGTTCACGGGTGGATTTTATTTCGGAGACTCCCGGAGGTCGTCGATGGAGCTACGGAGTTCGTGCTTTGTGCGACGCTTTCTGCAGTACGCTGCGGAAAGAGGCTGAGCCGTACGGGATAAAAACCGTTTGCAATGAAGTCGAACTTGTCGACTTTTAATCGACTTAAAAAAAACAACAACCACAACATAGGACTCATGACCAGTCTATGTGTAATCAGGTCACATCTGTATATGCAGTCCTCTATAATGATCCAGTAACATTCTTATATTCCTTATATTACTCTCCTCAGATGTCACATTCCAGTACAAACACCAGTCTGCTATTTTGATCTTGAAGAGGGAAAGGAGCGCTCTTCAACACCATTAATTTGGAGCAGGTATTGTGTTACTGGGTCGCGAGAATAATGTCTACACCAACCTTGCTCTGAAGGATGCAAGACATTTGTCGACCTCGGGCCACCTGTACGCTAAAACATCGGGCCACCTGTACGCCACCACATCGGGCCACCTGTGCGCCAACACATCGGACTTCAGAATTACAACTCAGTCCTCAAAGGGATTCACCAACAACAACATAAACAGCAGCAGCAGCAGCAGCAGTAGCAGCATCATCATCATCAGCAGTAACAATAACAGCAACAACAGCAGCAGCAATAACAACAACAGCAAGAACAACAGAACAGTAACAACAACAACAACAACAACAATAACAGTAGCAGCAGCAGCAGCAACAACAATAACAACAACAACAACAACAAGAACGACAACAAAAACAACGACAACAAAAACAACAACAACAATAATAATAATAGCAACAACAACAGCAACAACAACAGCAACAACAACAATAACAACAACAACAATAACAACAGTAACAACAAAAAACAACAACAGCAACAACAGCAGCAGCAGCAACAAAACAGCAGCAGCTGCAGCAGCAACAACAACAAGAACAACAAAAACAGCAACAAAAAGAACAACAGCAACAGCAACAACAACAACAAAAACAATAACAACAACAACAACAACAACAACAAAAATAACAACAACAGCAGCAGCAGCAACAACAACAAACTAGCAACAACAGCAGCACGAACAACAAACAGCAACAACAACAATAAACAACAACAACAACAATAACAACAAAAACGTTAACAAAAACAATAACAACAACAAAAGTTCTCACTGCTCACATTATGAGTACAATAATATTTTAAAGCCTTATGTTCTATTTACATTTTCTATTGTTATGTATCCGGCGCTTAAGCTAATCATACTCGGTGTCACAATTCCCCGTCATACCGAGTCGAGTGTTAGAAATCATCAGCGGGCGAGTTGCAAGCAGATCGCTTTGCGTTGATTTCGATGGTATAAGGTGTCAGCCTTTCATAAAGCAATGGCAGACTACTGAACTAACATTGGCTAGTACATTAGTAAATAACAATCAGCCAGTAAATACTGTGGTTTATTACAACGCCCTGATAAGAACATACAACTAACTGGTTAGCAACCATCTATTTCAAGTCTTGTTTACCAGTCTTACATCAGAAACTGTTCCGGGAAGAAAATGTGCCGGCTGCGAATGGTCTCAATATGTTTCAAGGAGTGAACAATGGTTCTTTACTATGTTTTCTTTATTGGGTTATAGTTGATTGACTGATTGATTGATTTAGGAACCGACATCACAGCATTCGGGGCATTCCCATAAGCGCTCCGTCCCCATCCTCGGCAACCAGCGAAGAGTTCCAACACCAATAGTACCAGTAGCAATCTGATTATATGTCCGTCTCGCCTTTCCTCTGAGCGTCGGCCAGATCCCTTTGTCACTCCACGCTGTCTCATTCTTGCAAGACCTGGTGATCCATTTTCTCCTCCGAGGTGTACACGTGCTCCCACAAGGCCTCAACCAGTCTGCCTTGTCATGCATCAATACTCCACAAAGTTTTGCAGAGCCAGCCAATATGTCCGCCTGTTCATTCCCCAGCAAACCAGCATGCCCCGGAGAATAGATCCAGGCGATGCTTGCCACCCGTGACCTCCGAAGCGAAGCAAGCCATTCTGCCCGAAGCTTGCCTGTCCTCACCTTCCTCAGCATGCTTTCTGAGTCAGTTACGATCACGATGTGTGTGTGTATTGTATTCTCTATCCAGCGGAAAGATGCACTGGCCGCCTCCACCTCCATTCTTAAGCTAGATGGTGTGGTATCATATGCCAGGCTCTCCTGCACCAAACGTCGACCATTAGCTTTTGCTAAGAACCCCCAGGCACTTCTCCTACCTCTCAAAACCGACCATCTGTGTAGATAATCACATCACCCGAGCGAGGGTTATATTAGGGTTATAAATATGAGGGTTATATAAGGGTTATATATTGGGTTATAGTCTGTTGACATAATAGTGATTAAAACCGAATTCTAACAGAAAGCCACCAACACCAACACAAGATGATTACCATTTTATGGACAGGCCAGAACAAATCATTATTCTGCGTCTGAGAACAGGATGTAATCCATTTTGCAAGCACATGTATACACAATTCGAGATTGAAGATTCAGCCATGTACACAGCTTTGAGTGGATTGGCGTCGCAGAAAGCAGATCACATACTCTCAGACTGGCCAGAATACGACATATCTAAACAAACCTTCTGGCCTAGAGAAACAACAGCAGAAGATAAACTCTATGGACCACTGAGACCACAGATCACATACTCTCAGACTGGCCAGAATACGACATATCTAAACAAACCTTCTGGCCTAGAGAAACAACAGCAGAAGATAAACTCTATGGACCACTGAGACCACAGATCACATACTCTCAGACTGGCCAGAATACGACATATCTAAACAAACCTCTGGCCTAGAGAAACAACAGCAGAAGATAAACTCTATGGACCACTGAGACCACAGATCACATACTCTCAGACTGGCCAGAATACGACATATCTAAACAAACCTTCTGGCCTAGAGAAACAACAGCAGAAGATAAACTCTATGGACCACTGAGACCACAGATCACATACTCTCAGACTGGCCAGAATACGACATATCTAAACAAACCTTCTGGCCTAGAGAAACAACAGCAGAAGATAAACTCTATGGACCACTGAGACCACAGATCACATACTCTCAGACTGCCCAGAATACGACATATCTAAACAAACCTTCTGGCCTAGAGAAACAACAGCAGAAGATAAACTCTATGGACCACTGAGACCACAGATCACATACTCTCAGACTGCCCAGAATACGACATATCTAAACAAACCTTCTGGCCTAGAGAACAACAGCAGAAGATAAACTCTATGGACCACTGAGACCACAGATCACATACTCTCAGACTGGCCAGAATACGACATATCTAAACAAACCTTCTGGCCTAGAGAAACAACAGCAGAAGATAAACTCTATGGACCACTGAGACCACAGATCACATACTCTCAGACTGGCCAGAATACGACATATCTAAACAAACCTTCTGGCCTAGAGAAACAACATCAGAAGATAAACTCTATGGACCACTGAGAACACAGATCACATACTCTCAGACTGGCCAGAATACGACATATCTAAACAAACCTTCTGGCCTAGAGAAACAACAGCAGAAGATAAACTCTATGGACCACTGAGACCACAGATCACATACTCTCAGACTGGCCAGAATACGACATATCTAAACAAACCTTCTGGCCTAGAGAAACAACAGCAGAAGATAAACTCTATGGACCACTGAGACCACAGATCACATACTCTCAGACTGCCCAGAATACGACATATCTAAACAAACCTTCTGGCCTAGAGAAACGACAGCAGAAGATAAACTCTATGGACCACTGAGACCACAGATCACATACTCTCAGACTGCCCAGAATACGACATATCTAAACAAACCTTCTGGCCTAGAGAAACAACAGCAGAAGATAAACTCTATGGACCACTGAGTGAACTAAGAACAAGACAGTGAAGTTTATACACAAGAACGAAAGAAATAGAAAAAGAAGATGTTGAGTTTGTACGTGACAGTTCGATCAGCGTTAACTGCCGAGTCGATGGGGAATGCTCCACGATGATTGTTCTTTTCTAAGTCTTCAGTTTTGTGCTTGGATATCTGTCATTGCCCTTTAGAACTTTCATTAACGAGTCCTTCGAGCTGTCCACGATGAACAAGAAGTTTGCAGGATTTTTGGCTTCAGCCCAGCAAGAATGTGTCTTTGGGTATATCGGCTCAGTCCTAAATCGGTTTTCTTGTACTCCTGTAGTTTAGAAGAATCTCAAACCTGAGAGGCAAGGAGAACTTTCAATTAGATATCGGTGGCAACTATTAGTAGTATGGCTTTTCGCTGGCTGTTGAACGAGAGGATGGAGAGCGTATGGGAATGTCCTGAGTGCAGTGATGTCGGTTCTTAGCTCATCTGAAATCAACTCAACTGTCAACTCAGCTAGTGCTTTGATGTGGCGTCGTGTGACTCACCCTTGCCCACGGTGTACCTTACACACGGACAATACGTTCGAATCTAGCCTTTCGACTGAGGAGACATGCTGCATTGTCGAACTTTCCCCATTTGGCCAGGTTGGTAGATGAAGGTAGGACACCGCAAAGCGATCAAATGGTGCGATCTGATGTTAGGACCTCGTAAAACGACGTGATACGACAGTGAAATAATTAATTCAGCTGGTAGTCATGTCGGTAGGTTTGTCAACACATTTCACTCTGCCAGAGCTTAGCCATGTCTTCAAACTACACCAATCAAAAACACACTTAAAGTTATTGTTTTTAAATAATTTAGCACCTTGCCAAGGCAGCGGCAACTTATTGTTTTTGTCCATGACTCATCGATAGCAAACCATGTCTAGTGCGACCACGGCTGTATTCTGAATACGATGTGACTGAGTGAAAAACTTTGAGAATCACTGGTCTACACATAACCATAACATTAGAAACTGGCAGAACCGACTGGTGGATTACACAGGACAGCTTAACATGCTAACAATGACACGAGAGATTATAATGACAATGACATATACGACAGTATGACGACCTTATCAACAGATCTGACAATATCCAAACGAACGGGTGAGGAGTTATATTTCTGAGAGGCAAAATAAGAATCGACCTTAATTTCCAAGCCAATTAGCTCTCAGGGTTCGACGTTCGCCTCTGGCTCGTACAGAACTGGTCAAATTAACGGCATGTGTTGTGTGCATTTCTACAAATAAGAAAAAAAGAAAGATAGTTGCATATCCGTTAAAGGACATCGCAGTCAACATTAACATTTTTGTGCGGTTGTGATCTCTTGGCAAGTTTACGTTCAGTAGTTTGCCACTGCTTTCTGAACGACCGGCACCCATACCATTTCGTAAAAAACCAACGCAAGGCTTTTCCCTGCCAAATCGCCCACGGCTGTGTGTTTCGAACGCGGGTATGCGAGATTACAAACTGCACCCGTAACCACTTCGCCACGTAGCAGGCATAGATAAGAAAATGGTAGTATAATCCCACCCTCGTCTCCTTCTTTCCCGATCCTGTGGCAGTTGATCGAGCTTCTAGCCATCTCTGATAGGGGCGAACAAATTAAAGGCACTTACAATCCCTCGACATTTAGATATCAACAGAGGAGACCGAATAAGCGGCCAACCAAGCTCCCTCTAATGTGCATCCATCTGAGATTGATAGAGAGACCTGTGTGTTCCAATAAACCCTTTAAGGCTATTCCAACGGTAGCGCAGCCACTGGTAGGGTTTCCCATGTCGGACAGGTCAAAGAGTGGGGACCATATGAGGAGAGATAAAAATATGTTGTCTTGTATATAGACTAGGGGTAGTCAAAGGCTAGGGAAAGCAAACCCAAGAACATGCTTTTCGACATCGGATTACTGCGGCATAGGCTTGACGAAACAGTGCAAAAGAACTCAGTTAATGATGAATTTAGGGGTTGTGGGTGGGAGGGGGATGCTCTAGTTCAGTTTCAAAATTAGAAAATCTACTAGCCAGCGCTGGGGCTGAGGGGATAGTGAAAGGTGCCGTTTCATAATTCCTCGTCATACCAAGTCCAGGGTTCGAAATAAACTGCAGGCGATTTGGAAGCAGAACATTTTGCGTTGATTTATATCGTATGAGGTGTCGAAAGTTAAAAACACGATAGCAAACTACTGAATTAACATTGAATAGTAAATCACAAACAGCTGATACATTCTGAGGCTGTTTCCAATAGCCTGTAATAGGCATGCAAGTAACTTTATTTATTAAACTAATAAAACGAATACAGACAGACAGACAGACAGACAGACAGACAGACAGACAGACAGACAGACAGACAGACAGACAGACAGACAGACAGACAGACAGACAGACAGACAGACAGACAGACAGACAGACAGACAGGACAGACAGACGGACGGACGGACGGACGGACGGACAGACGGACGGACGACAGATAGATAGATAGATAGCAGATAGATAGATAGACTAGATAGATAGATAGATAGATAGATAGATAGATAGATAGATAGATAGATAGATAGATAGATAGATAGATAAAGGAATTGGTAAGAATACTTGACGTTCCAGGAGAAGGATCTCCCGCAGTGGTTTTTCTGTCCAGCCTTTTCTTCACAGCTTTTGCAGTCCTGGTTGCTTCGCAAGTGACTGCACCCTAATGTAATGATGTAGCGCCACGAATTACGGTCTTTAGCAGCAGTCTCCCAGGTGTCATGATAAATTCCAAAAGCTTTCAGTGAGATTTTCAGAGTGTCTTTAGAGCGTTTCCTCTGGCCGCCTTGGGAGCGTTTACCACAACGCAGCTCGCCGTAAAAAATTCGTTTAGGGAGTCTGTGATCTGGCATACGAGTTAAGTGACCAGCCCAGCGAAACTGATTCTTCATTAGTAGAGTGTGGATACCGGGCATGGACGCTCTTTCTAGAACTGTGTCTGGGATCTCGTCTTGCCATGTAATCTTCAACAGCTTCCTAAGGCAGACTGTGTGGAAGTAGTGTGACTACTATGCCCTCCATCCAGGAGTAGACGGACAAGAGAACAGACATATACATATTAAGTAAAGAATGTAAAGGACTCTTTCACACGAATTAAGGCGGATATGGGCATAAGATTCTGGGCCTATATTTTTCTAGACCGATGGGCACTCAGTATGTAAAGTGGTCAATATCAAGCCGGTGACTTTTACTTCCCAAGACATTTCTTGAATTCTATTTTAGGCTGTATGGACCTGGGAGCGCAGTTCAATTTTTAACATGTGCCCCTATAAGGATCTGAACCCATGATGGCAGGCGCGACAGATGAACTTCTAGCTACTACTGTCCCATGCCAGTATATACCAAGTGATTAACCTGATCTTAATCCAGGAGTAGAAGGGGAACAAGATAACAGGCTCACACATCTCATCATCATCCAGCGCCTTGCCGGCTGGCATTGCCTACCATGCTCCTCCACAAGTTGCGATCTCCTACGGCATGGATCAATTCGTGTGTTGACTCCCTTACGTACAATGATACAAGACTGTCAAGAATCTTCTCATGCTGTCTTCCTCCATCTCTCTTTCCATAGATCTGTCCATTTTTTTTCTTCTCATAATGTGGCCAACAAATGACGACTCCTTCTATCTGATGTTTGTGATAAGTTGTCTTTGCGACTTAGCTTCCGTCAAAATGTCCAGATTGCTCATTTTGGCTGTCCAATTAATGTTCAACACTTTTATATAAAACCACATCTCCAAGGCTTCCAGGGATTTTTTTCGACTGTTTACTAATTGCCCAAGATTCCCAGCTGTTTGTTAAAATTAGTTCTATGTGACATGCAAGAACATTTTCTAACTTTCAAGGACAATGACTTATTGCACAAAATGTTCTTCGTTTGACAGAATGCAGTTTTTGCTTGTCCTATTCTGTTCATTATCTCTGTAATGCATCTTCCATCTGATGTTATCTATGTCTCCAGATATATGAAGTTTTGCACTTGCCCCAAAATGACGTCCTGTACTTAATTGCACACTTAGGTACAATCATTTTCTTTCATATCACTATGACTTCTGTCTTTCTATTGTTCACGCTAAGGCTAATTGTTTAATTGTTTTTCCCCACTTTCTACAACCACAGTATATGC
>JACEFZ010018616.1:0-12606 GCA_014155875.1 Cepaea nemoralis
AGTATACTTTTGAACAATCCCCCCATTGATTTGGTATATCCTTTTTGATAAATCGCCCACTTGTTGAGGAATTCACATATTGTTAAACCAATCGGCACACATTGATTGATGTGATCAGTATCACATATTGTTAGATCCATCGACCCACATTGAGCGATGTGATCAGTATCACATATTGTTAGATCCATCGACCCACATTGAGCGATGTGATCAGTATCACATATTGTTAGATCAATCGGCACACATTGAACGATGTGATCAGTATAACACCGGCTGTCTTTACATCCCAAACCAATGTCTGGTACCTACTGTAGGTTCGGTCGACCTCGAGGCCCAAGTCAATGGAAACTATCCCAAACAATCAGGCGGGCCACTGATTTATGCGTTAATTTGTCGCGCCTGTGATCATGTCTGCTACAGCTTCGAGTGACGAAAAATGGCCAGCATTTGTCAAGTCAATTCATTAACCTCTGTGTACTGAGCACGGTTTCACAATATTGACATACCGGTTTCGAAATGAGTCGCGTGGGATTTGGGAGCAGATAGCTTTGCGTTAATCTTCACTAGGGTATTAACGTCGGCCAGAAAGCAATAGAAAACTAATAATAACCACGTGCCAAACCGATAAGCGTAAGCGGTTTTGTTTCGTTATCTCACACGATCACTAGACTGGTCTGTGTTCTTGCTCTGGTTGCTTCATGTGGCCAAGCCATCCAGGTATTTATCTCTCTGCCCGCCCCCTTGCTTTTTTCTCCCATAAATCTTGCCATTTGTCACTAAGTTGTGGTCTGACCTGGACTCGGACAATAAGCAGCCAAGCTGAGAGACCTATAATGGCGGTGAAAATGCGGTTTCTAAGAAAAATGTAAAGAATAGCACGGACGGACATAAGCACTAATGGTTCAGTCTTTCCAGAAACAATTTTTTAAAAATGTTGCATATCCCTTACAGGATGTTGCAGTCAACACCAGCATTTTTCAGCTGCTGTTGATGTACTAGGCAATATTACGCTCAGTAGTTTGCCATTGCTTTCTGAGCGACCGGCTCACATACCCCTAAGTTACCGACGCAGGCGAGAACCGCTACCAATTCTCGCGCACATCACGTCAATCACGAGAGTATACGGGATTACGGAGACAGACGCTAACCTCTAGGCCAGGGAGACCGTTAATTGATTGGAAAATTAGACATAAATATTACAATCTGTGGGCACTTTATGCGGATAAATTAGCTTGAAAACGTAGTGACCCCTGCATGGGAGAAGAACAGGGTGAATGGCTTTTATAAAATGGCATAATGAGGTTCTGATGCAAGACGGGTGATAGTGAGAGATGGCTAACTATTACTGTGAACGGTTATCATGTAATGATAATAACACTCAATGAACCAATTGCTTCTGTTGATTATTCCCCAGAAATTCAGACAGCAATTGCGGAATCGTATGTTGTGATGTTGCTGATGACCTGTCACTTGTTGGAGTTCCTGGAAAAACATCCAGGTTGGTTCGTTCCAATGCTGAAATCTCGAGATAGAATTGTCACAACGATTGTTGCTACCTTGTTAGAAGTAACACCTGAAGAGCTGTCCGAAGTGACGGATAAGTTTGATTACGACACAGAAAAACAGTGGGTGACAATGCAGGTAAGATCGATTTATCTACATAATATATATGACACAAGTGTAAATTTAACTGGAATTTTAATGTGTGTGCTACTCTTTTCAACAATGTGCGTAGTTGTATTGACTATCATATATGTATTTTAAATTTAATCTTGTGTTCACTGTCGATTTCATTAATACAATACACCATATATATTATGAGTTGCTTGTCACGCGACATCTCGCCAAGCGTACAGCACAGAGTTATACACCAACTGAAGTTATTAGATGAATCCTTTACTGGACAAAATACAAAGCACACATAGGCACTGATACTGCTCCCATGCAGAGTATTTGTTTTCACCAGAGTAAACACAGATTAACTATTGAGTTTTTCCATCTGCACACACGGGATTATTAACACATAATTGTTGAAGTTTCAGCGGATTTTAGTATTCGTTTTTTTTTTTTTTTTGACACAGATACAAGTCACATATAAGGCCGCAATTTAACATATACTAGGCGATAGGCCAAGCTGGGCGTTTGTGGTTTGTTGACAGCACGGGATTTCCAGAAGATTGCTTAACTCTCTTCTCCACTAATACCGTTGTCTTTTGATAGTCGATATGTTAATTGTCGTTCCTTTCTACCTATTTATGTCGCTTAGCACTCACACCAGAAATGATAAATACAATTTAATTTGGTGTACGGTGACATACAGTGATGGTGTAGGTATCAGAATTTGTAATATGATGATTGTTTCGGCAACGAAGGCTGTTTTTTTAAAACTGGTATGTATAGTCGATCGTGTATATGTTCCATTACATCGTCTCCTGCAAAGTTTAAATGACGAAACTTGATGTGTTAAGATCGATGTTTCTGTAGGGGTTAGTTTGGGTAGTTGAATTGGCGCTTTACGAAATCATATGAATACCCATTAGACTGTAAAGTCTGGCTAAGCTTATCCAATACTTCTGCTGTTGTATCGTCGAAGCACATCTGTACAGCTCGGTGTACAGTGTCCGTACCAGATCACGTTTGTATTGGACCGTTGAAAGCTGTTGAAGTTAAAGCATTGGCCCAGCCAGATTCCTTTTCTGTAGACTGATCTTTGGATGGTGCCATCTTCTCGACGCCGGTTTAAAACATCTAAAACGGATATGGTGTCATTCTGTTCTTGATTTATGGACAAAGAATCGTCTTTGTATACTTGGTTCATGGTATTGTACAATGAATCTGGTTGTTGTTTGTTCTTGGTGATAATTAATATATCATCTTCACACCGGATTTAAAGAACAAGGTCTTTGATGTTCGAAGCTGGTTTTTTTTTCTTCCAGTGCGCTTAAAGATGTCCACTGGGGTGTATCCCCATGGTCACTCCGTCAATGGGGTGTTAGAAAGTGTAAGGAACTTAAATTTAATGTTGGCATACAGAAGTAGTAGTAGTTCCAGTGTTTTTTTTTTATCGGTAGGTCTAGCTTCAGTCTTCCTTTTTTTCTGCGATCAAAGATGATCTTCATCGTTTCTTCAAGGAAAACATTTGTGAAACGAGTCCAACGACACCATGCGTTTTTGTGTTATATCAATAGTGCTTAGTAGTTTGACCATTTCAAATAAATGTATGCAGTATGGGGTTAAGTGATGGTTGTCCTGGCTTTAGAATGTCGGCAAGCCGTTTCAAACTGTCGGTATTGAATTGAGTTGCATAAAATGGGTCTCAGCTTGTATGAAACTGCAGTGATCATATAGCTGAGAGGCGTGTGAGACCCGCGTCGGAAATTGCTTCCAAGTGGCCTCTTTTGGTGAATTTGATATCTAAAAGTGACTGCATTTATTTTCTCACCTTTGCAGCTAGGTCTCCATATTGTTTGCTTTCTAATCTAGATGAACATGAGATTGATCCAATAAAATGTCTTCTGTTTTTGCCCTATAGTTTGACTTGTCCATCAACGATGGATCACTCCCTTTGTATGGATTTGGTATTAGCAGTTAATAGTTGCCGTTCTCCGTGGCGAAGAGGTTACGAACGCGGTTCCTAATCCCATATACCCGCGTTCAAAACACAGCTGCGCACGATTTGGCAGCATGCCGCGTTGTGTTGGTTTTGCGTTGGTATCAGTGCCGGTCGTTCAGAAAGCAATGGCAAACCACTGAACTTAAAATTGTTAAGAGATCACAGCGGCAGAAATGCTGGTGTTAATTGCGATGTCCTGTAAAAAGTATATACAAAAAAAAAAAGTTAATAGTTGGCTTTTAGTGTTTTTATAGATTTGATTGGTTAACGAACATTTGTGTTTGAATGTTGTGCACTACTGATGTTCAGTATCTACCAACATGGGTTTAAGTCATCAGACTGAGTAGGCAGAAGGTAATGTAAACCAAGACATCTGATCAACTAACGTGTGACTCAACCTAGTAAATTCATGTAAGTGATGTGGAAAACTACATTCCGTAAGCAAGAGCTTCACATTCCATATTGTAGAGTGTGACCGAAGACAGACTGTTCACGTATTTACGAGAGCTGTGCAGCCCGATATTGGCAAGCAGCAAGTTTAGTGATTTATTTATGCGTGTATTCTCTGTGCTTTTAGCATTTATCTCGGATGTAATCCAGAATTTTGTTGAATTTACAGGACAATAAAGCCGTGAATACGTTTTAGATTGGTGATTTTCCATTGGATTTCTTCTATACTTTTGCCAGTCGTCTTAGCCCAAGAACTAAAAACCTAAGATCAGTCTATCTAACCAGAACATGGACGGGACATTACTTTAGCTTCAATGGCTTTGCACCGGTTCAATACAAGCCAGGCCTAGTACGGACCCTGTTAAATCAAGCTAGAACGATTTAATCCGACGACAGTAGCAGACGATTTGGTCACTCTGAAGCAGACTTTAATCGATTCAGAGCTAAACAAAAAGTAGGTTTGGATCAAATATGGTATACGATCACATGAACAAGTATTATCATGTTAATTTCCGTTCACTAAGCATTGAAATTGCGGAAGATACCACCAAAAAAGAAAAAAAAAACAATGTCAAGATGACCCTAGTATGACGATATATAGTACTTCTAATATATGTCAGGTCCTATTTGGCGATATATTATCCTTCGGCATTGAACAGATAACTTTATTTAATTTATTTTTGGGTGTGGTTTGTTTGATAATTGATATCAGAAATGTTGATTACTTTTACATAGTAAAATAATATTACCGTTATCTATGTGTCGACATTTGCTTTCGATAGATTGATGTCCAAGGCAAAAATATCAAGGATTGCATAGGAAAGATGTTAGAGATAACGGACAGAAACGCGGAGAATCGGGCTAAGCGAATGCCAACAAGAACAGTCAGTGATTCGGCCCTTTTGAAATCAAAGGCAATGGAAACAGTTCACATGATTCCACGCTGTGTACGTGAGGTATGTTTACGGAATACTACTGTGTTTTAATGCAGGAAATCTTATATATAAAAGGCGATCTCCGTCTGTCTGTATGTCCGTATGTCCTTTATGCGTTCGCGAACGGCCCATCCGATTGAGATGAAATTTTCTACACGTCTTCCTTTCATTACAGCGCAGCCCACTGTGATATTTTTTAGTGTGAAATCGGCTGCTTACCCAATATTATTTAATTTTCCATTTTTCATTGTAATTTCTATACAGCGAGGGGACTTAACTCTGTAAAAGTTATTTCAAGGGGCATAACTTTTCTGTATAACTTATAGTCATATTCTTGCATCGTTTTCAAAGATTTATAAACTATTAGTCCATAGTTATATACCGGCATATGAGTTATAATAAATAGTGATACAATCTTTAAGGCATTTTCAAAGTTTTCATAAAAATAATGCATAATGCATAACATTGTAACTCATCTTTTTATGCTTAAAGAATAAATAAATAATAGTTACCTTATCTCTATCAAGTTTGAAGATTTTATATTTCTTTACACTGTCGCCAACTCTAAGAAGACATGGAACAACTTCAGCCATTATTAAATCTACAGGCATATGCGTTATATTTCTCCTCCTCCTCCTCCTCCTCTCCCCTCCTCCACCTCCTACCCTCTTCCTCTTCCCCTCCCCCTCCTCCCTCTCCCTCCTCCATCCTCCTCTTCCCTCTTTTGTAGCAGAATGTATATCTTAGGTGGGCAAAGCTACAGCACGCTTGAGCATCAGGATGGAATGGGAAGAAAGCTGCTCAAGTCGTGACGTAGTTTGTTGTTAGGCGGTCAGTAAACATCTGGGACTGAAGGAGAGAGGTCACCATAATGTCGGAATTGAAATAAGATTCTTGTAGTGGTCATCAATGTAACATAAATCTCCATTTATACTAACCAGAGAACTCGTTGGTCCTCTATGTGTCTGCTTTGTTACACTTTCTCCTCCTCCTCCCTCCTCCTCCCTCTTCCTCCTCCTTCCTCTTTCCTCCTCCTCCCTCTTCCTCCCTCTTCCTCCTCCTGCCTCCTCGTCCTCCTCTCTCCTACTAATCACTCCTCTTCCTTCCTCCTCCCTTCTCCTCCTCTCTCCTCCTACTCCCTACTCCTCCTCCCTCCTCCTCCCTCCTCCTCCATTTACGTCCTCCCCCTCCTCCCTCCTCCTCCTTCTCCTCCCTCTTCCTCCCTCCTCCTCCTTCTCATCCCTCTTCCTCCCTCCTTCTCCTCCCTCCTCCTCCCCCTCCACCTCCCTCTTCCTCCATCTCCTCCTCATCCATTCTCCTCCTCCCTTCTCCTCCTCCCTCCTCATCCTCTCTCCTCCTCCCTCCTCCTCCCTCTACCTCCTTCTTCCTCCTCCCTCCTCCTCCTCCCTCCACATCCCTCCTCCTCCTCCCTCTTCATCCTCCCTCCTCCTCCTCCCCCTCCTTCTCCTCCCTCCTCCTTCTCCCTCCGCCTCCTCCTCCCTCCTCCTCTCTCCTCCTCCTCCTCCTCCTCCATCTCCCTCCTCCTCCCTCCTCCTCCTCCATCTCCCTCCTCCTCCTCTCCCCTCCTACCCTCTTCCTCTTCCCCTCCCCCTCCTCCCTCTCCCTCCTCCTCTTCCTCTTTCTCCTCCTCCTCCCTCTTCCTCCTCCTTCCTCCTCCTCCCTCTTCCTCCTCCTGCCTCCTCGCCCTCCTCCCTCCTCCTAATCACTCCGCTTCCTTCCTCCTCCCTTCTCCTCCTCTCTCCTCCTACTCCCTCCTCCTCCCTCCTCCTCCTACGTCCTCCCCCTCCTCCCTCCTCCTCCTTCTCCTCCCTCTTCCTCCCTCCTCCTCCTCCCTCCTCCTCCCTCTCCTCCTCCCTCCTCCTCATCCCTCCTCCTCCCTTCTCCTCCTCCCTCCTCATCCTCTCTCCTCCTCTCTCCTCCTCCTCCCTCTACCTCCTCCCTCCTCCCTCCACATCCCTCCTCCTCCCTCCTCCTCCTCCCCCTCCTTCTCCTCCCTCCTTCTCCTCCCTCCTTCTCCTCCCTCCTCCTACTCCCTCCTCCTTCTCCCTCTTCCTCCTCCCTCCTCCTTCTCCCTCCTCCTCCCTCCTCCTCCTCCCTCCATCTCCCTCCTCCTCCCTCTTTTCCTCCCTCCTCCTCCCCCTCCTCCTCCTGCGTTCTTCTCCTCCCTCCTTCTACTCCCTCCTCCTCCTCCCTCCGCCTGCCTCCTCCTATTCCCTCATCCTCTTCTCTCCCCCTCCTCCTCCTGCGTTCTTCTCCTCCCTCCTTCTACTCCCTCCTCCTCCTCCCTCCGCCTGCCTCCTCCTCCTCCTCATCCTCTTCCCTCCTCCTCCTTCCTCCTCCTCCTTCCTCCTTCTTCCTCCTCCGTCCTCCTCCTCCCTCCTCCTCCTCTCTCCTCCTCCTAATCTCTCCTCCTCCCTCCTATTCCTCCCTACTACTCCTCCTCCTTCCTCCTCCCTCCTCTTCCCTCCTCCTCCTCTCTCCGCCTATCTCTTCCTCCCTCCTACTCCTCCCTCCTCCTCCCTCCTCCACCTCCCTCTTCGTCCTCCCAGCTCCTACTCCTCCTTTTTCTTCTTCTGCTGCTGCTGCTGCCGCTGCTCCATTTACCCAAGTTAATTGTAGGGGAAGGTGTAAAGATCTTTCAAGTGCTCTTTCTAATGCTTTTTGTAAGTTGGTCTTCGTTTATCTAAGGTTGTTCTAACTGCAACCAATAAATTATTAGACAGACAGGCAGACAGACAGACAGACAGACAGACAGACAGACAGACAGAGAGGGAGGGAGGGACAGACAGACAGACAGACAGACAGACAGACAGACAGACAGACAGACAGACAGACAGACAGACAGACAGACAGACAGTCGGGAACGGGAACTTATATGACTACTTATATGAATTAAATTAGATGCTCCCCATCAGGGGCTGGGCGAAGCCGGGCCGGATCAGAAGACAGACAGACAGACAGATAGACAGACAGATAGATAGTCGGGAACGGGAACGGGAGCTTATATGACTACATATATGAATTAAATGAGATGCTCCACACCAGGAGCTGGGCGATGCCGGGCCGGGTCAGACAGACAGACAGACAGACAGACAGACAGACAGACAGACGGTAACGGGAACTTATATGACTACTTATATGAATTAAATGAGATGCTCCCCACAAGGTCTGGGCGAAGCCGGGCCGGTCAGCTAGTTATATATAACGAACACACATAGTCTCCCTGGCATAATTTTTTTTTTTTTTCATTTACCGGCGATCCCACAGAACAGTGTGACTTACTTATTGACTCGCCCTCGTAACCTTTTCTACCCAACTGTGCAACGCTTTACGGGACACACATTTGTCAGCATAAACACTGACAACCCACCTTGGCGGGAGACATTTCGCGAATGACGCCGAAGTTGAATGTGAAGTGAAAACGTGGTTTATAACACAGAGCACGCAGTTCTATGCAGCCAGTTTGGGAGGACTGATAAAACGATGGGATAAGTGCATCAATGTTGGTGGAAATTATGTTGAGAAATAAATGGACAATGTATTTATAAAAATAAACTGTTTTAAGTTGTTATCATATTTAGTTATGTTTCTACAGCCATTTATGACTTACTTGTATGTGGGGGGTGTGCGTGCGTGTGTGCGTCATATTTGTGTGTGTGGGGGTAAGTGTGGAGTGTTTGTGTGGGGTGTGTTGTGTGTGTGTGTTTTTTTTGTTTGGGGGGGGGGGGGGTGTGGGGAGTGTGTGGGGTTGGTGGTGGTGATGGTGGTGGTGTAGTGGTGTGTGTTTTTTTTTGTGGGGGGGGGGGGGAGGGGTGTGGTGTGGGGAGTGTGTGTAGGGTGGTGGTGGTGGTGGTGGTGGTGGTGGTGTGTGTGTGTGTGTGTGTGTGTGTGTGTGTGTGTGTGTGTGTGTGTGTGTGTGTGTGTGTGTGTGTGTGTGTGTGTGTGTGTGTGTGTGGGAGAGAGAGAGAGAGAGAGAGAGAATCTGAACAAAAAGATAACACCAACTTTTTCATGTGTTGCTGTTATTTTTCAGGCTGGAGAAACGATTGCTATAATTTTCACTAATGAAAAAGCAAAAGGGTCAGTAACAGTGAGTGCAGAAGGCACTAAACTTGACGTTCAGACACGCAACCCCTACTGCGTGACATTTAAGGCTCCAGGTAGCTACTCTAGATTATTATTTTAATTATTATGTATGTGATATTTTGTCTGTTTTTAATAGTTACAGATAGTTATAAAGAGGTAGGCATGCCCGAATACATAAGTGTGCTCTTTCTAAAACTTCCGGTGTGCTGATGCCAAGGTAGCGGGTTCAACAACCCTTACACCGGTCAATTGGACTAAAATGTTGACTTTTCGTCCTAGATTTGGGAAATAAAAAATTACTAGTACCTCTGAAGTTGGAGTGGGTTCGTCTGATGGTGAGGGACACTGGTACCAGGAAAGCTAATCCACACGCACAATTCAGTCCAGTAAACAAGCAGTAGTAGTGCTGTATGATTTACACTTGAGTTCAAATCGAGTGAATGCAAATAAACAAACAAAAACAAACAAAAAGAAAGAAAATTATAAGAAGTTGTTTATTGCAGTCCCGTTCTGTGGCGAAGGGGGTTACGGGCGCAATTCGTAATCCCGCATACCGCTTTCAAAACACAGCCGCGGATAATTTCGCAGCAGACCGCCTTACGTTGGCTTTCATACAATGGTATAAGTATAGGTTGTTCAGAAGGCACTGGCAAACTTCTGAACGTAACCTTGCCAAGAAATTACAAACAGCGAAACATCCTGAGGTTGACAGCGACGTCACATAAAGGATATTGCAACTTTTTTTTTAAATTGCAGACATACAATCAATCATCCAACCAACCAACCAGCCAACCAACCATCAATCAATCAACCAATCAATCAGCCAACCAACCAACTAACCAACCAATAATTATGACAGCACTCATTTTTTTTTTTTTTTTTGGTGTACATCGGATGGTGCCTGCGGGTGGTTAAAGATAACGATTATCTTAACATTGAGCCAAAATTTCTCAGATATTTATCATGGTGGCAGCTGATCTGCCCTGGTATATTTGTTAGTTATCGTATTTACCAGTTTAATGATCCGGTTTAATCTCTATATTTTAAGACAATTAGTAATTGGTAAGTATCGTCATCACTGCATCCCGGACAGACCTATAGACATATCCTCCATAACATCTCCGCCAGCAAACCTCGACTGATCGATAGCAGCTGTGCATTGATTAATTAAATGTCTTGTGCTGTTTACAAAATGTTCATGTCTAGCTGCTTTCCGCTTCACTCCTACCCCCATCACTCTGGACAAGGAAGCAGATTTCCAGGTTTCCATAAAGCCATTTGTTGGTCCAGCAGTTTTTATGGCGTTTATGATGTCTGGTCCATCCACTGTTTTTCCTATCTCTATCATCGCCATGGTCACCAATTACATATAATTGCGGTTCTGAAGTCAAACAATTATTGTTCAATGGATGCCGGGAAATTTTTTACATGTGCTTTATATTATCAGTAATTTAAAGATAGAGACTTACTGGTAATTCCCGCGAAGTGGTAAATCCACCTCTGAATGCCATGATATAGTAAATGTGAAGAATTACACGCCAGATTCACTAAAGCGGCGTTATCTGCCATATTTCTTTATCTGAATACCACAATGATTTGTCTTCATGGTAATACTAGTAATTGTGTTCGTGTCCAATCAGAAATGACCAGCACAAAGTTAACAGTACAGGTTGATGTCAACAACATAAAACTGCGCTCCTTCAAGCTTCGCGCAATGAAATCGCCACATTTTACAAGGTAATCAACATTTTCTTGTCATAAATATGCTTCTATATTGACTGTCAGGCACGTTGCTGTCTTGATAGGCAATAGTTTATAAAATGGAGTTTATATCTCTACATAGCACACAGCCTGAGCTGAATTAGGAGAACATATGTTGCCCATGCAGCGTGATCGTTCTCTCGGTCTGTCTAGTTCAGTGGTTCTCAACCTGTGGGGAACCCCCCCCCCCCCAGGATGGAATATTAGGGTTTTCAAGGGGTGGGGGGAATGAAGATCATTTCAAGATCGCGTTAATACAAAAACCGATTACTTGGTATTGCTTTTCCCTTCATACTTTACAGTTATGCACATCTCATCCTTCTAAAATTCATTTTATAAAGTAAGTAGACCCACAAATCACGTTGTATGTGGATGTCTAGATCTGTTTTAACATATTTACCTTCCATTTTTACGTATACTGTGTAGGGGCGGGGGATTTTTAGGTAGGAAATATGAACGGGGGGGGGGGGGGGGAAGAGAATGACGTTCTGAAAATATGGTGAAGGGGGGCACAATCCAAATTTTTTGATAGGAAGGGAGGGGGGATGACGTTCTGAAAATATGGTGAAGGGGGGCACGGGCCAAAAAAGGTTGAGAACCACTGGTCTAGATGACACCAGAGGAAAGGTAACATCAATACGTCTAGAACAAGACAAGGTGCAGTAGTTGACACCAGCGGAAAGGTAACATCAATACGTCTAGCAACAGACAAGGTGCAGTAGTGCAGTAGTTGACACCAGAGGAAAGGTAACATCAATACGTCTAGAACAAGACAAGGTGCAGTAGATGACACCAGAGGAAAGGTAACATCAATACGTCTAGAACAAGACAAGGTGCAGTAGATGACACCAGAGGAAAAGGTAACATCAATACTGTCTAGAACAAGACCAAGGTGCAGTAGTTGACACCAGAGGAAAGGTAACATCAATACGTCTAGAACAAGACAAGGTGCAGTAGTTGACACCAGAGGAAAGGTAACATCAATACGTCTAGAACAAGACAAGGTGCAGTAGTTGACACCAGAGGAAAGGTAACATCAATACGTCTAGAACAAGACAAGGTGCAGTAGTTGACACCAGAGGAAAGGTAACATCAATACGTCTAGAACCAAGACAAGGTGCAGTAGTTGACACCAGAGGAAATGGTAACATCAATACGTCTAGAACAAGACAAGGTGCAGTAGTTGACACCAAGGAAAGGTAACATCAATACGTCTAGAACAGACAAATCAGTATTGACACCCAAAGGAAAAGGGAACAAACAACGTCTAGAAAGACAAGGTGAAGTTACCCAGGGAAAGGTAACATCAATACGTCTAGAACAGAAAGGTGCAGTAGTTACCAGAGGAAGGGACATCAATACGTCTGAAAGACAAGGTGCAGTAGTTTACACCAAGGAAAAGGGAAATCAATACGTTAAACAAGACAAGGGGCAGTATTGACACCAAAAAGGTAACATCAAAAACGTCTAGAAAAAGACAAGGTGCATATATGACACCAGAGGAAAGGTAACATCCCAAAAAATCTAGAACAAGAACGGTTTTAGTATTGACACCAAGGAAAGGTAACATCAAAACGTCTAGAACAAAACAAGGTGCAGTAGTTACCCAGAGGAAAGGGAACATCAATCGTCTAAAAAAGACAAGGTGCAGTAATCACCGAGGAAAGGTAAAAATCATACGTCTAGAAAAAAGCAAGGTGCAGTAGATGACACCAGGGAAAAAGGGAAACCAAATCAAAC
>JACEFZ010018617.1:0-13297 GCA_014155875.1 Cepaea nemoralis
TTCCCAAAAATGAATTTTTTTTCTTTGCATTATTTTTCCCAGAATTTTCACTTTCCAATTTCCACAGCCATCAATTTAGAATACCAAGGGAAATAATGCAAATAAATGTTTGATTGAAACGCATTGCCATATTTATAGAACTTACTATATATCGGCTATAAGTTGCATGGTAACCGATTACGTTTTAAATTGTTCTGGATTCTCAGATCGACCCGGCCTAAAATAGATTTAGTTAATTGCCGTGGGAAGTAAAGACGGCGGGCGTCATATTGACCACGTCACCAGTAGTGTGTCGATAGGGCTATAACCATATCTCCACATGTCCTATAGGCCTCAAGGTACGTATAAGGGCCCTGTATTTATTTGCATCTTTGCAATACCCAAACATAGGCAGCAGAAGTAATGTTAAAGCTAACACGCTTGCCTGTCAATCCGTCAGTAATTTAATCGAAACTGCTTCGAAGCGGATTACTCCAAATTGGCTTCGAAATGGAAATCACTGGAGACCGGAGAGATGTCGACCACCTCAGCGGTCTGTAAGGATATGGATAATGTCACATTATGAGGAGACATAAACTAAAAACTTAGTGACAATTGGCAAGGTTGGTGGGAAAAGAACAAGGAGAAGGCAGAGAGAACAATATCTAGATGGACACGATAGAAGAATCAGGTGATCGTGTGAGATTGCGAACCATGTCCACCAACCGCTTATCCAGAAGGCAATGATGACGACGTCTTAACCATCTAGCATAAGAATGGAAGCTAATAATGTGACGTCACCTGCCGATGATTGGAAGGCAGCAAACCCAAACATGATGTGCATGCATCGAACACACATAGTATAATTTAGAAAGTGAAAAACTGACATGGGCGAAGATTACAAACATAACATTTTCTGCTTGGGGTATTCTAGTGTGTGGGGCAATGAACAGATTGATATATTAGCTGCTACTGCTATCTCCTTGGGTAGAGACCTTCTGTTTGATAAAATAATGTAGGAAAATTCTCTCTGGAATCCATTGGATATTGCAGCTGATTAGACGGAGTATCCAGCTCATAAGTGAGCGATTAGAGGTGTCTGGAAGATAATTAAAGAGTAGAGGAAAATTTAGACGTGCGAACAATCGATATGATATAACTGCGGGAAAACCCACAGATACTCCCTCAGCATATGGGCATGACGTAGATACTGATCATTCTAGTAAACCACAAGTTGTAAAGACTACATATTCGCCCTCCAACATCCCCCCACCACCTTCTAAGTTTCATATCAGTTACATTGTTATCTTCTTCTTGCGTTAATTCCTTCGTGTTTACATCAACAGACAAGTTCACGTAAGTTAGTTAGTTAGTTAGTTAGGTAGGTAGGTAGGTAGGTAGGTAGTTAGTTAGTTAATTAGTTAGTTAGTTAGTTGGTTGCTTGGTTGGCTGGTTGGTTGGTTGGCTGGTTGGTTGGTTGGTTGGTTAGTTAGTTAGTTAGTTAGTTAGTTAGTTAGTTAGTTAGTTAGTTAGTTAGTTAGTTAGTCGAGGTTCCAACTTCACGGCAACGGGTCGTCCCCATTATGCTCCATTCCCGTGCCAGCGAATATCACACAAAATGCTCCCCACTGTCCAATGTGAAAAGTGGAATAGACAGGAGTCTCGGCAATCCAACAAGCCCGCACAGGTACACTGTGCATAATGCCGCCGTCAGAATGCCAACACAAAATTCATCCACACTCGCCACAGTTCATCGTCGATGGACTAAGGACTCGGCAGTCACCAGAAAGACCTCATTGACCCGGGTTTTCTCACATGGCTCGGTCTCTTACCGCAGGGCGACCCGCCGAAAGTGTCGCACAAAGCACGAACTCCGCAGCTTCAGCGCCGACTCCCAGGAGTCTCCCGAAAAATGCACTCGTGAACCGAAAGGGCAAAACAGTCAATTTAGCAACCGCCGGTAGCCATTGTTCTGAACATGCAGTTCACTGTACAGGACAGATGTAAAAGCATTCTACGCGAATTTCACAGCTCACGGTGTCGCCCACGCACTCACTCAGTAGCAGAGCGACGGAACCATGTACTACCAGTCCAACATGAGGAAAATGGGATTGTAAACCGTAGCCACAAGCATAAACACGCTACAGGCCCAAACGGTTCAATGCCTAACCGCCATACTGGCGACCTGGTCCTGAAAGCAGTGGCTTCTCTCAAGACAAGTATTCATTTCTCAGTTGGCTGTACTGGATGAAATCCTGGAGACCATTCTCTGCAGTTTGATCATACTGCCCGCATGAGTGTAATAGTGTGTCATTCAGACCAAGTCTGTGAATAGTTTGTTGAACATTCATTGTAGCCAGGTATGAAGGCTGAGGCTGAAGACTGCTACTCGATCCTTTATGTGCAGCTGGTCATTTGATTTATCTTTCTGATTCCATAAAAGCTCTTATTGTCACAATGTTGCATGCTGACTTTAATTACACCTCTTGGGCTCAACATAAGTTGCCTACGTCTAAGGCCGAGGAGTCTTCCGTGTTATTAGCAAATGCATCAGCCTTGCAGTGTTATATCTGTTGCATTGAGAGTGCATCTATCGTATTACATTCCTTTTACTGTGGACATGATGCATCCAGTGGTTCTATTAAGGATGTCAGTTCTGTTTTGTAATTCCTCTCTAGTTTTGAGAATATTGACACAGTCGATGAAGATAGCAATAAGGTTAATGTTTATGTCAGCATAATTTTTCTTCCGCTTTTTAATGGTTCTGATCTTCCTTGAAAATATTGAATTTCACACACACACACACACACACACACACACACACACACACACACACACACACACACACACACACACACACACACACACACACACACACACACACACACACACACACACACACACACACACACACACACACACACCACACACACACACACACACACACACACACACACACACACACACACACACACACACACACACACACACACACACACACACACACACACACACACACACACACACACACACACCACACACACACACACACACACACACACACACACACACACACACACACACACACACACACACACACCACACACACACACACACACACACACACACACACACACACACACACACACACACACACACACACACACACACACACACACACACACACACACACACACACACACACACACACACACACACACACACACACACACACACACACACACACACACACACACACACACACACACACACACACACACACACCACACACACACACACCACACACACACACACACACACACACACACACACACACACACACACACACACACACACACACACACACACACACACACCACACACACACACGCACGCACGCACGCACGCACGCACGCACGCACGCACGCACGCACGCACGCACGCACGCACGCACGCACGCACGCACGCACGCACGCACGCACGCACGCACACACACACACACACACACACACACACACACACACACTCACACACACACACACACACACGTGTTCGTTTGACTCTGGTGTGACTTTGCTCAACAGTCATGTCCAAAAGTATTTCACCACCTTCTATCTCATTGTATTGTCTTTCTCTCTATGCTCTAGTCCCAGGTGCTGCTTGGCTAATGTTCCTCGTGTAGTGTTTTAGTTTATCTGACTTCATTCCGTTTCATTCGGAGTGTTCTTTGTCTGAATACAAGGAATGTTTTAATAATCTATTGGGATCCCTGCACTCACCAAACTGAGAGCCTGTTTACCTCACAGACAGTTCTGAACGTTGATATGTTAATAACCCAGTTTAAATTGCTGTTACGTGCAAGTAGTGCATACAGTTTTACATTTAAATTTATTATGATGAACCGAAAGATATTTTCAGCTTCAATAATTGCATATACTAAATAGCCCAAGGTGGCTACAGTTTCTTGTGTCCACCTGTGTCCTAGTCAATGGCTGCCTCGTATTGCAGAAATCATGAATTCCATCACTGTTCTCGGGCCACTGTAGCGTTTAATGTGGCAAAATCAGATCAGTTTCGGAGACATGATAGTGGTTATGGGCCATTTGTATTCAATATGCATATATTGTAGAAAGCCAGTATTTGTCTTCTTCTTGGTTCATCGAATATTCCAAGTATTTTTTTTAAATTTTAGTAGCATTTAAAAGAGCCCCAATGTTCTCCTACATTAATTGCTAAATTGCCCACGACTCACAGGGAAATAAATATTCGCTCTCTAACACGTTACTTTAACTTGTTTGCTGTCTCTGTTACATAGGTCTTGCATTGTGTATATTAAAGTGGTATCCCGTTAACAACATATGTCATTCATACTTCTGTCTGGTTGATTACATTCATGATTGTAATGTAACTGAAGCCTTCGCTTTTACACACCTTCATTGATTCGGATTCATAATAGGCGGCTAGGCGCCCACAATTCACTCCTAGAGCTGTTTGGACACTGTTATCATCATAATCTCGTTCCTAATGAAGTTGTTGTAGCCGATGTCACTCGGGCAGGAATGTGTGCTGTTTGAGTCAAGAGGAGAAATATTGTCAGACTGAGAATTAAATCAGTGTGCTAAACACATCATAGACATCATAAACAGGAAGTATCCGTGGCCAAGCGGTTACGCCGTCTGCCTCGCTCTCCGAAGGCTTGTATTCGATTCTGGACCACGTCGATGAGTTCATGAAGTGCTGTATTCTCAGAGACTCCGGGGGAGGGGGGGGGGTGGGGGAGAGTCGCTAGAGTTACAGACGTGCTTCGTGCGGCGCTTTCGCATGACGCCCTGTGGAAAGAGACCTCGCCATATTGGATAACACCCGGTGCAATGAAATAAATCATCTTGATTTGTACACTACTTTGAAAGATGCATTAGAAAGATGGACGGAGTACTTTAGAGAAGTGTTGTCGAACTATGGTATTGTAATATAAATGCTGAGCACCCCAAAGATATATTAGTACTTTCTAGAAATGTTTACAAACTAAACACAATTGCATGTCCTTTCGATCAACCCGAACCACAGCTTGATTTTGTAGGTGATTTTATGCTGAATGGTTTAACTTTGCTGTCTGAACGAGAAGTCAACGCCCAAGTCCTACTGACCAGTGTAGGGATTGATCCCGCTACCCCGCTGTCACCACAACGGACGTTTAAAAGCTACAGTGCTCTTATTGTTTCGGTGACGTCGACTGCTCTTATCAAAATGAGACAACTAGATTAGTGTGGAGGAATTAACCTAGTACACTACCAGCTGCAGTGCCATAGTGGTTGGTGTACCCGTCTGTTAAGACTTTTATACAATCAATTATGGGGACTATGTTGAGTTGAGCAAGTACCGACATCACTGCACTCAGGATATTTCAATACTCACTATTTTAATACGCTAATCGTTTCCACCGCTATCTGATTGAAAGTTCTCCTGGACTTCACTCTCAGTGTTGATATTCTTCCAGCAACCTTGTTAATCCACCGCAATATAATTCTGTCCACATACGGGTTATAAATCTGTTCCCCCGTCTTCTCCACCTGGTCCTATAGGCGCTCGACCACCTCTCCCTTGTCCATATGTAATCTACCACCAAGAAGCGCATTCACAGCCAGCCTAACAGCCCGTTCACCCCCCCCCCCCCCACTCACACGTGGCCAGGAGAAATAATCCATTCAATTATCACAATCTGTGACCTCTAAAGGGGGGAAAGCCATTCCACACGAAACAATCCCTAATCATCGGGAGACCGCTGTTACTACTTCCACCTCCGTTCTCATGCTGGCGGTCGTAGTCTCATATGCCATACTCTCCCTGTCAAGCATTGTCCAATAGCCTTCGCGTTGAAACTCCAACCAATACATCTGTTTCTCACCACTGACCCATCAGCGTAGATCACTATGTCACCTTGATGTGTGCTGCGCGGGATCAGTTGTAGCATCCCAAACTCTGTGCGGCCTATTGCCCATTCTCTGCACTCACGACTCAGTGTTACTATTACATTGTGCCATTCCGACATGTCTTTCGCTACTTTAACAAACTCTTTGTCACGATTGATGGTCTCTAGATCACACACCTGACGTAGAGATATTTCCCCCTGTGCCATCCAGGACCTGCTTAATGTCAGTCTATGTCCCTTGACCATATCCATGGCTTCATACAGGGGGTGATCCCTATCTGCAGCAACTCTCAGGTACCATTTAGCTTTAAGGATCTTATGCTTGTCCACCATTGCTGGTAGTGCCTGGAATTACTCATGCATATAATTGGGGTGTCCTTTTTGCACCCCCAGTACAATCCGCATAGCCGAATTATGTATGCGCTCCAACCTTTCAAGCTGGCTCTTTGAAACTGTCAGCAGCCCCAACCATACTCAATGACTGAAATTATTAACCGCTGTACAGCACCCTCTGTTCTACCCCGATTTCTGCCATCGTCCTCAATGCATTAGATCCCCGACCACCCTTCACCACCAAAGCATCCACATGATCCTTAACATACATACACCTGTGTTAGGTGATTCCCAAGTAATTCAATTTACTCTCTCTACTAAGAGACACAACCATTCAAAATAATACACGGGACATCTGCCCTCACGATTCGGTTATCCATGGAGTACCACGAAACCGATGTCCTTGTCTGGGTTTATAAAGGCCCCTGCGTCCATGCAACACTCCTCCACCCTCTTTAATGCCATCTGTAAGTCTTCAGCCAAACGTTCCCTATCTCTTCTCTGCCTGGACATCAGCACACCATCTACAAATGTCAAGATTCTACCAATTCCTGGTGTCTGAATAGTTGCAGCTGTGCTGGTGTATACATTACAGAGCACTGGGGACGTGACAGATCCCTTTGGCAGCCCCGGTGCAATAGTAAATGGGTCATATGTCCACGAATCCTGGTGCAGTACAAATTTACGCTCATAAAGAACTGCCGTAATCCATTTGGCATTCCTAGGGCAGACCTCCATGTCCAACTGTCCAACAGTGTATATCAAACTTTCATACCTGACTCTGTTGTAAGCATCATCCAGGCCAAGTGCCCTGGCTACTGTCTCTTATTTATCATGGAAACCCTCCAAGACATCAAATGCAAACGTTGCCACATTGGCCCAGGTATCCTTCCAAGGCAGGTAACTCCCAAACCCCATTGGGGAAACAGCTTACGAATTTTCAAGTGGTGCTCTAGCCTGCAGGTCACTATCTTCTCGAGCACTTTGCCAAAGATGTTTTGCAGAGTTATGAGTCTGTATCCATTAAGTTTTGAGTGGTCCTTACCCGGCTTTGAGAGAGGGCTGAATCCTGGGGCATTTCTGCTGTTTTCATACTTAGGTTGAAACAAAAGATCCGCCTCTTCTAAATTTCCATCATTCATGGTCTTCCTATGGGTTTACTTAATCCAATCAGGGCCTGCATGATGTTGCGCGCCCTATACACCCATCTGGACATCATCAGCCACATTCCTGTACCCTTCTTTTCTTTGGCCTTCCCCTTCCTCTCTTCCCAAGCATATACATCTCCATGCTTATTCTCTCTACACTTCATGACGTTTCAAGTGACCAATATATTTAAATGTTCATTATTTTATCGTCAATCTTCTTAAATATTAAGATCGTGTCGTATTGATTCATTTGTTCTTTTATGTATCCAAGATATTCGTAGACCCCATCTATTACATTGATATTCAAAGTCATTTATGCACTTCAGTAAGTGTACAGGTCTCACATGCGTATGTTGCAATGGGAAAGACGCATGCTCTTAAAATATAATTGTTGTAGTTCTATCTGTTTTAGGTTTCTAAGAGCAATAGATATCCGTCTTTTTATTTCTTTCATTATGTCACCATTGTTGGTAATTAATGACCCAAGATATTCGACATTTCCTCCACTTATTTGTTTCCTCATTACCGTATATTTCTTACTCCATGATAGTTTTCGATCTCCCTGACCGAGGAGTTAGCAGCTTTCTCCGTAACCCCGAGTACTCTCGTGGTTGACGTGAGCGCACGAGAATTGGAAGCGGTTCGAGTCGCGCCAGTGACTTATGAGAATATGGAGCTGGTCGCTCAGAAAGTCGTGGCGTGCTGATGAGAGTAATCTAGCCTAAGAATCAACATTCAGCTGAAAGATGCTGATGTTGACCGCAATATCCTGAAACAGGATGGAAACGCGTTAAAAAAATAATTTTATCTTTATGCATTATCTTTATTTTTGCTATGTTACGATATAAGTTGTTACCTTACCTATTCTTTTGGGTTGATGTTATTAGTTGTTCTATACTATTCAGCATCTATACATTCTATATATTGAAAGTATGATCACAGAAGATGGCAAATCGGACAGAGGAATCTACATCAGATGTTAAAAAGCAAACGCACTTACAGATCAACTATCACAAATACTGAAACATCCAAACAGCGAAATGGAGAACCAATAAGTGAACAAAAACAAATTCTAATAAGATGGAAGCAGTATTTGGAACAACTTCTCAACATCCCATCAGATGTCACAGAAATTCAAGAAACCTACAAAGATTCCACCGAAGAACTAGAACCAGACATACTAAACGAAGAAATTACAGAAGCCATCAGATTAGCCCCATTGAACAAATCACCGGGACAATATGAAATACCGAATGAACTAATTAAAGCAGCAAGAGAAGTAGGAACAGCATGGCTACGTAGACTATTAAACCATGTTTTGTGGGGCTGGTCTGGTTCGCTAGATCAGTTCCGCGTCTAGCGTTCGTTGTCTCGGATGGCTGTGTGAGGTGCACCAAAATGGGATCTTCCCAGCCAACGTGAGTTAGCGAGGCAGGCGTTTCAAGAATGTAACCGCATCGTGCAGCCAGGGTCGTGGTTTGAGCGGGCAAAAGAGCAAAATTTGTACGACCGTTCGACAAAGTCTCGATAAGCGCCCACTCTCTCTCGATGAGTAGTGGGCCTGCAGTCAGTAAGCTGGTATAGCTTTTTTTTTTTCGGTTAGTCCTGCCGGCGTAGCTTGTAAGCTCGTCGGTAGGCGTCCAGTGGTTTTGCATGTATCACCTTGTACCGGGAGGGCGCGCTTTAGCGATGCTACTCTTGGCTTGCGTGTGCGTGAATAGTCCGTCTGTCCGATAGATATCTGGTTGATCCTGCCAGTAGTCATATGCTTGTCTGCAGGAGACTGAGGATAGCAGTCAAAAGTTTAAATCAGGCGCATGAAGGCAGCTCTTGTTTCGGACAATACTCTAAGGCTCTCTGTCGAGGGTTTAGGCTGAACGCCTCTAAGCCACAGACCCTCGGATCTGAGAGTCGGGCCGATATCCACCTACCGAAAAATTGGAATCGAGATACTGAGCAAGCTACATGCCCAGTTCTGACACTTGTTTGAAGGCTCTCAGCTGAGGGAGATGTTGGATTCCCGGATGAGATGGCCTGGCCGTTTCTCACTGACTGCTGCACGAAGGTAAGGTGCTGAGCGGCAGCACATGTAGCCTACCTCGTGAGCGAGTACAAAAAGTCAGTAAAATGCCCCAGTCGAAGGAAATGGTTACGAAAACTGTCTGTATCTAACTCATAGAGAGTGTAGATAAAAGTGGAGAAACGTCTCAATAACGCGAAATGAAACGCACGGCGAGCGAACCTATTGCGTGGTCCAAAGTCAAAAGCATAAGCTTACCGAGTGGATGTCGCCCGCAGTCTGACCGCCCCTGGAGCTCACTTGAGCGACCAGTGGCAAGCGAGATGCCCAATACATGGAAGTGAGGAACTAAAGCAGCCATGAGCAGGACGTGGCAACTCCTCGGGTGAGCCCAGTCTCGGAGCAATATGTGCCGGCTCTGCAATTATGGAAGCCTCCTTGGATAGCGAGGGACTGCCCATTGTCTGCCCCTGCCTTCCCTTGAGGGCCGACCGCGATGTCGTTGGTCGTTCTATCTTGACCAGCTGAGATGTGGGCGACATCACAACAGTCTAACGTGCCTCAAAATCAGAGGAAGGTTAACCTCATTAAAAAATGCCCGCCGGAAGTCGGAAGTGTCGTCCTACGGGTGGCAAACTAAAAATTGACACTACGCAATTACGTCCGAGTGAAATGTCTCGTCCGAATGTCTCTCGTGCTAGGAACAGCTCTGACTACCTAGTTTCCGAACGCCGCTCTTGTTCGGAACAACTCTGACTAGGTATTTTTCCGAATGTCCGCCGTGCCTGGAACAGCTCTGATGGGTACAGGGACAAGCACATGTCCGAAAACTCGCTTAGTGGAAACCAACGGCAGAGCTGACTGGTTTGTGCAGGAACGGCCCAGGGCGAGCGAAATGCCCAATATATTGAAGTGAGGAATTAAAACAGCCATGAGCAGGACGTGACGATTCCCTCGGTAAACCCAGCACCAGAGCGTTATGTGCCGGCTCTGCAATTATGGAAGCCACCCAGGATGGCGGAAAATGCTATGGACTGTCCCTGCCTTCACTTGAGGGATGACCGTGTAGTCTTCGACTGTTCCAACTTGACCAGCTGAGATGTGGACGGTACCACAAAAGTGAGAGTCTCCCAGGATTGCTAACCTGGTCAAAAATGCACGCTAAAAGTCGGATGTGTTGGCCTGAGGGTTTCGACCCGAGGGTGCCTAACCAGACACACCGCAATCACATCTGAAAAAATCACTCCGGATGAACGCAAAGAAGAAGAAGAAACCATGTTTAGGTTTAACAACAGACACCACGAGACTAGGGAAACGCCATAATTATCCCAATTTGGAAAAGACAAAAGAAGTATAATATCATCAAATGGTAGATCAGAAGACGAGAATGAAAATAGATGCAATAAGGCAAACCAACTCATTGGACAAATGGCACCAATACTAAAGAACAAACATGTATCAATAACTATTAAGAAAGCACTTTACAACACAATCTTCCTACCAACTCTATGCTACCAATGCCAAACCTGGACAATGACAGAAAAAGAGAAAAGAAAAATCACAACAACAGAAATGAGATTCCTGAGAAGAATACTCAATGTATTAAGAAGAGATAAGATCAGAAATGAAGAAATCAGGACTAAAGTGGGGGTTATAGCAGCACTGGATTTTATTAGAAAGCAGCAAGTTAAATGGTTTGGCCATGCAAGTTGGTTACCATTCAACAGCATACCACAACAAGCAATAATGTACAGACCAGATGGAAACAGAGGAAGAGGTCTACCACGTAAACGATGGACGGAGGGAATAGCAGAGTCCATGGGAATGTCGATACATGAAACCCATAATCGGGCACTCTCACGATGTTTATACTTCACCTCGACACCGCAAGGTACAAGAGGAACATGATGAGATGATAGATGAGATATAAATTTCTCATCTCTCTCTCTCTCTCTCTCTCTCTCTCTCTCTCTCTCTCTCTCTCTATCTCTCTCTCTCTCTCTCTCTCTCTCTCTCTCTCTCTCTCTATATATATATATATATATATATATATATATATATATATCTGTGAGTATGTGTGTGTGTCTGTGTCTGTGTGTTTGTGTGTGTGTTTGTGTATATATATATATATATATATATATATATATATATATATATATATATATATATATATATATATATATATATATATATATATATATATATATTACGTGTTGTTTAATTGTGACAGGTATTCATCGTCTTGTACTTCTTACTTGGTCGTGTTGAACTTCTGTGTTGTGTATTGTTATGAGTTGTGATATCTAAAAATGTAATATAAAGCTAATTTGTGTTGCTCTGGTAGAAGGGTTGGAATCACAGCAGTATGACTACACTACATAGTTTTATGAGGTTAGGAACAATTCTGTATTACGTGAGAGACACAGTCGTACGACATGAGTGACACTTCTGTATAATGTGAGGCACACCGTTGTATGATTTGAGGAACCAACCTCTCACGCTAGATGGCATAAGATACATCAGAGATTCGACTCAGACGCTCAAGCAGCCTATTGACCAAACTTTAGTGTTTGTAAGTTCATGTCTTCGTCAGTTTTGAAAAGTTAGGTTTTCATCCGTTTTCGCAATATCGTGTCTTCATCAATTTTTTGTAAATTAATGTCTTCGTCAGATTTAGTAAGTTCATCTCTTTGTCAATCTTTGTAAATTCATGTCTTAAGTTGTTTGTATGTTAAATGCATGTCTTCGTAAGTTTTTTGCCAGTTCAGTTTTTGTATACATCAGTTTTTGTGTGTGAATTGATGTCTTCGTTAGTTTCCGTAAGTTCATGTCTGGAACAGGTCCGCTAAGTTCATGTCTTCATCAGTTTTTGTAAGTTCATGTCTTCATCAGTTTTTGTAAGTTCATGTCTTCATCAGTTTTTGTAAGTTCATGTCTTCATCAGTTTTTGTAAGTTCATGTCTTCATCAGTTTTTGTAAGTTCATGTCTTCATCAGTTTTTGTAAGTTCATGTCTTCATCAGTTTTTGTAAGTTCATGTTGGCATCAGTATTTTGTAAGTTCATGTCGTATCATCTGCTGGGAGATGCCTTGAAGAGATTAGAATAAGAATGGTCATGGCGAAAGTAGCCTTTTGCAAGAAGGAAAACTTGCTGGCCCATAAAATAAATTTCATTTGCAACGAGAATAAGGGTATTGAAGTGCATGCACCATAGAACCTGTGTATGGGTGTGAAGCGTGGTCAATGAGCAAACACGGTGAAAAACATATGATGGCTATGGAAATGTGGGTTCTGAAGAAAATACAAAGAATTCCATGGACTGACAGAAAAACCAATGACCAAGTTCTACAAGAAGCAAATGGAAATCGTAAACTCATTAGAGAAATTAGACATAGACAGTAAAAAAAAACAAGAAATAAATAAATTGGTTAACGTGGTGACAGCTGTCAAGATCGAGAGGAAGAGAACAAGGGGCAGGCAGAGAAGTAAATACCTAAATGGCTTTACTACGTGGCATGGTCGTGACAAGAACACTGAGCTGATCCACGTCTCTGATGATCGAATGAGATGGCGGAACATGACCACCCACACTTATCGGCATGTCACATGATGGTGACTCTCGTCCCGGCGATGTGATTATCTATACTGATGGCTATGTGTTAACTGACAAACAAGTGCCTGGGGATTCATAGCAATAGCAACTGGTCAATGTTTAGTAAAGGCTTGGCATATGATACCACAACCTCAAGTCTGAGCATTGAGGTGGAGGCGGTTAATGCAGCTTTCCACTGGCTGGAGAACAAACTGTATATGCATGTTGTGATTGTAACTGATTCATGCTGACAAAGGTTAAGCGTGGCATGCTTCATGCAGAATGACACATCGATT
>JACEFZ010018618.1:0-13646 GCA_014155875.1 Cepaea nemoralis
AAAGGAAGGGGGGGAAACCACCACATTATCTTCCCAAGACTTCATGGCAAAACATAAATCAAAGTTAGTGAAGGACGTTAATGGCTGTCTTAGGGCATCCTCGTCCGGTAGGGACAGTCATGAGCCACAGGTGACACCAGACCGTCATCCAGCTACTGATGGCAAAATCTTAACTAAAATAAATAAATTTAGAGTAGAAACATGGAATGTTAGGACATTAAATGAGCTAGGAAAGTTGACCAATGTTCTAAGAGAGATGGATAGCATGAAAATGAATATACTAGGCGTTAGTGAGATGATATGGAAGGGATCGGGCAAAATTATAGCTTACAATCACACAATAATTTATTCTGGAGGGGAGACACATGAGAAAGGGGTAGGAATAATATTAGATGAAAAAACAGCCAAGTCAATTAATGGATACTGGTGTATTTCAGATAGAGTTATTATGGTAAAAATCAAAGGCAAACCAATAGACATAAATATTATACAAGTATATGCACCAAAAGCAAGCAGTAGTGATGAAGAAATACAACACTTTTACGACGAAATAGAAATGGCGATGGCTCAAATTGGATCACAAGAAATAAAGATAATACATGGTGATTTTAATGCAAAAGTAGGAAAGGGAAAAATGGAGGATGTAGTGGGGAATTATGGTTTAGGTACAAGAAATGAAAGAGGGGAAAAGCTAATAGAAAGGGCAAATATCAATGATATGATAATTGGAAACACATGGTTTAAAAACCATAAAAGACGACTGTACACATAGATAAGCCCTGATAAGAAAATACGCAACCAAATTGACTACATACTAATTAATAAAAGATTTAGAAATGCTTTAATTAATGTAAAGACAATGCCTGGTGCTGACTGTAATAGTGATCATGTACCACTATGTGGACAAATAAAAGTAAGATTAAAAAGAGGGAAAAAAATGGTTAAGAACATGAGACTTAATAAAGAGGTTCTAAAAATAGATAAAGAAATTCAAGAACAATACAGAGTGACTGTGAAAAATAGGTACAATGCAATAACTAAAATACAGAGTATAGATGAACAATGGGAAATGTTAAGGGACTCCATTCATCAAACTAGCAAAGAAGTATTACCAGAGAGAGGCAAAATAGCTAAGAAAAAATGGATGAATGAAGATATCTTAAACCTGATGGACAAAAGAAAACAGTATAAAAATGACAAACAAGAATACGCTAAGATAAATAAAGAAATAAAAGATAAATGTGGGAAGACTAAAGAAAGTTGGTTTAAACGAGCAATGCAAAAAAATTGAAATAAATTCCATTAAAGATACAAAAAATATGCACAGACAAATCAGTGAGCTTACAGGAAAAAAAATAAGAATAAATACAGGGTGTTTGAAATCAAAAACAGGAAAGATAATATTAGAGGAAGATGCTATAATGAAGAGGTGGAATGAGTATATAAGAGAATTATATGAAGGAGAAAGGGCAGAATTAACAGAAGATAGTAACTTAGAAGGTCCACCTATTCTGAAAGAAGAAGTCGCTGACGCTATGAAACGTATGAAGAAAGGAAAAACAGCTGGGCCAGATGAAATCACAATAGAAGAATTAGAAGTATTGGGAGAATTTGGAGTAGATATATTAACCAAAATGTTGAATGATATTTACAGCAGTGGATATTTACCCAGTGATATGCTGAAATCTGTATTTATAGCTATACCAAAAAGACCAGGAGCAATTGATTGTGAAGATTTTCGTACAATTAACCTTATAAACCATACCACTAAGCTTCTACTCAGAATCATAATTAGAAGAACCAAAAAGAAAATCTCTCTTCTTCTCTCCTCTTCTTCAGCATTCCGAGCCATTGAGGTTCTTTGCTGCAAATACAATCTGTCTCCATTCGTCTCTCTGGTGGACCTTCTCTTGCCAGTCGTTGATTCCAAGTGCTTGTAGGTCTGTATGTATATTATCTCTCCACCGCCTTCTTGGTCTACCTCGGGGTCTACGGTCATTTATTTCCTGAGTGTAAGCGAGTTTTGTTTCCCTATTATCTTCCATTCTTTCTATATGCCCCAGCCATTGTAGTCTATTAGCCTTCATGATACCAGTGATTAGCGGGGACTTAAACAAATCATAAATGTCTTTGTTACTTCTTCTTTTCCACTCTCCACTTTGTGTATCCCTAATGGGTCCAAAGATGCGTCTTAAAATTTTGTTCTCAAAGGTTTGTAACAAGGCTTCGTCTCCTTTCGTTGTACTCCAGGTTTCAGAGCCATACAGCACAACTGGTCTGATCAGTGTTTTGTATATTGTGATTTTGGTGTTACGAGATAGCGCCTTTGATTTTAGTAGATGTTGTAGTGCATAGTATATCTTATTTCCAGAGCTGATTCTAGTTTGTATTTCTTCCCTTATGATGTTGGAGCAGTTGAAGATTGTACCCAGGTATTTGTATGTTTCCGTTCTTTTAATGGTCATATTATCTATTTGTATGTGGCCAGAGTTTTTAGCCATTCCGTCTCTTGAAATTACCATATATTCTGTCTTATCTTGGTTGATAACCAGCCCCATCTGTTGGGCTTTTTCCTTTAAGTGAGTCAATATTTCTAATGTCTTTTGTTCACTTTGCCCTATAATATCTATATCATCTGCATAACCAAGCAGCTTGGATGTTCCTCCAATATCACATTCCTCCTTTACCTTCCTTACAACTTTCTCTAGAGCCAGATTGAAGAGTAGCGGCGATAGTGCATCACCCTGTTTCAAGCCAGATGTTATTTGGAAGGGGTCTGATTTCCTGCCTTTATATGTTACTATATTATAAGTATCTTCCATGCATAGTTTGGTCATGTTAATTAACTTCCTTGGTATTCCAAATTCCTGCATAACATTCCATAGACTATTCCTATGGACACTATCATAAGCCTTTTTAAAATCCACAAAAATGTTATGGAGATCTCTTTTATATTCCCAATGTTTCTCGGCTATTTGTCGTAAGATAAATATCTGATCTATTGTTGATCTGTTTTGTCTAAAACCCGCCTGGTAGTCACCTAATATGTCTTCTGAATATGGTTTTAGTCTATTTAGTAATACTGCGGATAGTATCTTATAGCTTGTGGACAGTAGTGATATTCCTCTATAATTTCCACATTGGAACTTGTCTCCTTTCTTAAAGATAGGTATCAATAATGACTCTTTCCAGTCATGGGGTAATTCTTCTGTCCTCCAGATTTTTATTATTAGTTCGTATAGCTTTAGATGTAATGCATGGCCACCTGCCTTTATAAATTCAGCAGCAATTCCATCAGTCCCAGTTGCCTTATTGTTTTTAAGTCGTGTGATTACATATAGGATTTCTTCAAATGTAGGTTCTTCAATTTGTGGTTCGCATGTTAGAACCTCTTCCTGTGGGAAAATGTTACTTGGAGCTTCACAATTTAGTAATTCAATAAAATATTCTTTCCATGTGTTGCACATTTCTTCAATTGGTATTTATCATATTCCCATTTTTGTCTTTTAAACCATATGTGTTTTGTTGGTGCCCTCGTTTCATTGACTTCAGTACTTTAAAAAACTTTCTGGATTCATTTTTCTGGTGATTAGTTTCCATATCTTTGATTATATTACTCATATATTCTCGCTTCTGCTGTCTGACTATTTTTGTAGCCTCTTTACATTCATTTCTATAATGCTCTTCCTTTTGGATGTTATTGATGTCATTTAACCATACATGTCTGGCATTCTTCTTCTTAGTGACTGCTTCTTCACATTTTTGATTGAACCATCTGTTCTTTCTATGCGTGGTTGACACACCGAGACATTCTTCTGCGGTAGATTGAAGTGTATTCTTGATGTTCAACCAAGTTTGGTCAACGCTTTCCTCCAAAGGGTTTTGAAAAGTTTCAAGTTTACATTTTATTTCATCTGTAAATTTCTCTTTGACTGTAATGTCTTGTAGTTTTTCTCTGTTATATGTTGGGTGTAATCTTTGTAATTTAGTATAGAAAGCTCTCTTAAGTTTTATTTTAAATTTTGCTCCAACGAGGAAATGGTCACTGTGGCACTCAGCTCCTCTATAACTTCTGACTTGCTGTATGTTTGATGCATTTCTGTTGTTAATTAAAATGTGATCTATTTGATTATAGGTTCTCTTGTCACATGATTTCCAAGTTTGTTTGTGTATATCCTTTCTTTGTAGTCTGGTACTGCTAATCTGCAGTCCTTTGGCTTCTGCCAGGTTGATGACTCTCCATCCATTATCATTTGAAGTTGTATGTAGGCTTTCCATACCGGCCACTTTTTTATTAGTTTGCTCTCTACCTATTTTTGCATTGAAGTCTCCCAGCACAATCAGGATGTCCTGTTTGGGGGTTTCTTCTATGACATCTTCCAGATCATTATAAAAACCAAAAAGAAAATAAAAATGGAAATTAGTGAAGAAGAGTATGGATTTGTGGAAGGAAATGGCACAAACAATGCAATTTATACATTGCGGACACTAATAGAAAGGTCAATAGAGAAACAGAGGGACATATATTTGTGCTTCATAGATTTTACTAAGGCATTTGATAAAGTAAAACATGATGAACTGATTAAAATGTTGGAAGATATCAACACTGATGGAAAAGATTTAAGAATAATAAAGAATATTTACTGGAACCAAGTAGCAGCAATTAAAATGGGAAATAAAGAGGGTAGCTACGAACAGATAAAGCTAGGAGTACGACAAGGGTGTGTCTTGTCACCAGATCTTTTCTCCCTGTATAGCGAAGTAATAATGAGAGAGATAAAAGAGATGCCAGGAATACTAGTTGGAGGTTATAATATAAATAATATACGCTATGCAGATGACACAGTATTGGTGGCGGATAATTCAACAGACCTACAACAATTATTAGACGTTGTAGTAACAGAGAGTGCAAGGAAAGGACTCAACTTGAATATCAAGAAAACAGTAACAATGGTAATATCAAAGAAAATGGTGACACCAAAATGTGACATAGAAATAGAAGGGAAAATCCTTAACCAAGTTGATAATTTTAGATACCTAGGGGCATTTATAACATCAGATGGAAGATGTACAACAGAGATTAGGAGCAGAATAGGGCAGGCAAAAGCCGCATTTCCTAAAATGAAGAGTATCTTATGCAATAAGTCACTGTCACTGAATGTAAGAAAGAGAGTGCTGAAATGCTATGTAGAACCAGTTTTGCTGTATGGCAGTGAATCTTGGAATGTAAATGAACAAATTAAGAAGAAATTAGAAGCAACAGAGATGTGGTTCCTGAGACGAATGTTGCGAATTCCTTGGACTGCCAGAGTAACTAACGACGACTGCCTGAAACAGGCTAATGAAACTAGAACATTATATACAACAATCTCCCCCGATGTATCTCCACCTTGACGTGGTGGGGGAGCTTGCGTGTCCCATAGACCCCATTTGCTTGCCGATGGGTGAAAAATTACATATCGGACAGCTTATGGGATAGGGACCAGACTAAGAGAGACACAACCTGCTGCTCTGCAGGCATAGACTGAGGATAGCAGTCAAAATTTTAAATGAGGTGCACAAAGGCAGAATTTCTTGGTCCGGACAAAACTCTTAAGGCTCCCTGCCGAGGGCTGTGGCTGAACGCCTCTAAGCCACAAACCCTCGGATCTTAGAGCCAGGCTGATACCCGTCTACCGGAAAATAGAAACATGATACTGAGCAAGCTACATGCTCAGGTCTGATACATGTCCGAAGGCTCCCAGCTGGGGGATATGAGAGTTTCCCGGATGAAGGGGCCTGGCCGTTTCCCGTTCACTGCTGCACGAAGGTAAGGTGCTGAGCCGGCAGCACATGTAGCCTACCTCGTGAGCGAGTACAAAAAAGTCAGAAAAGTGCCCCAGTCGAAGGGTTACGGAAACTGTCTGTATCTAACTCATAGAGAGTGTAGACAAAAGTGGAAAAATGTCTCATCACCGCGAAATGGAACGCACGGCAAACGAACCTATTGCGTGGTCTGAAGTCACAAGCAAAAGCTTACCGAGTGGATGTCACTCGCAGTCTGACCGCTCCTGGTGTGTGATTGAGCGATCGGTGGCAAGTGGGATGCCCAACACATGGAAGTGAGGAACTAAAGCAGCCATGAGCAGGACGTGGAAACTCCTTGGGTGAGCCCAGTCTCAGAGCAATATGTGCCGGCTCTGCAATTATGGAAGCCTCCTTGGATAGCGAGATAATGCCCATGGTCTGCCCCTGCCTTCCCTTGAGGGCAGACCACGATATCGTTGATCGTTCTATCTTGACCAGCTGAGATGTGGGTGACATTACAACAGTTTTAACGTGTCTCGAAACCAGAGGAAGGCTAACCTCACTAAAAAATGCCCGCCGGAAGTCGGAAGTGTCGTCCTACGGGTGGCAAACTAAAAATTGACACTACGCATTTACGTCCGAGTGAAATGTCTCGTCCGAATGTCTCCCGTGCTAGGAACAGCTCTGACTACCTAGTTTCCGAATGCCGCTCTTGTTCGGAACAGCTCTGACTAGGTAGTTTTTCCGAATGTCCGCCGTGCCTGGAACAGCTCTGATGGGTACAGGGACAAGCACATGTCCGAAAACTCGCTTAGTGGAAACCAACCGCAGAGCTGACTGGTTTGTGCAGGAACGGCCAGGGCGAGCGAAATGCCCAATATATTGAAGTGAGGAATTAAAACAGCCATGAGCAGGACGTGACGATTCCCTCGGTAAACCCAGCACCAGAGCGTTATGTGCCGGCTCTGCAATTATGGAAGCCACCCAGGATGGCGGAAAATGCTATGGACTGTCCCTGCCTTCACTTGAGGGATGACCGTGTAGTCTTCGACTGTTCCAACTTGACCAGCTGAGATGTGGACGGTACCACAAAAGTGAGAGTCTCCCAGGATTGCTAACCTGGTCAAAAATGCACGCTAAAAGTCGGATGTGTTGGCCTGAGGGTTTCGACCCGAGGGTGCCTAACCAGACACACCGCAATCACATCTGAAAAAATCACTCCGGATGAACGCAAAGAAGAAGAGATATACAACAATAAGAATGAGACAAACAGCTTTCCTCGGTCATGTGATGAGAAGAGAGGCATTGGAGAACATCGTAACAACTGGAAGGATCGAGGGGAAGAGAGGCAGAGGTAGACCAAGAGAAGTGATGCTGGATGGATTGAGACGGTGGCATGGAGGAATATCAGCAGCAGAGTTGATCCAGAAAACCAAAGACCGAGATCTGTGGAGAGCCATGAACGCCTACGCCAGTCGGCACGGCACTTGATGATGATGATGATGATCTAACACACACAGTGTAACTACTCTGTTCATTAAATGTTCTGTGATCAGAGAATCCTACAAATATTGTTAATGTCACTTTGGAAAACCTAAATGTTCGTATGTCACTTCTTGTAAGATTTTCCCAATGTGAACACACAATGTTGCTGTTCCAGGTAGTTATATCTACTAGTGTTCCTGGTACAAGTGTTATTTTCAGTGTCCTGAATTTACTGTGATGTAAACTATCACTTAAGAAACACACTTATAATCATCATGTCCTTCTCAGCAGAGGCCAGGTTCCTGCAGACCATCTGGGTTATGGGCCCAGTGCAAAAGCCTCTCAGTAAACTCTGCTTTCAATACTTGAGCCATCACTTTCTATGCCTTTGGGCTAGCTTCTTGGTGGAATAACAATTGAGTGGAACCTGTTGAATAGTGAACACACCTGGTGAGAGCAACCCAATT
Source organism: Cepaea nemoralis (assembly GCA_014155875.1). Lineage (NCBI taxonomy): Eukaryota > Metazoa > Mollusca > Gastropoda > Stylommatophora > Helicidae > Cepaea > Cepaea nemoralis. Next base: position 7,740 of record JACEFZ010018618.1, read on the forward strand.
CTGACCTTTATTAGATGAGAGAAGGCCACCGGCCGCACTCAGAAAAAATAACAGAGAACCAAACTCTGTCATAAGGGTCACTTCGGTCTGAGTCATGGTAAGACAAGGAAAGACTAACGAAAACGGGAAGAAACCCAGCAGATACCCTACTGGAAGATCCTACCATTTCACATTCCCTCAATTCCCCCCAACCATCCTCAATCTCTCTAAATATTATCCCACTATATAAACTCACTGAGTTAAACGATATCTCACACCAGCTAGTTTAAGCTACACAATAGTCTACTGTTGCCGACGCTCTTATAATACGTTCTATCACCGCACTTATAATACGTTCTATCACCGCACAGTACTGCACTCTATTCCTAAGAATAATCTAAGTTAGATATGTTTAATAGAATACCATATAGTTATTCCTGTTGTAGATGGAGACTATGAAATCACAGACTGGATCGACGTCCGCCGATATACATCACCAATAGACACTATAGTCTCTCTCTATAGAAACATCTAGGAATACTGCACCGGTCCGTAGCGCTTCACTACTTTTGGTCGACTAACCCAAAAGTTGTTTACCTCACTGTTTTTATACTGGGTATAAATGAGGTCACAAACTGTCTAGACACTAGACGGGTCTAGAATCTATTTTTCTCCCTCCTGTTAAGACTGAGTGGAAACAACCCGCCGTCTATTTTGCTTTTGGAAGATGAACACACCCTGAAGAACATTCAACCCAATAGCGATAAAACGTAGAGGATCATTGTCCGTCGCTTCAGAAATCACAGAAAGGATCCAGAAAAGTGCCGTCATGGATGACAGCTTAATATAGATGTATAGATTACCATGATCGTATTTCCTGAACTCGCGAGTCAGCAGTTTACGAACATTGTACATTTTGATAATTGTGATCAAGAAAATATGAAGTTGAGTAGAAGTATCAAACATAGAGGAGCAACAAGAGTACTGACTAGTATGATTTGAGAGTCTATAAAGCATGTAGTGTTTCCATATCCAATAAACTGTCCCCCAGAGATGGTATAGTTTGTTGTGATAACTCCAGCAACCGTTAGACCAGGAATTACAGAACACGCAACTACTCGTCTGATCACAGTAGGTCATTTCTGAGTTGGCCTGTAGATTGAATGCTCCGAGTTTTAGCAGAAAAGACACAGAACATATGGAAGCAACAAACAAAGCACCAACAAAACATAGACAGCCATAAAAAGTGAGTACAGACGGCGAGGATAGTACAAAGTGACTAGCTTCTGGGACGTGAGAAGTAGCCAGCAAGGATAACTGAGCCATTAAAAGGCTTAAACACAAGAATATGTTGTTCTTTCCGGCGATATTGCGCAGTACTGGGAACAGGAAATAGGTAATTAATGTCATTACTAGACAAATAATAGAAGAAATAAGACATATCAATGTTAGTAATACAAGGACATTGTTAGCAAGCTATTGTTGATAGTTTCATCGTAAATTATGTTCTTAGTATTTAGCAATTGATAACATATTCTTATTGTCCCATTTTCATCTATCGACACCATGTTTAGGTCAGCTCTGCCAGAATAGGTCATTTTTGCGCCCTTAAAAAAACAACAACGTAATGCTGAGGCTGTGAGGCTTAATGTCACTTTGATTAAAATAATCAGCCTTATCAAACTGTACAAAAGCACAGTTCAGATGGTGCTCAATTATTATAGCATCTCGCTTGTCCTTCTCTGATAAGCCGTTAAATCCAAGACTAAAAGCTAACGAAGATTTGCGAGAAAATATGTTCTGATATGTTGACATGTAATTAGTTTGTCCCTGCTTCCCGAGTGGCCTTAACACGGGTATAAGCGTCAGTTTTGTGTCTTTGTCTACATCAACAGTTATGTTTTTCAGGATAAGCTGGCTTACAATGGATGTTTCCACTTCATCTCGACTGAGAGATTGCTTAGCGAGAATATAACCGTCAGCTGTGAACCAACTGATTAGGAACAGGAGTGATGTGTTCACGTGTCCTTCTGTTTTATTTTCCCAGATAGGAAACACTTTGTGAGAGAATACCCCTGTAAGAGAGATTTGAAATGCATACCCGATACTCAATACACACCGCTCAATCAGATTCTTAAACAGTCTCAAATACGTCTGTTGAATATTTGAAACATAGTCTGCATTCACGATCATCTCTATGACAACAGTAGGCACATAGCAGGCGTTTATCTCATAAACCAAATCACGTATCTCACTGATAGCAGTGGAGCAGCTTCCGTTGGTGAGAATCTTGCCCGGGCTACACTGCAAGGGCAAACATGTGTTGTCTGGGCTGGCCCTCTCTGAGTCTTGAGAGCAGTTTATGAAATCACGTCTTTGGGGTATTAGTCTTCCTTGAGATCCAAAGTTCAACCACATTGAAAACGGCAGGGGTATTTCATGACGATTTATTGGCTGACCTGTAGGATATTCTCTAAAATCTATATCAAATTCCTTCCATGGTGCAAATGGCACAGAAAAAGTTTTTGTACACTCTATCATTGGGAACTGCAGCGATTTGGACGCGGTTTAAAACACCAGCTACATCTGCACAAGCTATGGCAACGTTCTCATCATAGACTGTCCACTCACCGGTCACATTGCAAGTGCCCACAACAGCTGTGTTAAAAAAAATATCTGTCGCATCTGTAAGACTGATGACTAGCTGACAGTGTCTGAAGCCAGACTGAGCCAAAATAACTCTCCTAGAGTTCGTGACGTGTGCACTGTCATATAGCTCTTGCATTCCACTGAGAGACTCCAACGTGCGAACTGTAGAAAAGAAAACAATGAACAAATATTTACAACGTGTAAGCGACAGAGCTAGAAACAATCAACAAGTATTGACTATCTGTAAACTAGATCATAGATGACGGAGGATACGTTTTTACACCGTGTAAACAGTAGATGCCAGCTCCGTGGCGATGGAGTTACGGAGGCAGTTCGTAATCCCGCATATCCGCGTTCGAAACACAGCTGCAATCGATTTGGCAGCAAACTGTCTTGCGTTGGTTTTTTACTAAATGGTATGGGTGCCGGTCGTTCAGAAGGCAATAACAAACCACTGAAAGTACACTAGCCAAGAGATCACAACAGCAAAAAATGATGGTGTTGACTGCGGCGTCCTGTAAAGGATGTGCAACTAACATGAACATTTAATGAACAGTAGATTAGAAAACAATGAAAAAGTATTTATAACATGTAAACTACAGAATAGAAAACAATGTATATGTATTTGAAACTTTTTAACTACACAATAGAAAACGGTGAACACGTATTTACAAAATTTGAACAACAGAGCAGAAGACATTCAACAAGTATTCACAGCGTATAAGCGACAGAACTGAACATAATGAACAAGTATGTGCAACATGTAAACTACAAAATAGAAGACAATGAATCTGTATTTACAATATGTAAACTACAGAGTATACTTTGCTTTACATTCCTTTACTGTAATTTAGGGGGCTGAGTGGTCTCCAGGTATGGTGTCCGCCTCTAATGCTGGAGATCCCGGGTTCAAGCCACGGTGAGGGCAGGGATTTTTTCACGTGGACATTTATAAACAAAATTTAGTCTGGTCTCTGGGTAGTGAGATCGGACGCCCGTGTGTATTGCTGCGCACGTAAAAATCCCTTGGTAGTTGGAAATCGACAAAGAGTAGCCTAACGGAGCTGCCCGGACAAACGTTCCAGTTAAAAATCTACCCAAAGTATTTCAGGATCCTCGCCGGTGCTACGAAGTTCGTGCACTGAGCTGAGATTCTCCGGACGCAGGCTTGAGTTAGGAGTAGAACGGAGCACTTATGGGTTACACTCGTGTGCCGTGATGTTGTTCCGTCGATTAAACTAAATAAAACTACTGTAGTTTACTGTACTTACCTGAGAGACATTGTTCCAAATAGCACAATACTTGTTGTAATATGAACGCCCTGTGATGTTGTCAATGACGTGAACAAATGTGTCAATGTCTAGTTCAGCCGTGGGTATGTCGTTCTGGCACTTGAACTTTCCATCGCCGTGTGGCTGAAGAAGAAAAAGAAGCATAAATAAGATCTCTTGGACAGATTCACAGACTAGATCCAAACTTGTCTCGTTGCTTGAGCGCATTGTCCCATCTTCAACATTAGAACTACGCAGGTAACTATGTGTCGTACTCGATGAATCATCAAAGAGAGGTTGAGAATCCAGATATGGCTCATAATCAGGACAGCAAGTTCCATATAATTCGCAAAGCGGATTATTACAATCATAAGGGAAACATTTCACATCAAAACACAAATCTTCCCCGGGAGGAATCACCAGATAGTTGTTGCGACAATGTCTGTAGCAGTAAGATATTTGGAAGTCACCTGCTGTCAGGGATTTATTGTGCCAATTAAATAGTGGTCCATCGTCTCTTCATGGAGATGTTAATGAGCTGCTATCTGTTGTGTTGTGCACACTCAACCAACATGATTCATGACAAGTTACATTGTGAGCTTCACTGGATGCATTCTGAACTAGTGAGGTTCCGTAACTAGGTTCAAAGATGATACATTAAACCAGATATTGAAAACAACATACAAATCCAAAATACTTGTGAAAGCAGTATTATGGACATGATGTATCGCAGAAGTTTTAATATCGTGTATTTCACGTCAGTTTAACTAAATACCTACGTGATTAAAATACACCCAATACCAGAATGTCTACTATCTGCATTCTATAATGCTTGTTCTGAATTTGATTTAACAATTAACAAAAAGAAGACACAGATTATGTCGCAAGGGCACATGAGGTACCATCGATCTTTACTGATGACGCCGAACTAGAGATAGTAGACCATTTTACATATCTAGGATCAGAGGTGAATAGCAAATTATCCCTAGATCAGGAAATCAACATCCGGAATGAACAGGTTAAGAAAAAGAGTCTGGGAGAACAGGAAGTTTACTGCCAAAACAAAAGTCCTTGTCTATCAAGCCTGTGTCCTTAGTACTCTTCTTTATGGCAGTGAAACCTGGTCAGCTTACTCACACCAAGAGAAACATTTAAGCAGCTTTCATTTGCGGTGTCTGCGAAGAATACTTGGTATTAAGTGGCTAGACAAAATCACAAATACTGAAGTATTGGAAAGATCAGGTTGTGTGACGGTTTATTCCATGCTCAGTCTTCGTAGACTTAGATGGATAGACACGTTAGGAGGATGGATGATGGTAGAAAACTAAAGGACATCTTTTTTGGTGAATTACAGGTGAGTAGGAGATCTCAGTGTCGGCCTCTACTATGATACAAAGATGTGTGTAAGTGGGACATGATTGATACAGACATTGATAATGCACATTGGGAACACGTCGCCGCTAAACGTGTTGCATAAAGGGCAAATATCAGAAATGGAATAAAGACAAAGGAAAAGCATTTTTGCAGATAAGTCACACCCGAGCGTATGAGACGGAAGATGGTGCATGGTAGTGAAAATGAACATGTGTTCACATGCATCCATTGTGGACGGACATTTACAGCGCGAATCGGCCTTTTTAGTCATATTCGCCACCGCCATGGGTTGTAGTTATTAAGCCTGTTTGAAGCACAATGTAATAAAACTATCGCCTGTCAAGACGGCAAGGTGCCAATGAATACCAGATGCATTTATGTAGAGTATTTATGCTGTGTCGTGTCTATAGTTTAAATTGTAGAATGCCCGTTCTCAATACATAGTTTCTTATAGCATTTGAATATGTGGATGAATTAGAATGTGTTTTTAAATTGTTTTCCATCTGCTTAAAGTATAACGAATCCAGTGGCTTGTCGCAGTCAATGAGTTAAGACACCATCATTTACTTAATTAAATCCACTGTATTAGAGCTACTACTCAGTTTGCTACATCAGAAAAGCGGATACACTACAG
>JACEFZ010018619.1:0-53987 GCA_014155875.1 Cepaea nemoralis
CTTCAGGATTTCTCCAAAGTGTCAGCTCCCCAATGTTTAACATCATACAGGATGAATTTAAATGTATCTCCTGTACATGAATAAGCCACACGCTCATGTAGCTTGGATAATGGATTTCTCCAAATTATCACATACAACAAATCAGACAACCAAGTATTGAATGAAAGAAGAAGATAAAGTTCACAGTGTAATAGTAAATCTAGAAACTGGAACATTAAGTACAAAGAAAATCCACGAGTGTAAAGTTTGGGAGAATATGTAGAAACAGGAAACTACACAAGCCTTCAGACTAGCAGACAAACTAATCAGAGTAATGGTATTACCTGGGTTATAGCTAGGAAATCCTGTCATACGACTTCGTACAGAAGTCCAACAGAACGAAATGTTAATATTTCTCCAGTAGGTATCCTAAGAATGCTATTGTAAATTTGCGTCTGAAGTCTTGCTGGCCATGCATGTAGTTTTATTCTCTTCAGCCCTGGCTAGTTTTCACGTTGGCTAATTAATATGTCCCATATTAATTAACTCCGCCTATTTTTCCATGTACGATGTCGGGATGGATTAAGTCCCAAACTTGTCTCACCCCTCCTCCTTTCCTGTGGACGGTAGTTTCATGTGTCAATCAAATTGATTGATGCCCCCCACGCCTGAAACAATGAAACATGCTTTGGCGGCAATGTAGTTTCGTCATTACATTCCAATCTGCTGTTAACACCCGCCTTTCTGGGTTGCTGGAAAAAAGGTGTCAGCCATGTGTTCCTACTTTGCCGCTGTATTGCAGTGAGGTGTTAAGTATCTGGTCCTAATTGCTCCTTTGTCTTGGCAACTCAGACGGTGTCCCGTCTCCCCAATGTCTGGACTTATAGATAGGTGTTAGGCCTGCATTATATTGTCGTCTTTGGATCACACGGGGCTTTCCCCTGAGTAGCACTGCCATGTATTATTTCAGACGGGTCTGGCTGACCCTCTTATCTCCCATTCTGCCGTGGCGGGTTTACACGTTAGGTCATGTTAACCGTAAGGTGTTAGAAGTCAGTCCCTATTCCAACCGCAGGATTCTAAACTAACACGTCAATCTCAACTGACTGGCTCCGCGATGTCTGGTTGATCAGAACATTAAAGGGAAAATCTCTTAGATGTAGAGACCAGACATTGCTTTGATCTACCAATGTAGTAAAAATGATAGTGCGGGCTCTAAGTGACTCTGTATTTTTCTCTTACGTTTTTATCCTCTTCTGGGGAACGTTTATTCTTTTAGAGAATTTTAGAAAAATATTGTGGGCTCTGTAATTCCTTGAAAACTTGGGTAATTATGATGCTGCCGAGGCTGTCCCGTCACAAAGGCCCAAAGGGAATTAATAGGCTTGTCATGGTATCTGTGGGTAAAGGGTGGTAACCGTAGGTAGTAAACTGTTTGATATATTTCGAGTCACAAGCCAGCTGATGCTATTTTGTGGTAACAACGGGACACAAATATAACAACATATTCTGTAACTGCTATTAACAACATTTCTAAATGCATACGTATATCTCTGCTTTTTAAACAACTGTCCTTCATTGAAGTACTCATTATTAAAAGTGTCTAGTAAGCACAACATATAGGTGTCAAACAAAACAAAAGAATGTATGACTACTACTCAGACCACATTTTCTTAACACAATAAAATTGATTAAATCAAAGCCAAACACACTGATTGCTGGGTTGACAACATTGCTACACCACCACACCATCAGAATCAATGTGTCAGCGGTGATGTAGTCATAGAAAATCTCGGGCATTCTTTCAAACAACGGCCCCAAATTATTTAGTGTAAAATGCATCCCTTACGGGGCCTCATAAGGTCATTTCCGGGGCGATGTGTTGTCATTCTCTTACGTTTGAGTGTATCGTCGTCTGATAGACCGATCGATGGATACAATAAATGTTTCTGGGCCCGGAGAGCCTTCACTGTCGGATTGTATATACATATCTTTTAGTACCGACGACAGTGAGGGCCCTCCGGTTCCAGAAACATTTATTGTATCTATCGATCGGTCTAGCTGACCGCCACAAACTGAACCGAAGTGATTGACAACACATGCAATGCTCGTCCCGATGTGTATAATTTATTTCCCCCGCGGATATACCGATACAAGTGTTTAGAGCATGTTTTCGGACAACATTTACAACGAGTGTGCCACAATATTCCACATATAACTGTAAAATATTATTGGTACGTATTTCCGTTTTCTCAGTTCTATATTTTAGTTCGTTGTTTGTATTTTTTATTATATCAGCTAATGAGGCTCTGTAAGGAATGCATTTTACACTAAATAATTTGGGGCCGTCGTTCGGAGGAGTGCCAAATCTCGTATTCAATCTGTACATCGCTGCTGCAGCTATTATTATTATAGTATGTCCACATTTGTTTGCCTTCATTCACGATCAATTATTTTGAAAACTGTCTGTTGCATCGTTATGAAATTTTTCCAGCCGTCTTATATTTACCCCCACCCAAGGAATATGTCTTTGATAGGTCCAAAAACAACTTAAATCATTGAAAGCGGCAACATTCCTTTGATGTTTTCTGAACAAGTAGTGATTTCTTGCTAACAAAGTTATTTTTACGGTAATGGGAGACCTGCAAATTCTGATGACACACAAAGGCGTATCCGGATTCATATGGGAGTGGGTGCAATGAAAGAACTAGCTTAAAATCGACAGGGTCGGCTGCATTGCACCGGGTTTTTATCCCATATGGTTCAGTTTCTTTCCGCAGCGCGGAAAGCGTCACACAAAGCACGAACTCCGTAGCTCCAGCGACGACCCTCGGGAGTCTCCGAAAAAAATGCACTCGTGAAATGAAGAACGCGGTCCTCCTGAATCGAACATACAACCTTCGGAGCCCGAGTCAGACGGCTTGACCACTTCACCACGGAAAATCCCGAGAGGGGTGCAATGTGCAATATTAGTAAAGACAGAGAATTTACAGAGGCACGGGGTAAATAATTTGTAAATTAACAGGAAAGTAGAAAGGAATATATTTCTTACCTTATTTTTCATTTCCTTCTTGTTTCTTCAGCTGATGCTGATGCTGTAATGTTTAGGGCCTGCAATTCGTCTGAATAGTTGGAGCAAAATATCCCAGTAAGTGTGTACGTAGATTAAGGTCTGCGATCTGCTCAGACCTTAATCTGTGTCGGACGATTCCAATAGGTTGATGATTGCTCTCGGTTGCATTAAATTCAATCCATCCTTTCTCCAATAGTCCTCTTCCTCTTTCAACACATGGTCCTGATGTTTTTTCCAGTAACTTTTATCGATATTTAATAGCGTGGGCAGACAGACAGACAGACAGACAGACAGACAGACAGACAGACAGACAGACAGACAGACAGACAGACAGACAGACAGACAGACAGACAGACAGACATAGATACTAGACAGACAGACAGAGAGACAGACAGAGAGACGGGCAGACAGACAGACAGACAGACAGACAGAGAGGGGGAGATAGATAGATAGATAGATAGATAGATAGATAGATAGATAGATAGATGGATAGATAGATAGATAGATAGATAGATAGATAGATAGATTGATAGATAGATAGATAGATAGATAGATAGATAGATAGATAGATAGATAGATAAATAGATAGATAGATAGATAGATAGATAGATAGATAGATAGATAGATAGATAGATAGATAGATAGATAGATAGATAGATAGATAGATAGATAGATAGATAGATAGATAGATAGATATATTACTCAATTACACTTTCTATTGGCATGTTATGGATGTGAAGTTGAAGTGTTGTGTGTGAGCTGAGAGTCTGAAGTCTTTGTCTGGTTGTTAATAACATTGATGTCGATTTAGTGATGTTAATTTGCATACGGTTTTAATAGCTCCACCTAACTACATTATTTAATTCTTGTTGTAAAGACGACTCAAGTAAAATACAGTTTTCAGCATTTGTGTACACTGTACAGTCGTCTGCATATAGATCGCAGGACGACGAAAGATGCAAAGGTAGATCGTTAATATATATGGCAAATAGTAGAGGGCCAAGAATAGAGCCTTGCGATACTCCAATATTGAAGGTAGTGGTTTGAGACAGAGATTTATTATGTGATACTACTTGCTTTCTGTTTGATAGAAAAGATGATATTAGAGTGACTACATTAGGGCCAATTTTCATTGTCTCAAGTTTTTTAATTAAAATAAGATGATCTATCATATCAAATGCTTTCTTGAAATCAATAAACACAGTTTCACATAGACTGTTGTTGTTTATATTCTGGTGCCAATTTTCTATCATGTTTGTTAGGGCCGTATGGCAAGAATATTTTGGTCTAGATAGATAGATAGATAGATAGATAGACAGACAGACAGACAGACAGACAGACAGACAGACAGACAGACAGACAGACAGACAGACAGAAGGACAGACAGACAGACAGACAGACAGATAGATAGATAGATAGATAGATAGATAGATAGATAGATAGATAGATAGATAGATAGATAGATAGATAGATAGATAGATAGATAGATAGATAGATAGATAGATAGATAGATAGATAGATAGATAGATAGATCCCCGCCAGAAGACGGGCCTTGTCAGCTAGTTTATATATATAATCACGTTTCATGAAAGAACCCCCATTTGGAGACACTTCTGAATCTTCGCGCTGTTTGTTTCAAAACGGAAATCACGTGAAAATTTTTAAAAATGCGGGGACGTGTCTTGGTGAAGCTGTAATACTGTTAAAATGATGGACGTAATCTCTAATTCGTAATTTATATACCCCATATAATCAAACTTTGAAATCTGCTGTAAAATCTCCAGAACAAAATTTTTTTGTTGGGTGGACATAATGATAAGGTTATATACTAAATCTCATCATTTTCCCTCAGTTGGTTACTGAGATATTGAATTTTATATTGAGGCAACAAAACAAAAAAAAACACTATAGATATATACCCACATTATAAAACGAGTGAGTCTATACCAAGACCGACATAATTCTGGACCGAACAGGACATTCTGCAAACGTTTTGTAAAAGTCACAGTTTTGTGTAATCAGGGTAATTCAAGAAGTAGAAAGTTATATTTAGAACATTCACATTGCACCCTATTGGTAATGGCTAGGATTTGCCCGCTGTAATTTATGAATGCCGGTCTCTCTGGCCGAGGGGTTACACCACTTTCTCCGTAATCCGTTTATCACGCAGAGTCTCGTAGCGTGCGAGAACTTGGAGCGGTTCGTCCCCCGCTGGTGACTTTCGGGATAACTGAGCCGGCCGCTCAGACAGCAATGGCAAACTACTGAGCGTAATCTTGCCAAGAAATCAACAGACAGCTGAAAGATGCTGCTGTTGACAGCGATGTCCTGTAAAAGGATACGCGAATTTAAAATAAAAAAATAAAAAAAAATAATTTATGAATAGCTGTATTCTTCTCCGCTTTTGCCCATAATGTCGTCACTAGTAAAATCCAGGGAAATGATTGACACGTACATGAATTCACAAATGTGCAGGGACATCTTCAATTTAGAAAGATAAACTTATCACAAACGTTCATGAACTTGGGAAGCGTTTCAGGTATTATCAATAACTGAATCAACAATAAAATAAAACAAATAACTGGTACTAGTAGCTTGGGGCTGCCATATCACCTAACTACAATAGCCATAAACAATATGTTGCCCCATTTATTGCCTGGAAGATTTCCCCGCATCTGGTCAGGTGCTTACTGGAGAGTTATACACCATATGAAGTGAATACATGTACAATGTTTTGGATGAAACACTTAAAACACATCATATATTCATTTCATAAAGAATTATTAATTGTTGGTTGTTAGTTGCATGTCCTTTACGAGACGTCACTGACAACCCCATACCTTCTTGACTATTTGTAATTTATTGGCAAGTTTACGTTCATTAGTTTGCCATTGCTTTCTGAACGACCGGCACTCATACCATTGTATGAAAATCAGTGAAAGGCGGTCTGCTTCCAACTCGCCCGCAGCTGTGTTTCTAACGCGGTATGCGCGTGTTGTTGATTTATTCACTTCAAATATTATAAAACTCTGCAGCATGTTCCCAAAGAGATGCAGCGAAATATGCCTGGCAATAAATCATGCAACATAGTGTTTGTGGATTTATCATCATCAAGTGCCGTGCCGGCAGGCGTAGGCGTTCATGGCTCTCCACAGATCTCGGTCTTTGGTGTTCTGGATCAACTCTGTTGATGATATTCCTCCATGCCGCCGTCTCAATCCGTCCAGCATCATTTCTCTAGATCAACCTCTGCCTCTCTTCCCCTCGATCTTTCCAGTTGTCATGATGTTCTTCAATGCCTCTCTTCTCATCACATGACCAAAGAAAGCTGTTTGTCTCTTTCTTATTGTTGTATATAGTGTTCTAGCTTCATTAGCCTCTTTCAGGCAATCGTTGTTAGTTACTCTGGCAGTCCAAGGAATTCGCAACATTCGTCTTAAAAACCACATCTCTGTTGCTTCTAAGTTCTTGCTAATTTGTTCATTTACATTCCAAGATTCGCTGCCATACAGCAAAACTGGTTCTATATAGCATTTTAGCACTCTCTTTCTCACATTCATTGATAGCGACTTATTGCATAAGATACTCTTCATTTTCTGAAATGCATCTTTTGCCTGCCCTATTCTGCTCTTAATCTCTGTTTTACATCTTCCATCTGATGTTATAAGTGCCCCTAGGTATGTAAAACTGTCCACTTGGTTGAGAATTTCCCCTTCTATATCTATGTCCTACTAAAATCAAAGGCGCTATCTCGTAACACCAAAATCACAATATACAAAACACTGATCAGACCAGTTGTGCTGTATGGCTCTGAAACCTGGAGTACAACGAAAGGAGACGAAGCCTTGTTACAAACCTTTGAGAACAAAATTTTAAGACGCATCTTTGGACCCATTAGGGATACACAAAGTGGAGAGTGGAAAAGAAGAAGTAACAAAGACATTTATGATTTGTTTAAGTCCCCGCTAATCACTGGTATCATGAAGGCTAATAGACTACAATGGCTGGGGCATATAGAAAGAATGGAAGATAATAGGGAAACAAAACTCGCTTACACTCAGGAAATAAATGACCGTAGACCCCGAGGTAGACCAAGAAGGCGGTGGAGAGATAATATACATACAGACCTACAAGCACTTGGAATCAACGACTGGCAAGAGAAGGTCCACCAGAGAGACGAATGGAGACAGATTGTATTTGCAGCAAAGAACCTCAATGGCTCGGAATGCTGAAGAAGAAGAAGAAGAAGATATCTATGTCACATTTTGGTGTCCCCATTTTCTTTGATATCACCATTGTTACTGTTTCCTTGATATTCAAGGAGAGCCCCTTCTGTGCACTCTCTGATACTACAATGTCCAATAATTGTTGTAGGCCTGTTGCATTATCCGCCACCAATACCGTGTCATCTGCATAGCTTATATTGTTTATATTATATCCTCTGATTAATATTCCTGGCTTCTCTGTGATCACTCTCATTATTACTTCGCTATATAGGTAGAAGAGATCGGGTGACAAGACACACCCTTGTCGTACTCCTAGCTCTATCTGTTCGTAACCACCCTCTTTATTTCCCATTTTAATTGCTGCTACTTGGTTCCAGTATATATTCTTTATTATTCTTAAATATTTCCCATCAATGTTGATATCTTCCAACATTTTAATCAGCTCATCATGTTTTACTTTATCAAATGCCTTATCATAATCTATGGAGCATAAATATATGTCTCTCTGTTTCTCTACCGACCTTTCTATTAGTGTTCGTAATATACATATATATATATATATATATATATATATATATATATATATATATATATATATATATATATATATATATATATATATATATACATATATATATATATAGATGGTGGCCTCTATAATGCTCAGAGATTGAAGGCCTAGACCAAAATTAGCAGGGTACTAATCAGAGAGTTGCTTTTTGCGGATGATGCTGCGATTACGACCCACTCCGAGGAAGAATTACAACATCTACTATCTGCATTCTCCAATGCTTGTTCTGAATTTGGTTTAACAATTAACAAAAAGAAGACACAGATTATGTCACAAGGTGCACATGGTGTACCATCAATCTTTATTGACGATGCCGAACTGGAGTTAGTAGACCATTTTACATATCTAGGATCAGAGGTAAATAGCAAATTATCCCTCGATCAGGAAATCAACATCAGGATTGGCAAGGCAGCTACAACAATGAACATGTTAGCAAAAAGAGTCTGGGAGAACAGGAAGCTTACTGCCAAAACAAAAGTCCTCGTCTACCAAGCCTGTGTCCTTAGTACTCTTCTTCATGGCAGTGAAACCTGGACAACTTACTCACGCCAAGAGAAACGTTTAAACAGCTTTTATATGCGGTGTCTGCGAAGAATACTTGGTATTAAGTGGCAAGACAAAATCACAAATACTGAAGTATTGGAAAGATCAGGTTGTGTGACGGTGTATTTCATGCTCAGTCTTCGTAGACTTAGATGGATAGGACACATTAGGAGGATGGATGATGGTAGAATACCAAAGGACATTTTTTTTGGTGAATTACAGACGGGTAGGAGATCTCAGGGTTGGCCTCTACTACGATACAAAGATGTGTGTAAGCGGGACATGATTGATACAGGCATTGATAATGTACATTGGGAGCACGTCGCCGCTGAACGTGTTGCATGGAGGGCAACTATCAGAAATGGAATAAAGACAAAAGAGAAAATGATTGCAGATAAAGCACACACAGAGCGTGAGAGACGTAAGATGGTGCAAAATGGTGGAAATGACCATGTTTTCACATGCACCAACTGTGGGCAAACATTTGCAGCAAGAATTGGCCTTACCAGCCACACTCGCCACCACCATGAATCGTAGTTATTAAGCTTTTTTGAAGCACAATGTACCAAACTATCGTCTGTCAAGACGGAAAGGTGCCAATGATGATATATATATATATATATATATATATATATATATATTGCATTGTTTGTACCCTTTCCTTCCATAAAACCAGACTGTTCTTTACTAATTTCAATTTTTATTTTCTTTCTTGTTCTTCTCATTATAATTCTGAGTAGAAGCTTAGTGACGTGGTCTTTGGGGTTAATTGTACGAAAATATTTACATTCAATTGCTCCTGGTCTCTTTGGTATTGCTATAAATACAGATTTCAGCATTTCGCTCGGTAAATATCCACTGTTGTAAATATCATTCAGCATTTTGTTTAATATATCTACCCCAAATTCTCCCAATACGCCTAATTCTTCTATTGTGATTTCATCTGGCCCAGCTGTTTTTCTCTTCTTCATATGTTTCATAGCGTCAGCGACTTCTTCTTTTAGAATAGGTGGGCCTTGTATGTTACTTTCTTCTGTTAACTCTTCCCTTTCTCCATTATATAATTAAAAAGTCGCTTAAAAGTTGACAGGGTCGACTTCATTGCACCAGGATTTACCCCATATGGCTCTGTCTCTTTCCGCAGCGCGGAAAGCGTCGCACAAAGCACGAACTCCCTAGCGACGGCCCACATTCTGTGTATACTTTTTTGTTCTTTACTGGAATTTAATTCAATTTGTCTGCATTGCTCGTTTAACCAACTTTCTTCTGCTTTCAAACATTTATCTCTTATTTCTTTATTTATCTTAGCATACTCTTGTTTGTCATTTTTATTCTGTTTCCTTTTGTCCATCAGTATTAAGATTTCTTCATTCATCCATTTTTTCTAAGCTTTTTGGCTTCTCTCCGGTAATACTTCTTTGCTAGTTTGATGAATGGAGTCCCTTAACATTTCCCATCTGTATTTTAGCTATTGCATTGTACCTATTTTTCACATTCACTATGTATTGTTCTTTAATTTCTTTGTCTACTTTCAGAACTTCTTTATTAAGTCTCAGGTTCTTAACCATTTTTTCCTCTCTCTTTAATCTTACTTTTATTTGTCCATATAGTGGTACATGATCACTATTACCGTCAGCACCAGGCATTGTCTTTACATTAAATAATGTATTTCTAAATCTTTTATTAATAAGTATGTACTCAATTTGGATGCGTATTTTCATATCAGGACTTTTACATGTGTATAGTCGTCTTTTATGGTGTTTAAACCATGTGTTTCCAATTATCATATAATTAATATTTGTCCATTCTATTAGTTTCTCTCCTCGTTCATTTATTGTACCAAATCGTAATTCCCCACTATATCCTCTATTTTTCCCTTTCCTACTTGTGCATTAAAATCTCCCTGTATTGTTTTTATTTCTTGTGATCGAATTTGAGCTATTGCCATTTCTATTTCATCGTAAAAGTATTGTATTTCTTCATCAGTACTGCTTGTTGTTGGTGCATATACTTGTATAACATTTATATCTATAGGTTTGAATTTGATTTTGACCATCATAACTCTATCTGTCATACACCATTATCCATTCATAGATCTGACTGTTTTTTCATCAAATATTATTTCTACACCTTTTTCATGTGTGCCCCGTCCAGAATAAATTATTGTGTATTTGTCGGTTATAATTTTGCCAGATCCCTTCCATCTAATCTCATTTATGCCTAGTATATCCATTTTCATATTTTCCATTTCTCTTAGAACATTGTTTAACTATCCTAACTCATTTAATGTCCTAACATTCCATGTTCCTACTCTAAATTTATTTAGTTTAGTTATTGTTTTAGTTTTACCATCAGTAGCTGGATGACGGCCTGTGGCTCATGACTGTCCCTACCGGACGAGGATGTCCTAAGACAGCCATTAACGTCGTTTACTATGTTTGAAATGTGTGTCGCCATGAATTCTTGGGAAGATAATGTGGTGGATTTCCCTTGCCTTCCACATTCACATGGTGGTCTTTTAACTCTGCCTTTGACAGCCATTTCCGACTGTCGGGACAAGTGAGTACCCTTCCGGTGGATACTCGGTCCCCAGAGCTGTGTTAGCCACACCGTAGTGTGTTTCCATCCTCTACCACGGGGAGGTGCAGTTGGGATTTTCCCTTTATAAAGTTATGGTCTATGACCAAAACTCTCCAGTACTTTTAGAGGATGTTTCTGGATTACGTGTTTAAATTCGCTAATAGAATACGTTTGCTTAAAGTCATACCATCCGTCGGAAGAAGCTTTGTAGAACTGAAAACAAGAATCGCAATGACAAAGGCAACCTTTTGTGATATGGAACCAACACAGCAATAAAACTGGGGGGGGGGGGGGGTATAATTGCATATAGCAATTGGGGGGCTGAGTGGTCTCGAGGTATGGTGTCCGCCTCGAGTGCTGGAGGTCCCGGGTTCAGGCCCCGGTGAGGACCGGGATTTTTTTTTAAAAATCCACCTGGACTTCCAGTAATAAAATTTCCCCTGGTTTCTGGGTAGTGAGATCGGGCGCCCGTGTGTATTGTTGCGCACTTAAAACATCCCTTGGCAGTTGGAAATCGAAAAAGAGTAGCCTAACGGCGCTGCCCGGGCAAAATTTCGAGTTAAAAATCTACCCAAAGTATTTCAGGATTCTCGCCGATGCAACGGATTTGGTGCATTGAGCAGAGTTTCTCCAGACTCAGGTTTGAGGTAGGAGGTAAACGGAACACATGCGTTAAACCGTGTGCCGTGATTTTGATCCAACGACTAAACTAAACAGCAATAAAACGCTATCACCTGCAATGAGAAAGTGCTAACTACAGTCAGCTGCAATGAGAAAGTGATATACACGATGGAAAATGTCACTTTACAACTAGAGCAGAGTCGTTAGATATTGTTTCGCTCACGGAACGAGCGTGCTATGTGGGCGTCTCGTGTAATGAGTAACATACACAAGTTAATATCCACGAGAACTGAATGTAATAAATATGTGTTGCCGGTAAGGTACACGGTTCTGTAGTCCCAATGATTGGGTTCTTTACTGCGTGGCGTGACAGGCAACCAGAATTATGGTAATGTCCTTGGCCACCAGATCCTAATAATAAACAGTACGATGGGTACTAGTTGAGGTCGGTAATGGCTCAATCACCAGTCAGATCAAGGATATTCACAGCTTCAAAGAACAGTGTCAGCAGCATACACAATCGTGTCCATTCAATTCGTGTTATGTGTGATAATATGACCTGCGCGAAAAATCTGCACTAAGTATCAGCCCCAAAGACAGGATCGGTCAAATAGGATTAAATGGGGATTCAGTTATCTTATATCTATGTGTCTATCCTCCATTCTAGCAGCCATGTAATGTACAGCCCAATTTAGGTGTAATAACTCAGTTATATGCTCTGTTCCGGCCTGCTTTCACACCAAGCGCGGGACTAGCCATTGTAAGTGAAGAGAACACAGAAACCAAGCATCAGTTTGCAGCCACGTGGTCTTGTCTTATGCTTTCAGTGTATTATAATCTATTTCCTTCATTCAGCTTCATTTAGACTTTGTATTCCATGTTGTTTATTTCATAACAAAGACGAGTTAGCCTTGTTTGTACATAATTGGTTTCCTATATTAAATTTATTTCGCTACAAGGATGTCGAATTCTTTCGCCACAGGCAAATATGGGGAAAACACATTGTAAACAATCGTAAAACCAAACTTTCTCTCTTCGCTAACTCATGACTGGTCCTGCCCATCCAAACATACCCCGTAGTAGGATCTTGCTGAGTGTATGTGAAGTGCTAGGACTTTAGCATCTTTTAGGCCTGCGTGCACAGAGGGATATGTAGCCTCACTATGCCTTGATCCCTCACACGATCGGAGTCGTGGTATTGTTATCATAACGTCCTAGCCATTATGCCATCGCGACTCGGATTCCCAGATAAACGTGCAACTTGTTAAACGACAGGCCTTCAACGTAAACATCTTTTAGGCTAATGCCTCAGCAGCAGAAAGCGGTGAAGACAGCATAGATGCATCTTACAATGCCTGGATAAGGCCTTGAAGAACTGAAAACAAACTTATAAACAAATATCTCATTGAGAGACTCACGCTAAATTTGGACATCGACAAGATGACTGCTCGGTATGCAGTTCTTGAATAGGGTCGCCCATGAACAAGGAGGTAGAATTGTAGAGTGTGGCATGATTATTTAAAATATCGTGTATCAGAAAGATACAAGAAGATTATGGTCGTGAAACTGTCATGCCAATAAGATAAGACGAATGACTATGATTATCATGATCAACTGGCACAGGTTATCGTTTCATGGCTTTGAACAGGGCAGATCAGTCTGAACAAACCTAATTACATGCTTGGTCTTAGTGACTTAGCGTCTGCTCATGCGGGCAGCGTGGTAAAACATACGAACATGTTCTATACGATTTAGGATTACCCCGAGTACAGCCAGATAAGAAGGGAACGATGACCTTTTGACACGTCGCCCGATTTAAAATTGTGGAACAAAAGACTAGCTGAATAAAAAAAAAAAAACAATCGTTGACTTCTTCTCGAAGACTCGTCTGTCGGTGTAAGCATGAAAGAACGAACGCTAGAAGAAGACGAAGAGACGATCAGATGGGACATTGAGTTCATCCCTATCGACTGATATCTAAATGCTTACAGGTCACACAAAAAGCTGTACAACATGAAGTCTATGACAGTAAGAAGGTTAGTTATACGCAGAATAGAGACAAAATTACAGAAGGTTAAATGTAAATCAAAAAAGATTAAATTAAAGCTGTGTACATTGAAGAATGGGAAGCTGATCAAAGATACATTCAACATAGAAATCAAAAACAGACTGAATACAATGTCTGTTCTATAAAGTATATTTTAACTATTAATAATGATCATTTCAAATAATGAAGAGATCTGTCAGAAAGGCTAAGAAACAACAATCTCAAAACTGAAGATTATAGGTCGTAGGAAATCAGGATCAAAGTCATGTTAAAACTAATGGAGAATGTGAAATCAAAAATCAATAGTCCTGAATATATGAGCAGATTCAAAGAAAAATAAGAAAATGGTGTAGACCAGCAAATTGAGCACGGCTTGAGAAAGATTATACGGAAATAGAAAAATAACATAATGCGGAACATTCGGGACTGGCTAATCGTTTTGTGAAGTTGGCGCTTGAGTAATTACAAATCTATATTTGAATGTTTGCCTCTTTGTCATTCTCTTTCAAGTTGCAACTTTGATGCATTAAAATACAAAAAGAGAAATAACTTTACGTGCTTTTTTTCAATCATAGAAGACAACAGACAATGAATATATAATCAAGGTGAAGTTAGCGGACTGACGGAAGATTTTTTGAATGCATTTTTCTTGTCAGGTACTAAATGTGTGAGGCAGGACGAATTGATTCGTCCATTCTATTCTGTGGCGGAGTTGACACGCCAAGCTCAAGGTCTGTCCTTCGTGTTAAATCACTGCGTGGCTGTGAGGTGTACTTGTATCACGTGGCAGTCACGTGGGTGTCGGTGCGGCACTCGGCTGATTGACGTTGCTTTCCTAGTCCCTTCCATAGCATCAGAGTACTACTTGGGTGACTGTGTCTACATCCTCAATACCACAAGTGGCAATCATGATGTCATATTTCATACGGAATCTTAGCGGGAGTTACAGTGATTGTACTCTCTCGTCGCTACTCGCAGCACATGTAAGGAGTCGCAGGATAGAGAGAGGGAGGGAGACAGAGAGAGAGAGAGAGAGAGAGAGAGAGAGGGAGTGAGAGTGAGGGAGGGAGGGAGGGAGGGAGGGAGGGAGAGAAAGAGAGAGAGAGAGGGAGAGAGAGTGAGAGAGAGAGAGTGAGAGAGAGAGAGAGAGAGAGAGAGAGGGAGGGAGGGATGGAGCGAAAGGAACAGAGAGAGACAGAGATAGAGAGACAAAGATGCAGAGATAGAAATAGAGATACACAGACCGAGATAGAGATGGAGAGACAGAGACACACATACAGAGGTAGCGAGAGAGACATACAGACAGATATATATATATATATATATATATATATATATATATAGATATATATATATATATATATATATATATATATATATATATATATATATATATATATATATATAGATATGGAGAGAGACACACACAGAGATAGAGATGTAGCGAAAGAGACTCAGAGATAGATAGAGAGAGACAAACATAGA
The DNA here is from genome assembly GCA_014155875.1 of Cepaea nemoralis. NCBI lineage: Eukaryota > Metazoa > Mollusca > Gastropoda > Stylommatophora > Helicidae > Cepaea > Cepaea nemoralis. The sequence continues at coordinate 15,126 of JACEFZ010018619.1, forward strand.
TAGAGACAAACAGATAGAGACGCACAGATATAACGACAGACATATGACAGACAGACAGACAGACAGACAGACAGACAGACAGACAGACAGACAGACAGACAGACAGACAGACAGACAGACAGACAGACAGACAGACAGACAGACAGACAGACAGCCACACAGACAGGTAAACAAATAGAAGACAGGGAGAAACGAAACGAAAGATCTGCAAGTGAAAAACAAGAAGACTGACAGCATGGTACCAACATTAATTCATGTTGGCTATTGGAAGTGGCGAAGTGCAAAGCAGCAAGCACACATTTTAAAGAAAGTATGAGTATGATATGAATTGGCCATTCTCATGATACATAGGGGAAATGTCAAGGATTAGACCACCATTAAATGATCTTCTGTAATTTATAGAACAATTCTTGTGGACGAAATAACCAGGGTCCGTCAATGCATGTCAGGTATGAACTTCATCAACGAATAGATACAAGCACATACAACAGTGATGTTGTTGTGATACACTGCGTGATTGAAACCATAGAACGCCATCAGCAATGGCGGATGTACAATGTGTACACACACGTGGACCACGAGCTGAGAGTGAATATGGAAATTTCAGTCAGTGATCGTTGACTCAGGGTCGACTTCATTGCACCGGGTTTTATCCCATATGGCTCGGTCTCTTTCTCTAGCGAGGACCCACGGGAGTCTCCGAAAAATTTCACTCGTGAACAAAAGGACGCCGCCTGGAATCGAACCCACACCCTTCGGAGCCCGAGTCAAACGGCTTGATCACTTCGCCACGGAGACTCTCCGATAGGAAATGCCTGATAACTAGGGTCTCCAACTCTCGATCACAAGAGAAAGAGGACATTTGACAGAAAATAGACAGGGAATTGCACTTTGTCAGACAATGAACATCACCAGCCGTACAGTGTTGAAATACAGTCGCGCAAAAAGGTTAGACACAAGTCACGATAAACAGCCATTGTCCAAATACCACAGAGAAATGATCGAGTCGACAAGGTCTGGACAACAACAGAACAGGCGACTAAGGACTGGTAGGGATTGCGAAAGATCCCATCGTGAGTACACTTGTTCCTGCAGCGAGGGGCCGTCGTCATTTGAAGGTGATATTTTCGAATCCCTGTCGATAATTATAGCTTTGTAATTTTATGTTGTCTAGTGCGTTCTCTAATCTCTACTTCTTATATGAGCGCCAAAACAATACTATATGTGTTTATCTGTGAACTACAATAATGTTGATATGGAAGGAATACATTAAGAAAAACACAGAACCAGGACATATTCACAACTTTGGCCATAGAAGCCAAGGATCAAGTATAGGAAAACTTTGTGACTGATGTTGTTGGTTAGAAAATTATAATTACATCTACAGAGGATTAGAAACAGTGTCAGCCGCAAACACCAATAATTTAGGATGTAATGGACACAATATTAAAGACTGTCACTGAGAAATGGCAAGAATCCCTCAACACGCCACAGTAAGCATTAGTGTGAGTACTCGGACATGTCAAACCGAAAAGTGCTTTGTGAACACAGTATTAACACATGTTCTCTTTGGCGCCACAGTTTTAACACATGTTCTCTTTGGCGCCACAGTATTAACACATGCTCTCTTTGGCGCCACAGTATTAACACATGTTCTCTTTGGCGCCACAGTATTAACGCATGCTCTCTTTGGCGCCACAGTATTAACGCATGTTCTCTTTGGCGCCACAGTATTAACGCATGCTCTCTTTGGCGCCACAGTATTAACGCATGTTCTCTTTGGCGCCACAGTATTAACACATGTTCTCTTTGGCGCCACATTATTAACTCATGTTCTCTTTGGGGCCACACTCTTTTGATTCATCTTCACATTTAACTAAAAAGACATGTTTATCCAGTGGGCAAGCGAGCAAAAGGTAGACAACGATACAAGTGGGAAGATAACATCAAGAGATGTACGAACTTCAGCCTGACAGAATGTACGGTCAAGGCGAGAGTCAGACAGTGTTGCAAATTTAGCCTACCTTTATTGCGGAGACGGCACCTGATTGATTGATTGATTGATTGATTATTCAGAGAACTACCTACACAAGATACATGCCACAATGTCATATCTTAAATACGAGAAACATATTCAGTACTAGCAGACACGGCCCGGCTTCACCCAGTCCCTGGCGGGGAACTATCTATCTATCTATCTATCTATCTATCTATCTATCTATCTATCTATCTATCTATCTATCTATCTATCTATCTATCTATCTATCTATCTATCTATCTGTCTGTCTGTCTGTCTGTCTGTCTGTCTGTCTGTCTGTCTGTCTGTCTGTCTGTCTGTCTGTAGTCTGTCTGTCTGTAGGTCTGTAGGTCTGTCTGTCTGTCTAATAATTTATTGGTGTTTTTTGTGTGTGCATATCCTTTACAGGACATCGCTGTCAACACGAGCATCTTTCAGCTGTATGTTGATTTCTTGGCAAGATTACGCTCAGTAGTTTGCCATTGCTTTCTGAGCGGCCGGCTCACATACCCCGTAGGTTACGGATGCGATTCGAACCACTGCTGATTCTCACCGTCATCACGTTAACCACGAGAGTATACGAGATTACGGAGAAAAGTCGCTAACCTCTAAGCCAGGAAGCCAGCAACCTGTCATCTCCATACGACACCTCACTGCAACAACAAATGTACTTCGAGGTATGAGCAAATAGACATAGGGAACCTATCATACCAACGTCACTACCTTTACACATACTCATGATACTCTATCCTTCGACCACCCCCAGTCACACATCCCGCCCACTAATATTCAGCATTTTTATTTTATCACGGTCTTTCCTTACTAAGGACACAGGCTTGATAGAGAAGGACTTTTGTTTTGGCAGTAAGCTTCCTGTTCTCCCAGACTCTTTTTCTTAACCTGTTCATTGTTGTTGCTGCCTTACCAATCCGGATGTTGATTTCCTGATCTAGGGATAATTTGCTATTTACCACTGATCCTTGATATGTAAAATGGTCTATCATCTCTAGTTCGGCGTCGTCAATAAAGATTGATGGTACCCCATGTGCACCTTGTGACATAATCTGTGTCTTCTTTTTGCTAATTGTTCAACCAAATTCAGAACAAGCATTGGAGAATGCAAATAGTAGACATTGCAATTCTTCCTCAGAGTGGGTCGTAACTGCAGCATCATCTGCAAAAAGCAACTCTCTGATCAGTACCCTCCTAATTTTAGTCTTGGCCTTCAATCTCTGAGCATTGTAGAGGCCGCCATCTGAGCGTGAGTGAATGTATATCCCACCATCCTGATCACGAAAGGCATATTTCAGTAGAAGTGAAAAGTATATTCCAAAGAGGGTGGTAGCTAGTACACAACCTTGCTTAACTCCACTCTTGATTTCAAATTCTTCAGAAGTTGCACCATCAAACTTGATTATACCTTTCATGCCTGTGTGGAACGATTCCACAATGGACAGAAGAGTTAGTGGGCAGCCAATCTTCTTTAGTACCTTGAACAGACCCTCACGACTGACCAAATCGAATTCCTTTGTGAGGTCGATGAAGGCAATAAACAGTGGTTGATTCTGTTCACGGCATTTTTCTTGCATTTGTCGCAATGAAAATATCATATCAATGGTAGACCGGTTCTGTCGAAAGCCACACTGTGATTCGGGGTAGACTTGATCTCCCAGGACTTGAAGTCTGCGCAGAACAATTCTGGCAAATAATTTTCCAACAATACACAGAAGTGAGATACCCCTATAGTTGTTGCAGTCGCTCCGATCGCCCTTGTTCTTGTACAGTGTTATGATGCTTGAATCTTTGAAATCCTGTGGGACTTGTCCTTCTCGCCAGCATAGCTCTATTAGCTGGTGGATCTGTAGAGTGAGTGAGTCTTGCCACTCCTGATAACCTCTATTGGAATCCCATCCTTACCTGGAGCCTTGCCAGATGCAAGTTCATTTATAGCACACTTAACTTCTGTTATGGTGGGAAGTGTGTCCAGGTGGTCAAGAGTTGGTAAAGCCTCTATGGCGTTGAGGGCATCATCCGCTAGTTTGGTCTCACTTGAGTAAAGCTCCAAATAGTGCTCTACTCATCTGTCCATCTGCTGTTTCTTATCAGTTACGATTTCTCCAGTCAAGGTTTTCAATGGTGCACTTCTTTTTATCATTTGACCACAGGCTTTCTTTATCCCTTCATACATGCTTCTGATGTTTCCCTTATCACTTGCAATGTGAATGGACTCACATAACTTGATCCAATAATCATTCGCACACTGCCTGGCAGCCTTTTGTACATCCTTCCTAGCTTGCCTTAGCTCACTCAGTGTTACACGTTGGACTTTCCTTGTTTCTTAAGAGAGCTTTCTTCTTCTTATCAATCAAGAGCAGCAGAGTCGGGCAGTTTGTCGCATACCAGTCCTGCCTCTGATGATCCACAGTGCCGTAAACCCCTGCGGCAGTTTTATAAAGAGTTTCCTTAAATTGACCCCACTTTTCGTTTACTGTACAATTTTCTGGTGTATCAGTGAAAGCGTCTTCACGTTGCTGTTAAACTGAAAGCACTTTTCAGGATCAGGAGTGTTAATAATATTAATCCTGGGGCTAGATTTGTGTTTAGCTGTGTAGATTCTCTTTGGTCTCAGTCTAACCCTTGCAACAACCAAAGAATAATCCGTATCACAGTCAGCACTGTGGTAACTTCGAGTCAATGATATATGTTTCAGATGTTGTCTCCGTGTGATGATGAACTCCAGCTGGTGCCAATGGCCGGATCATGGATGTTTCCATGTGACCTTATGCAGCTCTTTTGTTTTAAAAAAGGAGTTTGTAATACATAGGTCATTACTGGTGCAATGCTCCAGCAGCCTTTGCCCATTTTCATTCATGCGACCGATGTTATATTTTCCAAGGCACACTGGCCATGAACTCGAGTCCTTGCCCACACGAGCATTGAATCACCGAGCATATAAATGTAGTCAGATTTTGGAACTGCCTTGATCACGGAGTCTAACTCCTCATAGAACGAATCCTTCACATCATCAGAGGAATCTAGTGTCGGTTCATATGCAGTAATAATGGTGGCAAATCCACAAGAGGTTGCCAAGCGCAGGGATAATAGTCTTTCATTTCCTCCTGCTGGATTTTCAATCATTCCCAGTAGCGAATTCTTCACTGCAAAGCCCACACCGTGTTGCCTTTTTTTTTTTTTCTGCCTGCCCTCTATCCTTCCAAAAAACAGGTGTAATTGTCTTCCCTGAGTGACCCTTCCTCAGCGAGGCGAGTCTCCTGCAGGCCAGCAATATCAATGTTAAGACGATTGAGTTCGGCATCAATCACAGCGTTTTTCTCACATCGTCAATATTGGTCACATCAGTGGAAAATCCGGGACACATGGTTCTCACTTTCCAGGTTGCAAGCCGTAGATTGAGATTTCTATTTTTTCTTTTTATTTGTACCTGGTGCATCGGTTTTACAGCCTGCGATGCAGATTTTGTCCTAGCCCCAAGCACCCATTGAAGCAGGCATGCTGTGGCGGATCAGCACCCAATTGGCCCGCGCTGCCCAGCTTGAGGCGGGCGGTAGCTGATCAGTGACACATGTAGGTGTCTCCCACCGTCAGAGGCAACGCGTGGCGCCCCATGTCTACGCCAATTGACAGGGACTTATAACCCGTAACAGTTGCCTCTCGCTTTGATTCCGAGACCGGTTAAGACCAGGGATGGAGTTAATTCCTCTCCTTAGCACAAAGCCTGGGCTAAAATATAGAGATCATGTGTTGCCCATGCAGCATGATCCCTCTCTCGGGATGCCTAGTTCACTACAGAGGAAAGGTAACACCCCTAAATCTGGAACAAGACAAGCTGCAGAAGCTGCCGGATCAGCAAAGCAATGCTCTAACTGTCCGCCTGTCGGAGCTTCGATCCTAGACCAGCAGCCAACCAAGGCTTAGGGCCTGGTCTGCCCTGCCATGACATTTTGTCTGAAGCATACATCCTCTCACCAGGTTAAGGCTTGTACCCTCCCAATTGCGCTCTTCCGCCAATGTGGGGTGTCGGGTTTGGTAAGCGCCGCCCAACGTTCGGCGCTAACAGAAAGCAGGTAGTACCGTCTACTGTTATACGGTAGCTCAGTCATATCTGACTAAGACCTGACATACTATAAATAAGTAGTTAGTTGCATATCTTTTACAGGACGTGGCAGTCAACACTAGCATTCTTTGCTGTTGTGATCTCTTGGCAAGTTTACGTTCAATAGTTTACCGTTACTTTCTAAACGACCGGCACCCATACCATTTCGCAAAAAAAAAAAAAAAACTACCGCAAGGCAGACTGCTGCCAAATCTCCCGCAGCTGTGTTTAGAACGCGGATATGCTGGATTACGAACTGCGTCAGTAAACTCTTGGCCACGGAGCTGGAAAACTATGTAGTAATACCCATTTATTTGCAATGCGGCAGAAATAGCAGGTTATTAATATGTGTTGCTAAGTTTATCTTCTAAGGCCAATTTCGATGTTTGTACTTGGGCAGGGTTTATACGCCAGCTGCTTGTATGAAAGAGGCTTTTGAAAATCAGGCTAAATTTTTTGTTGAACGCAATATATATTACAAAGTTGAATGAACTGTTTGCATAAACAAAACATTGTCTCACAATTAAAAATACACAAAACACCATAAACCATCTGTCCATAGCTTCAGGTTCGTATACAGACGTGACACTGTAGGCGGCGTGTGTTATAGAAAACACAAAACACACAAGCAGCAGTGTTCTTGTCGTGCGCGCTGATGACTTCTGTATGTCTGAGATAGTTGTCATTCTTTGTCTTTTTCGAAGAGCGGTCGCCATTTTCAGAGAGATCACGACAGACGCAATTGTCACAAATATGAACGGAATTGTATGTATTAAAGTCGGAAAAACATTCAAACGAAGCGTTCGATAGACAACATTTGTTTTTAAAATGTTGGACATTACATTCTCAATTAATTCTGTGTTATTGTTAAGAAGACGATATCTAAAAGACTTTTCTCTTGCATTGAAATATAGCACCGAAGGAATCCACATCAAGAAAGTTGACAATCCCGCAAGCCAAATTCTTTTGGGGGTCACCAATATGCTAAAGTGCAGTGGATAAAACACAGCAATCAACCTTTCAACTGATATACACATTGTAATGTATGTTGAGGCTCGAGATCCTACTTCGGACAAAATCGCAACAACAAGTTCTGCAACTGCTGTTAACAACATTTCTAAATACAGTATGTATACCTCCTTTTTTAAACACGCGATTTTCATTTAGGACCTCAATATTCAAAATGTCTAGTAAACACAACATATCGGCTATAGCCAAACAAAACAAGAGAATATTTGACGACTGGTCCAGACCACACTTTCTGAATACAATAAAACTGATGACGTTTCCAACAACGCCCAACACACAGATTGCTGGGTTGACAACATAGTTACACCACCATATTATCAGAATAATTGTTTCAGGGGTGATATAGTGAAAGTAATTCCCGTATTTAATCTGTACATCGCTGCTGTGGCTATTATTATCAGACATCTTTCCACTCTCTACAACGAGTGAACCTATTCTGAGACTGACGTTATTCTAGACCAAGCTGGACATTCTGCAAACGTGTTGCAAATGTCACAGATTTATGAAACCAGGGTATTTCAAGAAACTTTAAGTTATATTGAGGTCATGCACATTACATCATGTTGGTAATCGCTAGAATTTGCTCGCTGTCATGTAGGAAGTGATGTATTCTCCCCTTCGTCTGCCCACACTGTCGTTGCCAGTAACAACCGGAGAAATGATTGACACATACATGAATTCACAATTGTACAGGGCAATCTGAAATTAAGAAAGAAAATCATCTTAACATAAACGTTCATGAACTTACACATACTGGAGAGTTATACATCATGTGAAGTGAATACATGTATAATGCTTTGGATGAAATACTTAAAACACATCACATATTCAGTGCACAAAGAATTATTATCACGTGCCATGTGTCGTTTACTTAATCTCATTATTATTATCACGAGCCATGTATCGTTTACTTGATATCATTATTATTATCAATAACCATGCGAACAAGTGTGGGTGTTTATGACTCGCCATCTCACACCCTCACCAAAGTCTACGATGATGGCAATGTCCTTTTCCTGATTATGTCATGTGGCTCAGCCACCCACAAAAACAAATTAATTGAATTTTGCACAGAACATGAGTTAACGACAGCCAACACACTTTTTAAACAACATCTAAGAAGACTCTTCACGTTGAAGTCCCAGGAATGTACTACCAAAAACCAGATAGATTATATTTTTATACAAAGAAGATGGAGACCAAGCATGACATCAGCAAACACCTTACAAAGTGCAGAATGTAATACAGATCATCAGTTGTTAGAAGCAGATGTGAAAGTAAAACTCAAAAAGCTTACCCGAGGATCTTCGTTTTAATCTCACATAAATACCAGATGCATATAACGTAGAAGTGAAGAATCGTTTTGTATCTTAATGTCTGTACAAGAGGAAATTACACCTGATGTGAATTGGCAATACAAACTAGAGATATCTTGATAATAGAAAAGAAATAATTCCGACCAAAAATCAGCAACTTAAGCCATGGATTACATTAGACACGTTAGAATCAATAATACAACGAAAGGAACTGAAACAGAAAGGAGGAGAGCCGATAATAGCAGGATGAAGTATAAATCTTTAACATGAGAAATAAGAAAGAACACAAGAAAGGACAAAAACCAGTATATACACGATTGTTGCACTAGAATAGAGCAATATCATTAAAAATGGACGAGAAATTATGTTATTGACAACAGATGTTCAACCTCAGTTAAATGTTATCAGTGACTAGTTGGGAAATATACTAACACTATCTATAAATACGGTGGTACATCGGGTTACGAATACCTCAGGTCACGACCAATACAACCAAGGTGCCAACTGAAAACCATACCTACACCAGATTACCTCAAGGTTCCCAAACCTGAACACATAAAAAAGACCATATGAAAGCAGCTAGCGGAGTAAATGCCTCTACGCCTGCAACCACAAGAATCATCTGATGGCTTGCATCCCTGGATATGTGGTGGAGTAATATTCTTCAGTTCCATGCCTGCAGCAGAATCTTCAGATGAAACCCAATGAATGACTCACCATGGTATGTTCTACACAGAAATTGAATGAATCAGAACTCTATGCTGGTCCCATGTCGGCCTAACTGCCCCATCATCAAGTGTGGGATGGCCTATCAACTTGAACCGGGTGTGTGACAAAGCCTTTTGAACTAAATTGGGAAACATAAACCGAGCTGTTGGACAGTCGTCATCTTTTCATCGATAAGATGAGGTAGGGAAGAACCTTCTGCAGAGCTTAAGTTGCATCTCCTGAAAGTATGACAGACCTAGGCATCAATTTCAATTGGAACACAGCCCAAATGGCAACAGAGTATTCTTAAATTCAGTCTCATGGAGAGAATATGTGCTTATGTATAATTCTATTCTTGGATTATGGATTAGAAACATTCGCCAGCCAACTTCGGTGGACATACTGTGAGTAGAAAATGACTGTGGGTATAATTCTGCACGGATAATTATGGACATTAACTGCTTTGCACTGGAGAGGAATACCCATCCGCAATGCCTAAATGAACACTATAATTAATTAATTTAATTATTAGTATCAACTGTTTTCATGTGTGTTTTTTTTTTTTCTTCTATGACATGAAAAAGGTAAAGAGTGTTTTACATGGTAATGGTGGACAACTAAAGGTTTATGTTATGATATATCTGTATAATAATTTGACACCCACTCATTATTTTTAAATATGAGAATTGTACATGGTGTCAGAAATAAATGTTGGGTTTCTGCACCTAGACCAATGTGATTTTATCTAGGTACAATGAGTCAAGTTAGCAGAACCAATTTGTGGTTGTTGTGTTGTTTGTAATAACCTTGTTTTTTTCTGGGGTCACTGGGTACTATATTGTAATAATGCAATGAATCCCATGCCTGTCTGAAAATGCATAGTGTTTATTACACCTATATATATGTAACTACAGATCTTGAGTTAATACCTGAACTGTTTGTCCAAAAGTGTTGTGTACATCAAGTAAATGTGGTGTCCAACAAGTGGTTGTTTATATGTTGTGAGCAATCAATATCCTTCTAGCATCTATAGTTAATTTAAGGGTGAAGTGGGAAGGGAAACCTACACACAGATGCCATTGTTTCAAGGATGGAACTCTTTCCTCCTGGGATTTGTGGTAAATATCCCTGATTACCCTGCATTCTTACCAGTGACAGAGAATCAATAATACCCCCTAGACATTTTAACGAATTATTCTCAGGAATTAAAATCCACATCCCACATGTGTGGTCCCGCCCGGTACGGACTTCACCTAGTAGTGGAGTAGTCCGTGAATTTAAAACTCATGGTAAACATCACAATTGGTGTATTATTGTGGGTACATGAATTCAGGGAAAACCTCTCGCAGGTAAACCAAGTCACTTCAGAATGTTATAGTGTTAGTAACAGACCTAATCACTCATTAGTATGAGCTGAGTCAAGTGTTATATGAACCCATAATGGCTCAGATAAATATAGTTTTTTTTTGGTACAAAACTGTTCACAGGTAATATCTTGATTCTGGCAGATGCATCAGGTAGTTGGTTGTTGGGTATGAGATTTTTTTTTTAAAACTCATATTTTATATCTTATTGATGGGAAACTAAGTCCAGTAATGAACCTCCAGTAGTAAGGTCTCTGGGATGGTAAACTCACATAAGATAAGTAATTCAGTGAATGTTTAGAATTCATAGTCATTCCCATTTGATGTTTGAGGTATGGTTCTGCTACTCTGATATTCTCTTTAAATGGTTCAAGAGTGGTGTAGTCATGAACACACTACTATATTATGTATCCATAAGGTTTATGTTTCTAATTATGAATCATGTGGTAATTAACTATTTTGTCATTGATTATCATTGTATTTTCATGCTTGATCTGCTTGTATAATTCATGTAATATTGAAAAGTTACCAAGGCAGCAGAGAGTGATAGACAATTGTATAGATAATTAGGACAGATAAGTTAAAAATCCAATAAATTTTTTTTAAGGGAAAAATTTAATCAACAAATGATTCAGTAGTACACTAAATAATACCTGAGAGATGAATTAAACCAGGGGAAAATAGCAGTAACTAAAGTAAATGAACTAATGGTAAGGCCAAAACCACCACTTGCAAAAATGTAGACATAGTTAATGGAAGGGAAGGAATATTGTAAGAATTTGCAGTATTTAGGGGCACCCTAATTTAATCCTTTTTTTCATATGACATAACATGTTCTACAACACCGGTAGTAAAGTAAAGTGAATAAATGATGGATACTTAGGAAGAAAAGCCATACCGACACTTATTCTACTCCACCGGTGATATGAGTAGTTATTAATAACAAACTCAGATGGCCCATATGTTAATGAGGGTCAAAACCAAAATATTCACCTGGTGATGTAAGTGAAACTGATCAACTCACTTACTGACCCAACAGAATATAAGGTATTTCTTTAAATTATCCACCCCGATTCCATTATTGATGGCAGCGGAAACAGACCGTATAGGTATGTAAAAGGTATAATTAAAGAATTAACTTAAGAAATTGGAATTTCAAATAAACTTCAGGAGATACCGGAAAAAATCTGTGCCAATCTCTAGTAAGAGACTGAACATTTCAGATAGTGGCTCCTTAACTTTGAAATTTACAGTTTAACCTCATTAAGTGAAATGTTCACTATGAGTAGTCCTCATCAAAAAGAGGAGTGAAACAGCTTTTAGTTAGCGATTAGCTTACGTAAAGTTATTTCAATAATTGCCTAACTAACATTAATATTCTCATAAGGGAAGAATTAAGAAGGGCAAAAATAAAGGGTACAATAGAGGCGCGCGACTCAATTGTATTTTCTTTAAAACTAACCGAGTAACTAAATTCTAGATAATGCTCGAAGTCTACTAATAGGTAGCTGAATCAGAAATCAATCGCAAGGCGAAACAGATTTCTACATCTCAGTTCTGACTAGGATTATATGCCAGCATTAAATATGTGAAAGCAGATCCAGACTAACAGAGATTAGCTTAAATAACTGATACGAATCAGTAAAAGCAACAATTAAATAAACAACTCTTGAAATAGATGCTGTTTATAAATAGGACGAACTCCTTGACGTGAAGACAGGGGAAACGCCTAAAACTTATACAGTGAACCCATGCTAGGAAAATGGAATATAGCTGTGTAAAAACCAAGCAAATTGGAGCAGATAGCTGAAGAATTGCTTGATATTTACTAGAGTAGGAATTTCAATCAGGAATCCAGCTAGTAAATTATATAACAGTTCAAAGATAGACCTTAGTCAATCTAAATAAATCCAGAGTTTCCACGTATTAAACGGATGAAAACAAAACTGGAGAGAAACATTAAGAGTACCTTACCTGTTATCTTGAGGACACAACTCAGGAGACGCCAGTATTAGAGGGATATACAGATGTAATAGTAATTTTACAAAAACTAGTAATCCACATCCATAACTGGAAAGTGAACCAGCAACTTGATTGTCTGGAAGACTATCAAAGGAATCACAAAAAGGGGCTTTTAACTTCTCACTGAACTGATTATATATGGTAGGAGACAATACGTCTGAACCTACATAACAATGTATGTTGCTAAGTTGAAAATAGTCCTAAAACCTGGAGGGAGGTAGACGACGATCAATGTACGCCAAGCGACGCAAAATTGCTCGTAATTCAACACCAAAGCAACAAATACAGAGTGAAACTCAAACACATCAGCTTAGAATTACTAATAAGGATTCTAGCGTAAAATAGATCTCGATTAGAAGGAATAGCAGAGAAAGTAAGCTAAGAATTACTTCATTTCTGATAGATTCATGTTCCCCGGAAAATTCGGTTCAGAGCGGAAATCTAGAAAAGTTGGACCTTGTTTACATGTTAGACGAGATTCTCCGGGAAAACCCACAAGAGAAAGGGACACCACTCTAATCAGTAGTTATCAAAACTGATCGGAAAATCCCATAACTCGACTTATAACCCAAACACATGATGTGTTGGATGAAAATGTATTTCAACAGGAACCATCTTTAGCTTCCTTTAAATATCAGATCTATAGTTAAAACAAACGTCTAACTTACAGGGAGACGGGCGAGTTTAATATGCTATCAGTAGACGCAGAATTAACCGTCGGTTTTAACATAATCTCAAGATTGATAATCTAATGAGAGAGAAATCAAGCTTAATGATGATATTTCAATTGCTTCAAAAAGTCGGTTTGATGCAGACAAACTAGTACTTGAAAGTAACAAATTATCAGATAACCACTCATATTTCAAACAATAGCTGACAACAGTGGAGAGGGTGCTACACTTTTTCACTAAAAGGGAAGTAAGCCATTAAGGTTATGCCAGTTGTCGTGACTATAAGAAAATGGACGTGGCCCTGATAGATTATCTAACATAGGGAAGTAATGTAGGAAATTACAAAGGGATGGATACTAGGTGAGTCAATGTAAAGACGGAAATTGTAGAGTACTATTTGACCATTTATTTTCTGAAAGAAATAAATGGCTTAAATTGGGGAGGCGTGTGGTATAATAAAAACGTCCCTACCCTTTCCTATTTATGGACTCCCTTAAAAATACACAAACCCTTACAATTACTGTTTAAGTAACTTACTTAATGTAGGAGAAAATAAAACAGCGATAGACTGACCATGGCAGCTTAATTAATTTGGCCTTATTTTGGCCTACATACCTGGCCAACAGTCGTCGACTGATTGTAAAACAAAGGCCAGTGTAGCCATTTTGGTCAGTACGACACAAAGAATAGACATGTAAAAGTTTTCCCTTCGGGGAGAAGGCATGTTGCCTTTTAAAACCATGATTCTCTTCAAGCTATTGGTATGTTGTCTACATGATTAAGATATATTTATGTATTACCTAGACCAGTATGTTTTATTAAGAATTAGTTACAATTCTCTTAAACCAGGCTGGATGATGTTTACTAAGGAAACACAGGTGGACGCCACGCTGTAATTTATCCTATGTCTTACAATTTCAAATCCATATGTTAATATCTTGTATAGGCATTATGAACTTATATCTCACTAGTAGTGCTATAATCTATGAATATTATGTGTACTGTAAAGTATCAACTCTCATGTCTGAAACACATTCTAGAGATTTTCTCAATGTAGGAGCAGACCCCTGATTCATGCTTCATAGTAAAGAACTAGTGTCTGTCAATTTCATATTCCTATGTTAAAACTTCTAGGCACTGTGAACAATATCTCACTATTTATGCTTAGAAATCTGCAAATAATCTATGTACTATAGAAAGGTGTTTTATCCATGCGGGGACATACAAATGATTACGCATATTCCTGACTCGTACTTAGTCAGGGGATAAAATATTTTGCCACATTATAATCTGTAACTTGGAAATATAGTGCTAAATTTTAGTACCATTCTTTTGTTAACAGATTAGTAACCACTCCATATGAGGGTGAACATATAATCATTTCATAAAATAGTGTTAGGGACAGGCCATGTTTGAATATAAATTCATGAACAATTAAACGCGTGATGTAAATGTATGTTCGGATAGGATTCACTCCGCATCGCCTCACCGTAGTAGAAACAGAAGCGAAGATTGATGTGAATAAATTGCTTGCAATATTCAGAAGACTGGACCATGCGGCATAAGTTATTCTTATAAATACCCTCCGAATAATAGCAGTCATTGGCAAAACATATCACAGCGATTACTATCCTCATGGGCTGTACGCAGTGGGGGAAAACAATGGATGTTTTAGTTCATGAAGATAATTCAAAAACCTAGGCTCCCTGCATCATCATTATGATTATTATGTATGATTATCATGTACTTAATATCAGAGAAATGTACATGTATGTTTTTTTTTTGGTATGAGAATTTTCTCTGTTCTGATTGTTACTTTTTACTGTGGGAAGATACATTTTAATGTTGCACCTTGGGACATGAGGATGTTGATAGAAGAATTCATGTGTATGTCAGTACTTAAAAAGCCAATGGTGAATAGTCTTGACCTAGTGATGATTATAGTGCCGAAATGAAGACGCGGCATTAGAAACCACAGGGATTCTGTATAGGCTATTCTCTTCAAGTAACGAGAGAGACAATATCAACATGTTGGATGGACAGAATGACTTCACCCATCCAATAGTCCCAGTAACAACAGAACAAAATATAAGTGAGAAAATACCTTACTCACTATGAAGAGTCAGAATGGCTCTACTCAGCAATGAGGGACAGTGGAACATGGACACCCACTCCTTTCCCCTTCTCCCCTTGTTGTTTTGTATTTGTGTTTGTAATTGTGTTGTAAACCTTTTATCATAACACAGTAGGTTAATGCTAGTGTTGTATTCTTGTCATCCCTTTTCTATAGAAGAGAAGCAGGTGGTGGTTGAATTTGGTGGGACTATATCACTAACACTGGATCCTGGGTCAACAGCCATAAAGTGAATGTCCAAACCATAGTCTGGATCTAGCAATACCTCAATGTTTACTGCGGCGCTCAATAGCTCCATAGCGAGCAACAGATAAATTAGAAGGCAACTGACGGGGTGAGTGATTAAGTCCTATTTTAGTAGGAACATCCCACATGTGGACTTCAAGATCTAATAATCTACAAAGATGAAGATCAACAGAGTAACGGACAACAGTGTATCGTCTGCTTTACGTCTGAGAAGTACACCTATAAGCCTTATCACTCAGCAAAATCAGTGAAACTATGGGACAATCCTGCAAGTTACTAAAACTAGCAACAGTGAAAGCCCTTCAACTGTTGGTTGGATTACCAAGTTAATATCCACAATGGATAAGTCTTCGAAAGAACATCTCACAGCTGCAAAAGTCAAACATAAGGTTCCAGCCATGCAACACCAATTTCTAGCTATGAACACCCACTCAAACAAATGGGAAGAAGACATTGAACCAATACAACCAAGGTGCCAACTGAAAACCATACCTACACCAGATTACCTCAAGGTTCCCAAACCTGAACACATAAAAAAGACCATATGAAAGCAGCTAGCGGAGTAAATGCCTCTACGCCTGCAACCACAAGAATCATCTGATGGCTTGCATCCCTGGATATGTGGTGGAGTAATATTCTTCAGTTCCATGCCTGCAGCAGAATCTTCAGATGAAACCCAATGAATGACTCACCATGGTATGTTCTACACAGAAATTGAATGAATCAGAACTCTATGCTGGTCCCATGTCGGCCTAACTGCCCCATCATCAAGTGTGGGATGGCCTATCAACATGAACCGGGTGTGTGACAAAGCCTTTTGAACTAAATTGGGAAACGGTTAACATAAACCGAGCTGTTGGACAGTCGTCATCTTTTCATCGATAAGATGAGGTAGGAAAGAACCTTCTGCAGAGCTTAAGTTGCATCTCCTGAAAGTATGACAGACCTAGGCATCAATTTTTAATTGGAACACAGCCCAAATGGCAACAGAGTATTCTTAAATTCAGTCTCATGGAGAGAATATGTGCTTATGTATAATTCTATTCTTGGATTATGGATTAGAAACATTCGCCAGCCAACTTCGGTGGACATACTGTGAGTAGAAAATGACTGTGGGTATAATTCTGCACGGATAATTATGGACATTAACTGCTTTGCACTGGAGAGGAATACCCATCCGCAATGCCTAAATGAACACTATAATTAATTAATTTAATTATTAGTATCAACTGTTTTCATGTGTGTGTGTTGTTTTTTTTCTTCTATGACATGAAAAAGGTAAAGAGTGTTTTACATGGTAATGGTGGACAACTAAAGGTTTATGTTATGATATATCTGTATAATAATTTGACACCCACTCATTATTTTTAAATATGAGAATTGTACATGGTGTCAGAAATAAATGTTGGGTTTCTGCACCTAGACCAATGTGATTTTATCTAGGTACAATGAGTCAAGTTAGCAGAACCAATTTGTGGTTGTTGTGTTGTTTGTAATAACCTTGTTTTTTTTCTGGGGTCACTGGGTACTATATTGTAATAATGCAATGAATCCCATGCCTGTCTGAAAATGCATAGTGTTTATTACACCTATATATATGTAACTACAGATCTTGAGTTAATACCTGAACTGTTTGTCCAAAAGTGTTGTGTACATCAAGTAAATGTGGTGTCCAACAAGTGGTTGTTTATATGTTGTGAGCAATCAATATCCTTCTAGCATCTATAGTTTCCTTTACAGGACATTGCTGTCAACACCAGCATCTTTCAGCTGTATGTTGATTTCTTGGCAAGATTACGCTCAGTAGTTTGCCATTGCTTTCTGAGCAGCCGGCTTACATACCCCGTAAGTTATCGATGCGATTCGAACCACCGCTGATTCTTACCGTCATTACGTTAACCCAAGAGAGTATACGAGATTACGGAGAAAAGTCATAACCTCTAAGCCACGAAGCCGGCCAATTCAGGTTACGAACAACAATTTCGAAAATGTTATGTCTCGAGTAACGAACAGTACCTCGAGTTACGAACGAAGGAGAGAGAGAGAGAGAGAGGGAGAGAGAGAGAGAGAGAGAGAGAGAGAGAGAGAGAGAGAGAGAGAGAGAGAGAGAGAGAGAGAGAGAGAGAGAGAGAGCATGGTACAACGTTGGAGACAAACGATAGTGTACAACACAAACAGTACTACAAATGGGCTTGTGAGTCTTCAGAATGAACAGCTAAAGACAATAAAGGAGGCGCAGTCGTCCGATGATGAGGAGTCAGTGACCGTTTCAACTGCCAGAATTAAAGAAATTTGCAGCAAGTGGGCAAGCTTTGAAGACTTCATTGTCAACCTCATCCAGACAAAATTGTTGCTAACAGGGCAGTAAACCTGATGCATGATAACGCGATGGCCCACTTCAGAAAGATATCCCTTGATAGTTTCTTGGTGCAGAAAGATTCCAAGTTGGCTGCCAAGAAACAGCGACAAGATACTCCTGAAACTAATGATTCAGAATAATAAATAAGGTGATAAATTTCCCATGATCGTTTTCGTGGTAATAAAGATAGAGTAAATAATTTTGTTTTATTTTACATTTAATTCATTTGGTTGTTTTCTTTCTCTTATTTAGTACGTTAAGTACCCATATTCTTTGCGTTTTGTCAGGTAAATGACCGGATGTTAATAAAAAAGAACGATTCTTTCATCTTGAAACTGATTGTCTTTATTTCATTGATAACAATGTTTCGGATTACGAACGTTTCGGGTTACGAACCGAGTTCTGGAACGAATTAAGTTCGTAACCCGATGTACTACTGATTTTTTGGAAGATGGAAGGAATACTGCAGTGGAATGTATGATATATGAATGGCTATGAGGAGATTAATGAGATTCATGAAACAATGACAGCAAAAATAGAACCTAAACCCTTATTAGATGAAATTGTATGGCAATAAAAAACCTGCAGAATGGCAAATCACCAGGATGTGATAAGATACCAGCTGAACTAATTAAAACGGGAGGAGAAGGCAATATATCACAGATTATGTAAAAAAGATGTGGAAATATGGTATGTGGCCAAACGATGGAAGAGAACTATCTTAATTCCAATACCGAAACAAGGCAACCAGAAATTATGCACCACTTATAGAACTGTTGCCCTCATTAGTCATGCAAGTAAAGTTCTACTAAAACTTATAATGGAAAGACTTCATAAGAAAATGGAAGAAGAGATTAATGTGGTTCAAGCTGGATTTAGACACGGAAGAGAACCAATAGATCACATACTCAACATGCGTTTAACAATAGAGAAGTGTAGTTAATTTAATGTAAAGCTATGCTCGTGTTTTGTGGATTATTCAAAGACTTAGACTGTGTTCAGTATCACATGGCACGTGATAATAATAATGAGATGAAATAAACGACACATGGCGCGTGATAATAATAATGAGATGAAATAAACGACACATGGCGCGTGATAATAATAATGAGATGAAATAAACGACACATGGCGCGTGATAATAATAATGAGATGAAATAAACGACACAAGGCGCGTGATAATAATAATGAGATGAAATAAACGACACATGGCGCGTGATAATAATAACGAGATGAAATAAACGACACATGGCGCGTGATAATAATAATGAGATGAAATAAACGACACATGGCACGTGATATTAATAATGAGATGAAATAAACGACACATGGCGCGTGATAATAATGATGAGATGAAATACACGACACATGGCACGTGATAAAGTGAGACATGTTGACATGATAAGGATACTTGAAGATCTACAAACTGATGGAATAGACCTAAGACTTGTTTTTAAAAAAAATATATTGGAAACAACAAGCTACCATTAGAATTAATAATGATGTAGGTCAATATCAGCCTATTAAAAGATGTGTGAGACAGGGATGTGTAATGTCTCCAGATCTGTTTCTCTGTACGGTGAAAATATTTTCAGAAATATAGAAGATATGGAAGGAATCAACACTGGTGGACGATACATCAATAATATTAGATCTGCAGATGATATAGTCTTGACTGCAGATAATGAACAGGATCTGCGACATTTAATAGATGCGGTTGTTGCTCTCAGTGAGCAACTAGGGTTAGAATTGAATAGTAAGAAGTCACAGATTATGGTCGTCACTGGGAAGAAGGAAATACCACAATGTGATATACGAATAAATGGGTATATTCTTAAGCAAGTTAATCGGTACAGTTATCTCGGAACAGTCATAACATCTGGTGAGAGATGCCTTTGAGAGATTAGAACAAGAATTGTCATTGCAAAGGTAGCCTTCTGCAAGATGAAAACCATACTGACCAATAAAAAGATATCAATTGAAACGAGACTAAGAGTGTTGGAGTGCTACATAGAACCTGTACTTTTATATGGATGTGAAGCCTGGACAATGAACAATGAGCAGACAAGCTGAAAAACATCTGATGGCTGTGGAAATGTGGTTTCTGAGGAAAATGTAAAGAATACCACGGACAGGCAGAAAAACCAATGAACAAGACCTTCAAGAAACAAATGAAGATCGTAAACTGATTAGAGACATTAGACGTAGACAGCCAACATTTGTTGTGCATGTTATGAGAAGAAATGACTTGGAGAATTTGGTGACAACTGTCAATTTCGAAGGGAAGAGACCAAGTTGAAGACCGAGAAGTAAATACCTGTATCGCTTGGCCACGTGGCATGGTCGAGACAGAAGCACGGAGCTGATCCACGACTCTGGTGATCGACTGAGATGGCAAAACATGGCCGCCCGCGCTTATCGGTATGGCACATGATTGATGGATGGATGGCAGGTGATACCACGTGGCATGTGATCATGATAATGCGATCAAATAAACTAATCATGGTATGTGATTATGATAAGTAAATTTAATAAAGTACGCATGCTCGTGATAATGATAAGGATCCCAAATAAACTACACATGGCATATGATAATGATATTGACTGAGCTACCGTATGACAGTAAACTGTAGTGCCTGCTTTCTGTTAGCGCTGAATGCTGGGTCTTAGTCAGATATGACTGAGCTACCTTAATGACAGCAGACGGTGCTGCCTTCTTTCTGATAGTGCCGAATGTTGAGCGGCAATCACCAAACCCAACACCCCACACTGTGCCAGACGGCTTTGGGCAAGAGAGTACAATGCTAGAGAGTGCAAGTCTTACCTTAGTGTGGGGACATGCGACCTAAATGACAGGGCCGACCAGACAGTAAACCTTGGTCGGCAACTGGTTTAGGATCGAAGCTCTGACAGGTGGACAGTTAGAGTATTGCTTTGCTGATCCGGCAGCTTCTGCAGCTTGTTTTGTTCCAGACATTTTTAGTGGCGGTTCATATACAAGATGGAAAATGTCATTTTACAACTAGAGCACCTTCGTTAGAAATTGTTTCTCTCACGGAACGAGCATGCTACGGGGGTGTCTCGTGTAATGAGTAACATTCGCAAGTGAATATCCATGAGAACTGAATGTAATAAATGTTTGTTGCCAGTAAGGCACACGAATCTGCAGCCCCAATAATTGGGTTCTTACTACGTGGCGTGAAAAGGCAACCAGAGTTATGGTAAGGTCTTGAGCCACCAGATTATAATAATACACAGTACGATGGGTACAAGATGGGGGCCGATAATGGCTCAATCACCAGTCAGATCAAGGATATTCACAGCATAAAAGAACAGTGTCAGCAGCATACAAAATCGTGCCCATTCAATTCGTGTTATTATATTATATTATACTACACACAGAAGATGGTAGCCTAGGCAGACCGACACACCGGAACAGTCCAGCTTCCTCGGTCGCGAGACATGTGCTCGAGAGCGGTCACGTGGTTGAAAGAAACAGTGCCTTCCGTGTGTTGTTCAACGCACAAAGTAGTCGATTGTTAAAGTTTGCTGAAGCTATAATAATCAACCTTCGTAAGCCGTCCTTGTGCAAGCAGAAAGACATGTTGGTCAGTTTAACATTACCGTGGTAGACAATCGACATTACTGTGCGAACATGTGTATATTTCAGTTTGAAGGATTTATCTAGTTAATTCACAAAAGTTGTGTGATTTCTGCAGTATGTACCTGACGAGATGCAGCGAAATATGCCAAACAATAAATCGTGCAATCTATTGTTTGTGTCTTCGTTATTCAAATTTGTCTTATGTGTGATATTATTGACTGAGGGACAAATCTACACTAAGTATCAGCCTCAAAGACAGGATTGGTCAAATAGTGTTAAAGAGGGATTCAGTTATCATATACTTATGTGTATGTCTTCCTTTCTAGCAGCCATCTAGAGCACAACCCAATTTAGTATGTAGTAACTCTTTATTGCCGGTCTCTCTGGCTGAGGGGTTACAACACTTTCTCCGTAATCCCGTTTATCACGCAGAGCCTCGTAGCGGGAGAGAACTGGGAGCGGTTCGACCCCCGCTGGTGACTTGCGGGATACTGAGCCGGCCGCTCAGAAAGCAATGACAAACTACTGAGCGTAATCTTGCCAAGAAATCAATAGACAGCTGAAAGATGCTGCTGTTGACAGCGATGTCCTGTAAAGGATATGCAAAAAAAAAATAAAAACAAAAAAAAAACTCTTTATTGTATTCTCTGTTTTGGCCATCCCTCACACCAAGCACGGGACTGGCCATTGTAGGTGAAGAGAACACAAGATACCAAGCATCAGTTTTCAGTCACGTGGTCCTTATCATGTGTTCAGTGTAATATGATATATTTCCTTCCTCAGCTTCATTTAGACTTTGTATTCCAGGTATTTTATTTCAAAGCAAAGACGAGTTAGTCTTATCTGTACATATTTGTCTTTCTATATTAAATCTGCCTGCTTCGTGGCTTAGAGTTTATGACTTTTCTCCGTAATCTCGTATACTCTCGTCGGTAACGTGATGACGGTGAGAATCAGCAGTGGTTCGAATCGCATCGGTAACTTACGGGGTATGTGAGCCGGCCGCTTAGAAAGCAATGGCAAACTACTGACCGTAATCTTGCCAAGAAATCAACATACAGCTGAAACATGCTGGTGTTGACAGCGATGGCCTGTAAAGGATATTTTTAAAAAAATGATATTTAATCTATGTCGCTACACGGATGTCTATTTTTTTCGCCAGTGGCAAATATGCAGAAAACACATTGTAAACAATCGTAAAACCAAACTTTCTCGCTTCCTAAACTCATAGCTTGTCCAGCCCATGCAAACATACCCCGTAGTAGAAAACTGCTGAGTGTTGTGAGGTGATAGAACTGTAACATCTTGTAGACCTGCATGTGCAGAGGGATAGATAGCCTATCTGTGCCTTGAGCGATCGGGGTCACGGTATTGTTATCATAACGTCCTAGCTATTACACCAACGCGCCTCGGATTCACAGGTAAACGTGCAACTTGTTAAATGGCAGGCCGTCACAGTATTGTTTTTTTTTTTTAAATTCGCTTATCCTTTACAGGACATCGCTGTCAACAGCAGCATCTTTCAGCTGTCTGTTGATCTCTTGGCAAGATTACGCTCAGTAGTTTGCCATTGCTTTCTGAGCGGCCGGCTCAGTTATCCCGCAAGTCACCAGCGGGTGTCGAATCGCTCCCAGCTCTCGCCCGCTTTGAGACTCTGCGTGATAAACGGGATTACGGAGAAAGTGTTGTAACCCCTCGGCGAGAGACCGGCCTTCACGGTATAGACGACATAAAACAGCATAGATGCATCTTACAATGCCTGAATAGCGCCCCGAAGAATTGAAAACAAACTTCTACACACATATCACATTGAGAGACTCACACTAAATTTCGACATCGACAAGATGGCTGCTCGGTATGTAATTCTGGAATAGAGTAGCCTATGAATAAGGAGGCAGACTTGTAGAGTGTGGTATGATTATTTAGTTTAGTTTAGTTTAGTTTAGTCGTTGGATCAACATCACGGCATACGGTTTAAGTGCTCCGTTTTCCTCCTAACTCCAACCTGAGTCTGGAGAAACTCAACTCAATGCACGAACTCCGTTGCATCGGCGAGGATCCAGAAATACTTAGATTTTCAACTCGAAATTTCACCCGGGCAGCGCCATTAGGCTATACTTTTTCGATTTCCAACTGCCAAGGGATTTTTTACGTGCGCAACAATACACACGGGCGTCCGTTCTCACTACCCAGAGACCAGGGGACATTTTATTATTGGAAGTCCACGTGGATTTTTTAAATAAGTCCCGGTCCTCACCGGGGCCTGAACCCGGGATTTCCAGCACTCGAGGCGGACATCATACCACGAGACCACTCAGCCCCCCCCCCCCCCCTATCAGTTTGATTATGATTATTTATTACATCGTGAATCAGAAAGATACACGAATATTATGGTCGTGAAACTGTCATGACAATAAGATCAGAAAAATGACTATGATTATCATGATCGACTGGCACATGTTATTGTTTCATGGCTTTGAACAGGGCAGAACAGACTGAACAAACATAACTACATGCTTGGTCTGAGTGACTTTCCGTCTGATGTTGTGGGTAGTGTGGTCAAACTAACGAACATGTTCTATAGGATTGCCCCGAGTACAGCCAGATAAGAAAGGAACGATGACCGTTTGACATAACGCCCTATTCAAATCTGTGGAATAAAAGACTAGCTGGGGGGAAAAAAACCTGTTGAGTTCTTCTCGAGGACTCGTCTGTCGGTGAAGCAAGAAAGAACGAACACTAGAAGAAGATAAAGAAGACGATCAGAAGTGACATTGAGCTTATCCATATGGGCTGATATCTAAATGCTTACATGTCACACATAAAGGTGTACCGCATGAAGTCTACAACAGTAAGAAGGTTAGTTATACACAGAATATATACACAATTACAGAAGGTTAATTGTAAACCAAGAAAGATTAACTTAAAGCTGTGTGCATTGAAGAATGAGAAGCAGATCAAAGATACATTCAACATAGAAATCAAAAACAGACTGAATACAATGTCTATTCTAGAAATTATATTTTAACTATTAATGATTATTTAAAATAATGAAGAACGCAGTCAGAGTGGCTCAGAAACAACAATCTCAAAACCGAAGATTATAGGTCGTAGGAAATCAGTGATCGAAGTCATGTTAAAATTAATGGAGAAAGTGAAATCAACAAACAATAGCCACGAACATTTGAATAGATTCAAAGAAAAATTAGATAACTGTGTAGACCATCAAATCGAGCGCGGCTCGAGAAAAATTGTAAGGAAATAGAAAAATAGCATAATGCTGAACATTTGGGACTGGCTATTCGTTTTGTGAAGCTGGAGCTTGAGTAATTGCAAATCAATACTTGAATGTTTGCATCTGTGTCATTCTCTTTCAAGATGCAACTTCAATGCATTCAAATACAACGAGAAAAATAACTTCACGTGCATTCTTTCATCCATAGACAACTACAGACAATAAATATATAATGAGGGTGAAATTAGCAGACTGACGGAAGCTTGTTGAATGCACATTTCTTGTACGGTACTAAATGTGTGTGGTAGGACGAATTGTTTCGTCCGTTCTATTCTGGGGCGGAGTTGACACTCCAAGTTCAAGGTCAATCATTCTTGTTGAATCACTGCGTGGCTGTGAGGTGTACATGTTTCACGTAGCAGTCACATGGGTTTCGGTGCGGCACTCGGCTGATTCAAGCTGATTTCCTGGCCCCTTCAATAGCATGAGAGTACTACTGGGGTGACTGTGTCTACATTCTCAAAACTACAGTACACAATCAAGATGTCATTTTTCATACGGAATCTTCGAGGGAGTTACAATGACTGTACTCTCTCGTCGTTACCAGCAGGACATGTAAGCAGTCGCAGGAGAGAGAAGGATGGAGATAAAGGAACAGAGACAGACAGATATAGATACAATGAGGCAGAGATAGAAATAGAGATAGACAGACCGAGATAGAGATGGAGACAGAAAGACAGACAGACAGACAGACAGATCTTCTTCTTTTTCTTCTTCTTTCGTTCGCTTGAAATATGTCTATAACTGCAATGTTGTCTCGCGTATGAATCTAACAGTTTTTTTTAATTCACTCAGTGGTCCATAGAGTTTATCTTTCACTGTTGTAGGCCAGAAGGTTCGACTGATATGTTGTAGTTTGGGCAGTCCTGAAGTATGTGCTCTGCTGTCTGCGACGCCAAACCACATGTGCACATGGCCGAGTCACCAATCTTGACTTTTGTATACATGTGGTTGTGTAATCTATTATGTCCTGTTCTGAGGCGCAGAATAATGACCTTTTCTTGTCGTCTTGAGTAGGGTTTGGTGACTTTCTGACTGATTTGATCATTCTCTTCTTTTGGTGGTATGTACTGGTCACATCAGACAGACAGATGATCTCCAGGTGTATCGCACGCGGGACATCCTGCTTATCATGGAGAAGTTTTCGGGAAGTTTGTTATGGGAGCGAGGTTGTGTAAAGGACATGCTACTGAATGGATATTTGCTAATGTTGAGTTATCCATGTTCTGTAAACAGTAGAAGCCATGTGCATTGAGTTGTAACACGTATACGGGAATATTGTGTATTGTGACTACAACGATCAAGCTAACATGCAACAAAACATAAAGATGGACTTGTCGCGGGCGGCACTTGAGTTCATGAAGGGTTGCAAGCGGCCTGTGGTCGGCATGTGTGTCTGGTCTGATGTATGTAACATGTATCCAGACCTTATATTTGACATAAAAATGAAGTTTACATTTCGAGGAAGCAAAAGCAATGCCTCACGACAAAATGGCGTTTTGTATGGTCACGTCAAGCAGCTGAATGGTGCAGACATGCACTGTTTTGTGATGGATTAGTTAGTTAGTTAGTCGAAGTTCCAACTTCATGGCAACGGGTTGTCCCCATTATGCTCAATTCCCGTGCCAGTGAATATCACACAAAATGCTCCCCACTGTCCAATCTGAAAAGTGAAATAGACAGGAGTCTCGGCAATCCAGCAAGCCCGAACAGGTACACCGTGTATAATGTCGCCGTCAGAATGTCAACACAAAATTCATCCACGAATATCGCAGTTTATCGTCGATGGACTCAGCAGTCACCAGAAAGACCTCATTGACCCGGGTTTTCTCACATGGCTCGGTCTCTTACCGCAGGGCGACCCACCGAAACTGTCGCACAAAGCACGAACTCCGCAGCTTCAGCGCCGACTCCCAGGAGTCTCCCGAAAAATGCACCCGTGAACCGAAAGGGCAAATCAGTCAATTCATCAGCAGCCGGGTGCCATTGTTCCGAACATGCAGGTCACTGTACAGGATAGATGTGAAAGCATTCCATGCGAATTTCACACCTCACGGTGTTGCCCACGCACTCACTCAGTAGCAGGGCAACGGAACCATTGTGAGGGATTTCAATGTCAGTATTCAAACTCGCAAGGTATAAGAGGACTGGTTACACATGTATCTGTAGCCACTGCCAAAACCTGCAAGAGATCCTTCACTACTGAACAGTAACACAAGCATCACTCTACACACTGTACATGGCATATTATATTGCCACCTTGCCGTCTTGGCAGACGATCGTTTGTTACACTGTGCTTCATAAAAGACATAATAACTATAACCCATGGCGGTAGCTAATGTGACCGATAAGGCCAATTTGCGCTGTAAGTTGAGTTGAGTTGAGTTCAGTTGAGTTAAGAATCGACATCACTGCACTCAGGAATTCCAATACGTGCTCCGTCCCCTCGTTCAATTGCCAGCGAAGAGTCATACTACTGATCGTTCCCACCGCTATCTGATTAAAGGTTCTCCTGGTCTTCCCTCTCAGCTTTGAGATGCTTCCAGAACCCCTGCAGATCCCCCGCAAACTCATTCTTTACACATATAGGTTCTCAATCTGTTCCTCCGCCTTCTCCACCTGGCCCCACAAGTGCACGACCACCTACCCCTTGTCCATAGGCAAGATACCACCAAGAGGTGCATTCACTGCTAGCCTATCAGCCTGTTCATTCCCCCGTACACCCGCATGGCCAGGGCAAAATATCCATACAATTCTCACAATCTGAGACCTCTAAAGCGACAAGAGCCATTCCACATGAAACATTCATTTCTCCACCTTACTAAGTATACTCTTTGAATCCGTAATGAATACAATGTGTGTTGCAGTAGTCTCCTCCAGCAAACGGAATGCCGCTGTTACTGCCTCCACCTCCATTCTCATGCTGGAGGTCGTTGTCTCATATGCCAGACTCTCCTTTTTCAAGATTCTTCCATTAACCTTTGCAATAAACCCTCACCTACGTCACCTTACTACTGCCTCCACCTCCATTTTCATGTTGGAGGTCGTAGTCTCATATGCCAGACTCTCCTTTTTCAAGATTCTTCCATTAACCTTTGCAATAAACCCTCACCTACGTCACCTTACTACTGCCTCCACCTCCATTCTCATGCTGGAGGTCGTAGTCTCATATGCCAGACTCTCCTTTTTCAAGACTCTTCCATTAGCCTTTGCAATAAACCCTCACCTACGTCACCTTACTACGTCTGATTCTCACCACTTCAAACTCAGTGTGGCCCGCTGCCCATTCCCTGCACTCACGACCCAGAGTTATTATTACATTGTGCCAGTCCATCATGTCTTCCGGAACTTCAACCCGCTCTTTTTCACGATTGATGGTCTCTAGATCACACCCCTGACGTATAGCAAATTCCACCTGTGCCACCCAGGACCTGCCTCGTCTTAGTTTATGACATTTGACTCTATCCACGGCTGCCAGCAGCGGATGATCCCTATTTGCAGCAACTCTCAGGTACCATTTGGTCTGAAGGACCCTATGATTATCCATCATTGTTGGTGGCGTCAGGATATGCCTCATGCATATAATTGGTGTGTCCTTTGTGCACCATAGGATTACCCTCATGGCAGAATTATGTATGCGCTCCAACCTCCCAAACTTGCTCTTTGATACTGTCAGCAGCCCCAAACCATACTCAATGACATAAATTATTAACTGATGAAACAGCCTGTAGAGCATCCTCTGATCTACCCTGGTTGCTATCATAGATTAAGTCCCCTACCAGACTTCATCACAAAAGCTTCCACATGGTTCTTCAAAGACAATCACCTGTCAAAGGTCATACCCTAGTACTTCAATTTACTCTCTGGACTAAGAAAACATCCATTCAACAAAATTACACGGGACATCTGCCTTGACAATCCGGTTATCCAGCGAGTACCACACAACCGATGCCTTGTCTGGGTTTATAACGGCCTCTGAGTCTCTGCACAACTCTGCCGCCTCATTTACTGCCACCTGTAAATCTTTCGCCAAACTGACCCTGTCTCTGCCCTGTCTGTGCACCGGTACATCATCTGTCCGTCATCTGTTTTATTCTGTTAAGAAAGTGTGGATTAGAACAGTCTTCAAATATACTTCTATGTTTTTTTACAATGGCCGATATGTTGTGTTTAATAAATACGTTCATAGTGGAGTCTAAACATGACAGCAACATATTTAAACCCAGGGGAATATTCTCGTATTTAGATTCTTTGTTTATAGCAATTACAACAAACATGATTGATATTGTGTCCCTTGTTGGGTTCCGAGCTTCCACATACATTACAGTGTGTATAGCAATTGAACGACTGATTGCTGTGTTTTATCCATTGCAATTTAGCACATTGGTGACCCCCAACAGAATTTGGCTTGCGGGAATATCAACATTCTTGTTTTGGATTCCTTGGGTGATATATACACGTGCAAGAGAAGAGCACTTTGAATATTACATTCTTTACAGCGCCTCTCAGTTTACTACGATCACTACTGAAAATTAAATTGTTCTGTATCACATATTTCGTTTGAAGGTTGTTTCTCATGTAACACACACAATTCCTTTCATATTTGTGACTATCGGATCTGTCGTGATCTCTTAGAAAATGTCGATCGCGCTCCAAAGAAGGCGAAAATGATAACTGTCTCACACGTACAAAAGTCCTCAGTGCACACGACAAGAACACTATTGCTTGTATGTTTCGTATTTTCTATAACACATGTCGCCTATATCGTCTAGACTATATACGAACCCTTTCTTCGGACATATGGTTTACTGTGTTTCTGGCATTTCTGTCCGTCAGACAAGCTTTTGTTTATGCCAACAGCTCGTTTAATTTTGTTATATACATCGCGTTCAAAAAAAGGAAAAGGCCCCCCAAAAAATCAATCTCATGGCCCCTTAAAGGGGGTTTTAAAAATCCCCCGGAAGGGTTTTTCAAAAACTACTAAAAACCCCCCTGTTCAATAAATAAAAAATGTTTTAACCCTTTTGACCGAACTTTTTCACGAGGACGGGTTTACCCAAATTTTTCCCAATTTTTGGGGGCCCCCCAAAATTTGTTTCCAAGATTGAAAAGGTTTCCCCCCGGGTTTTCCCGGGAAAACCGGTTATAGAAAAAGGGTAATTTGCAAAGCCCGGGTTGGGAAGAAGGGTTTTAAAGATTTTTCATTTAGGAAAACCTAGACCCAGACCAAAACCCCCCAAAAAAACATTTTTTCCCTTGATAATGCAAAAAGTAAAAAAAGGACAAAAAACGATGAATTGCGCAAGAATTTAAAAAAAAAAGGGAAGAAAAAGAAAAGATAAATCATCACGGTTTTGGGGACACGGTGCTACGGGGATGGGCAGAAAGGGTTGGGGAGATCACGGGGCACCAAATGTTTTTCACGGGGGGTCGGATAACTGACAAAATGACGAAAGCGGGCCGGACATCATTCTTACAATGCTGCGCCGTCTTGTGACGAAGGTCTTACGGACGCGATGGCAAAGGAACTACTGAACGTAAAATTTTTAAAATCAACAACAGCAAAAATTACTGGTTTGACTGCAAACGCCTGAAATGATATGCAACAACTTTAAAAACGCTTGCAGCCATAACAAAAAACTCTGGGAAAAAAAACGAAAAATTAAATTAATCATGGTGAGTGGGGTGCAATGCACAAAAAAAAAAAACAACAAACAAAAGGGACACAACAAAAAACCCCGAAAAACCTCCCCCCCCAAACCGACCCATCCCCTCCCGCACATCCCCCACCCACACACACGCCCTCACCTGACCCCCCAACCAAAACACATCGCCACCCAAAAACATTCCCCCCCCAACCCACACATCCCACGCCCCCCACATTCTCCCCCAAACCCATCCTCCCCCCCCCACACCTAAAACCACCCTTCCACAGCCACATCTCCATCGAAACATTTCCCCCACCCACACACACAATCCCCCCCCAAACCCACAATCCACATCCACTCACAACCCCCAAACCAACACAAAATCCCACCAACTGACATGTCCCAAAACCCCCCCCCCCCCCCCCCACAACACCACATTCCCTAACCCCCCATACATACCCAATCCTTACACACACACCACCACCCAAAATACAACTTCCACCCCCCAACATGCTTAACCAATCCCCCACCACACAATCCCCCCCCGCACATCACATACACCCCCTACCACGCACTTTTCCCAACCCCGCACCACCACACACATATCCTCACCAACAACCCCCACTTACCACCACACACATATCCCCCCCCCAGATCCCCAAAAAATAATCCCCCCCACAACAAGATACCCTTACCATCCACCCCACATACCCCACTCACACAACAAAAATGGCCCCCACACAAAACATCCCTCCCCACACAATATCACCAACCAAAACCCCCAACCTCTCCCCACCCACACACGCATTCCCTACCCTTCCACCAACCAAACTCACACCAATCCCCACTACGCACCCACACACCCCACCAACCCACTCCAAACCAAAATCTCTCAGGAAAAAAAAAAACAAGCATACTTATTTACTAAAAAATGTTATAAAAGAAGGTGACGTTAGCAAAAAACATAGTTACATCAGACATAGTGCGCACATATCCGAAATTCACAAACTAAGCAACAAAAAATGTTAGTGACATTTGTGAAACTGATATTTGGCTTTCATTATATCATCACTGTTTGGTTTGGGATTGCTGCACCAATCAAACGAATCGCTTTCAAATGTTCATCAGTCAATCTCGTTGTCGTAGAATGCGCGTTATTACTGATGTTAGTGTGTGGTCTGTTCAATCAGATAATTATGACGGAGGGAGGCTCATCGTGGAAGCGGGTGAAGGAAACACCAGCATGATGATGGATATCGATTGTGATAGATACGACGTGGTTCAAATTAAAACTTAATGTTTGTATCTGGGGGGGGGGGGGGGGGGGTGTTGAATATATTCTGAAAAAGCAAAGGACAAATATTTCTTTTTTCGATGTAGTCACCATTGCGTTCAATCCAGCGCCGATAAAGTGTTTGGATTCGTGCAGAAAATCGACTCTGAGGTCACACTACAGAGTGTTTGATCCGGTAAATGGACAGACTGTCACAGAAGTCACGTTTTGAAACTTCCTATTTCACTCATACGCTTGCTGGACTGACATGCATGCATCAACATACCGGACTTTCATTCGCTGATTAATTTCTTAAGATTCATTCCGTCATTAATAAAAAACAAAAACGATAACAGAACGCTGCTCTTCTTTTGTGCTTGTCAATTGTAGGGCGGCCATCTTTAAACTGTCCTGATGACGTCGTCGTGTTCGTCTGCAAAGTGATGTCACGTGCTTAATAATCTTGACTTCCTTAACAACAAGACAATGTTACAAGACAATGGCAAGGTTATTGTAATTTCTATCACACTTTTAAGATTTTCATGAGCAACCTATTCGTACTTTACAATGCTGGCACTAGAAGGGGACATCTAGTTTACGCCAGAGACAGCGGTGGAACTACAGTTTTACTAGGGCACACTTCATACAACAAGTCACAGGATGTTGACCAGATTGGTGGGGGGTAATGCTGTTTCATGTCACTACATGATTTGCGTACCCACCAATCTCCACAGACAGCGGGCATGTATTTAAACTGTAGATGTTTGGTGATATATTCATACTGAGTAATGTTCTTGCCCAATTTTGTTCCCACAACGCATTTGTGCTTGTGTTGACACATGGAAATAGTCGGCATTAATGTGTATAGCTAAATATAAGCAAGATATTAGAAGTAATAATTGCACAGTCTTTGATACAAGTCCCCGATGTACAATCTTGTAATTGACACGTGGTATTGCTAGATTTAAACTTTACATATTTACAATTGTGCACTATATATATCCTCATTTTCACGCTTTCTCTCAATGGTGCGTTGTTTATGTTGATCGCTGTTGTGAATGTTTAAAATCAGACGAATGAATTCCACTCGCCTCTAGATACACCAAGACGATTGAAACCGGAAGCAGGATACCGTCCTGGTTTTTTGAAACTTCCTATCTGTAACTGCCCATATTTAAGCTGTGTTGAATCTGTTAAAACAAAAAAGCAGACGAAAGGTATCCCTGTACTTCGAGCTCATATGATAGTAAAGAAAGATGTTAACGCTGGAGTTGATACCATTACACACAAACACAAAGGACCAAATAGCAAAAAAACTTTTGTGGTAAACACCGCCAACGCAGAATTCAGGCTCAAAGAAAGTCACAATGGACACAGCAACACCTGGTGAATAGCAGACAATTAACACAGTCGCAATCATCACCACCATTGTCATGGTCTTTCTTTCCCTGTTGGAGATTGCTTCTGATCGATTATTCTCCGCACTCATCTTCTGTCGCCATCTGGATTGTTTGTTCATTTGAATGACCAGAAGCAATGTGAATATAATGACGGTAATGAATGATGTAAACCCCAGAATGGAATACAGGATGAAAACCACGGCTTCTGATTGGCTCTATCACTTGAGACAATTATCCCCAGCAAAGTTCTGTTTTGGATATTATCAAATACCCAGCCAAGGTATGCTGTTTCATACTCGGGCTCAAAGGATACGATGATCAGAATGTAGACAGAACAAAGGATGACTGTGGTTCTTCTCGGCGTGATAATTTGCTTCACCTTCAGAGGTAAGATGATACACAGACTTCTCTCTGCAGTGATGAACACAGTGATCCAGCTGGTGATTCTGGCGAAGCGATGTGTGGGTGTCCGCCTGTCAGGTAGGCTACCACATGTGGGTCCATTATAAAACCCGCTCTCATCAACAGCCCGCTCAGAACCACATTATACCACAAGAGGATGATCAGGCTGCACAGGTCGGAGATAGCCAGACCGAAGAAGCTGATGTTCATGGTGTTTTTGAAGCCTTGCTTGTAGAAGACGCTTATGTTCATAACGTTGGCCACAACACCAAACAGACTGACCAGGCTGTTGAGCACGTAGAAGTTGACCACCTGGTAAATCTCCCTGTCTTTGTCGCTGATCAATTGTGTCAATGTCCGGCTGCTGACGTTGGGCATGTCGGGAGATGTGGCATCTTGAAGGCATCTATTCTGTGTAGGCCCCTGTTGATGCAATCTCCTTCGGGTTTTGATCGTGTACACTATAGCAACGAAAATTGTAATTGCATGTAATGATTATATTATAAATAGTATGAATCATAACATACACATTTATATTATAAACTTTAGAACCATTTTGAGAGATCCTTTTCAAAATGTAACTGTGTATATATCAAAACTTGGTCAAACATATGAGCGCTTGCTCTTAAAGTTCTTACTTGCTGATGGAGAAGTAGGCGGTTCAAGTCTACACCGGTATTCAGCTGGACTTCAACGTTTACCTCTCGTTCATAAAGCAAAGGCAAACTATAGAATATATAGTATCCCATAAAATCAAACTGTGGTGGGAAAGGACATGAAACATTTTTATTGGCCTATACTCTTGTCAGTTTTGTTAACATTTGCCTCCAAATTTCCTTCCATACAACCTGATGGCTTGACCAGTCAGTATAATACGAGGCTGGTATAATCGGTCACACAGAATCAATGTAAGTGGTGAAAACGTTCTACAGATTTACTCAGTTCATTTTTAGGGGGTTCTCTCTCTCTCTCCCCTCTCTCTCTCTCTCTCTCTCTCTCTCTCTCCTCTCTCTCTCTCTCTCTCTTTCTCTCTCTCTCTCACCCCCCCCCCCACACGCACATACACACATACACACACATAGATCAGAAATACATCTGACGAATAAAGCTCAAAAATATATTCTTGTTTCTTGATACTGATTTGAATTCCTACGCATCCGCTGACGTCAGAACTAGTGATTGTTGCCATACACCAAGTCGGCCGGTGTCAGAGATCATGTCATCCATAGCTGTGTCTTTTATTTTCTGGACAAGTCAGGTCGTCCCCATGTCATCCTTCATTCTGTTATAACCAGAGTGTATTTCAACATTTTTTTAACCTTTATTTAAACTGGCCCACTTGACCATGTCTAATAATTCAATGTCATGTCTCCTTTTTTGTTAGTTTGTGCACACTGTACGTGATCACTAAAGTGTGGGTTGTATTAACTGTTTCGTTAGTCTGTGTACACTGTCTGTGATCACTAAATATGACTTGCATAAAACTTTTTCGTTAGTCTGTGTACACTATCTGTGACTCACTGAAATATGACTCGTATGAAACATTTCGTTAATCTTTACACACGTTGTGACTCACTGAAGTATTATGGGTTCATTAACTGGGAGACGAGAGGCAATGGCCAGATACACCACTCTTTTATTTGTTACTAAAAGCAACCCTGCGTTTATATACTTGCATATGTAATGTATTAATAGTTTCACGTGACAATTTTCTTCAAGGTGAGAACTGACGTGTAACTATTCATGTAGTCTTCTTTATGTTGTATTAGATTCGAACTAAACTGGTACCTAGAAAGTCTAGAAACGGGTACGTAAAAAGTTAGAAAAATGTGCCATGGCGTTGTTCCGCTTTTTCCGCTGTCACTTTGCAATACTGGCATACGGGGAATGCAATGGTGATTGGGTCACGAGATGTTAATTGCAAAGAATAAACGATGGATGGTCGAGGAGAGACATTGTCGCCTGCACCAGCTGACGAAGCTGAAGAAATCATTAGGACGTGGTCACTGGAAGCGTTCCAATTCATAAAAAAAATGAGAACGGGATAACTACTAGGGTGTTTGTTTCTCATTGCTTCGGGTGTGTGTTAGTGTGTGTGTTTCTGACAACTTGAAGCAGACAGAAAAGCATTTCATACAGATTTATTGTACTTTCTTTGAGATTACTTTGGTAAGCACCACCAACACTGCAATGTCACTTGGTAGGTGTGCATGTCTGTCCTCAGATATCTAACCTTTGTGTCCTGAACAACTCTCATGGTAATTTTATCCATGCAGGCATCTCAGTCCATACATCATTTTTTCCTCTAGGTCTGCCTCTCCTCTTTCCAGTCGTGAAAATGTCTTCCAATGCATCTCTTCTGATTATACGACCAAAGACCGTCGTCTTCTCTTTCTGATAGTCGTATAAAGTCTTATATTCTCATTAGCCTCTTCTATGCAAAACCCTGGACTGCCGTCACGGATAAAATGATATATAATATCATCTAGGCACCCAAAATAATAGCAAACCAATAATAATAATAATAAAATAATAATAATAATAATAATATAAAAAATACGAACGAAAATCTTTATTTCAAAATGTTAAGAATTGGGCACGAAGGCCCGTCTGACATGCTACCCTTTTCTCTATTTCCTGTCATACATTCTTTTGATTATGTGGTTGTTTCGGGATTTGAAATTTAAATATTGAGCACAACCCACTACTGGCAACGCCGATCGCATTCTGGTATGAACCTAAGGCCTATCCACGTCAATATGGAAGCACTATACTCGAGTTTCGCCCTCATTTGAGCTCGTCAGTAGTGCATATCCCTGACCGGATCCGGAAACAGTCCCGGATCACGCGTGTGAAGCGGGTGTGTAACCACGCGGCACACACTGGACACACCAAATTATCACAACAGAACATCACAACGCTACCCATCGTAGGCTATGCTCAAGATTGCCCAATCGCCGCGACCGACGTCCGTCAATCGATGGGACCCGAACGATCAGGACTTCTCACTGGCAAGGAACACCAGGCCTCCTAAATCCAGTGAGCAATAATCAATTGATTATGTGGTTGTTTCGGGATTTGAAATTTAAATATTGAGCACAACCCACTACTGGCAACGCCGATCGCATTCTGGTATGAACCTAAGGCCTATCCACGTCAATATGGAAGCACTATACTCGAGTTTCGCCCTCATTTGAGCTCGTCAGTAGTGCATATCCCTGACCGGATCCGGAAACAGTCCCGGATCACGCGTGTGAAGCGGGTGTGTAACCACGCGGCACACACTGGACACACCAAATTATCACAACAGAACATCACAACGCTACCCATCGTAGGCTATGCTCAAGATTGCCCAATCGCCGCGACCGACGTCCGTCAATCGATGGGACCCGAACGATCAGGACTTCTCACTGGCAAGGAACACCAGGCCTCCTAAATCCAGTGAGCAATAATCAATTGATTATGTGGTTGTTTCGGGATTTGAAATTTAAATATTGAGCACAACCCACTACTGGCAACGCCGATCGCATTCTGGTATGAACCTAAGGCCTATCCACGTCAATATGGAAGCACTATACTCGAGTTTCGCCCTCATTTGAGCTCGTCAGTAGTGCATATCCCTGACCGGATCCGGAAACAGTCCCGGATCACGCGTGTGAAGCGGG
The DNA here is from genome assembly GCA_014155875.1 of Cepaea nemoralis. Classification (NCBI taxonomy): domain Eukaryota; kingdom Metazoa; phylum Mollusca; class Gastropoda; order Stylommatophora; family Helicidae; genus Cepaea; species Cepaea nemoralis. The sequence continues at coordinate 52,393 of JACEFZ010018619.1, forward strand.
TGTGTAACCACGCGGCACACACTGGACACACCAAATTATCACAACAGAACATCACAACGCTACCCATCGTAGGCTATGCTCAAGATTGCCCAATCGCCGCGACCGACGTCCGTCAATCGATGGGACCCGAACGATCAGGACTTCTCACTGGCAAGGAACACCAGGCCTCCTAAATCCAGTGAGCAATAATCAATTGATTATGTGGTTGTTTCGGGATTTGAAATTTAAATATTGAGCACAACCCACTACTGGCAACGCCGATCGCATTCTGGTATGAACCTAAGGCCTATCCACGTCAATATGGAAGCACTATACTCGAGTTTCGCCCTCATTTGAGCTCGTCAGTAGTGCATATCCCTGACCGGATCCGGAAACAGTCCCGGATCACGCGTGTGAAGCGGGTGTGTAACCACGCGGCACACACTGGACACACCAAATTATCACAACAGAACATCACAACGCTACCCATCGTAGGCTATGCTCAAGATTGCCCAATCGCCGCGACCGACGTCCGTCAATCGATGGGACCCGAACGATCAGGACTTCTCACTGGCAAGGAACACCAGGCCTCCTAAATCCAGTGAGCAATAATCAATTGATTATGTGGTTGTTTCGGGATTTGAAATTTAAATATTGAGCACAACCCACTACTGGCAACGCCGATCGCATTCTGGTATGAACCTAAGGCCTATCCACGTCAATATGGAAGCACTATACTCGAGTTTCGCCCTCATTTGAGCTCGTCAGTAGTGCATATCCCTGACCGGATCCGGAAACAGTCCCGGATCACGCGTGTGAAGCGGGTGTGTAACCACGCGGCACACACTGGACACACCAAATTATCACAACAGAACATCACAACGCTACCCATCGTAGGCTATGCTCAAGATTGCCCAATCGCCGCGACCGACGTCCGTCAATCGATGGGACCCGAACGATCAGGACTTCTCACTGGCAAGGAACACCAGGCCTCCTAAATCCAGTGAGCAATAATCAATTGATTATGTGGTTGTTTCGGGATTTGAAATTTAAATATTGAGCACAACCCACTACTGGCAACGCCGATCGCATTCTGGTATGAACCTAAGGCCTATCCACGTCAATATGGAAGCACTATACTCGAGTTTCGCCCTCATTTGAGCTCGTCAGTAGTGCATATCCCTGACCGGATCCGGAAAGCATTCTTTCATTCAACATCACTTATAAAGCAAAATTTTTGACAACAAAAGAACAATAAGCATTAAAAAAAGCATAAAAAAAATCAATAAAAAATGACTCACCGAGTCAATGTTTAAAAACATGGGCATTATAAATACTTAAGGAATGTGTAACTCCCATACATATTGGAATGCTATTTGGCTAGTTGTCGTGTGAGATAATTTACCATTATTATTTTCTGTTTTTTTTTGTTTATGGAGACATTAGCTGTACTGAGGGAGTGAGTGTTCAAACAGGTTGCGAATGTTGTATAATGATTGGTGGTGTCTTTGATTTCTCGTGGAAAATTTTTCCACAAACCTTTTAAACCGGTTTTAAAGGGAAAGGTATGGGGGTAAAAGCCCTGGTTTTATTTTAAGTCCTTTTTTCAAAAAGGG
>JACEFZ010018620.1:0-2500 GCA_014155875.1 Cepaea nemoralis
TATGGGGCGGTTGAAAAAGAAGTAGTTTCATCCACCAGGCCAAACAACTCTGCAGAGAAACGATCGATCTTCCCACAGTTGATATTCCCCTGACAACTATTCAGAGCGAACCCCGTGGAAAGATGAACATAGAATATCACTACAAATCCAGTCAAAAGTGAGAGGAATATTTGACAAGGAAGAACAGAACAGTGTACAGCGCAGAACAGCCACTCTCAGCTTCCTTGATGACGAATACCCACAGGACCTCTGGATCCGAGTCTACACGGATGGGTCAGCACAAAATGCTGTTCGAAATGGAGGAGCGGGAGTGTATATAGAATACCCAAATAATACTAGAGACACGGCCAGAATTCCAACAGGAAAGTACTGCCATAATTATGATGCTGAAATTGAGGCAATCAAGATAGCCACAGAGAAATTACAAAATACCAGCCATGGTACACAACCTGTGGTGATATTGACAGATGCAAAATCCGTAATAGAGGCGCTCCTGTCTGGGAAATTGCCAGTTCTGATGACACTACTTTCTGAACTTAGCAGTCATCGTAAGATCACCATACAGTGGATACCATCCCACTGTGGATCCCCGGAAACGACAGAGCTGATCGATTGGCTAAGGAAGGAGCACAAGAAGAACAACCAGATGTGCCTATTACATACCACCAAAAGAAAAGAATGATCAAATCAGAAGGCCACCAAACCTTACTCAAGACGACTACCACGTTATGGACAGACCAGAACAAGTCATTCTTCTCCGCCTCAGAACAGGACACAATAGATTACACAACCACATGTATACAAAATTCAAGATCGGTGACTCAGCCATATGCACATGTGGTTTGGCGTCGCAGACAGCAGAGCACATACTCCAGGATTGCCCAAACTACAACATATCCAGGCGAACCTTCTGGCCTAGAGAGACAACAGTGGAAGATAAACTCTATGGACCGCTAAGTGAACTGAAAAAGACTGTTAGATTCATACAAGAGACAACATTGCAGTTATAGACATAGTTTAGGCGAACGAAAGAAGAAGAAGGAAGTAATATTAATATGGAATACAGTTCAAATAAAATTATGAAATTTATGAAAGTTTAGGTTTAGTGTCTACTAAATAGGACGACATGTACAAAGAAACATGTAAAACGACAGCATTTATTAATGTTAATATTCAACAGTATTTTATTTTAAAAAAAAAAAAGAAGGTTTAACCTAAATATAACAATTCAGTGTCATTTGGACACTCTCATTCTGTTTCTGAGTCACTCTGCTCATTCAGCACATTATCAATTTTCTGCTGGTCGACTGTTTCTAATAATTCAGTTACTCAAGATACTTCCTGAACCATTCCAACAATTTTCATCTTACATGCAAATCTGATATACACAGAGTATATAACAAGAGCTGGTAACTTCCGTTTTCGTAACTTACTCAACAACAATCCAGCTGCACTAAATAAGCGCTCTACGGCTGCTGATGACAATGGTATGGCCAAAACAATTTTCGCAATTGCTGTTAGCAGGCTTGGCCATGGGAATGTTATTCTCATGGGAAAGGTCCGATGGGATGGGACGGGATAGGACAGAAAAGCATGTCCCATAGACAAGCCTGGCTTTTAGCAGTGGAAACATATGTTCATTTTTCCAATAATGTAATGGTTGTGAAGTTCGTTGCCATATTTTTTTTTTGAACATGGCGATTTCATCCTCAAGGCATTTGTTTCTGGGGTCATCAAACTTAAGTGCTTTGTTTGGTGGTGGATCACAAAATAAGTCAAAAACACTTTTCCGCGTTTGTTCTATAATTCCTGCTACTTCACATACAGCAGATGATTCAGAAGAAAGACTTAAGTTAGTTAGTTAGTCGTGGTTCCAACTTCACGGCAACGGGTCGTCCCCATATTGCTCCGTTCCTGTGCCAGTGAATATCACACAAAATGCGCCTCACTGCCAAAAGTGAACAATGGAACAGACAGGAGTATCGGCAAGCCACCAGCCCGCACAGGTACACTGTGCATAATGCCGCCGCCAGAATGCCAACACAAAAGTCCTCCATGAAAAATACAGTTCATCGTCGATGGAAACGGCAGTCACCAGAAAGACTTCATTGACCTGGGTTTTATCCCAAATGGCTTGGTCTCCTTTCCGCAGGACGACCCACCGAAAGTGCCGTACAAAGCACGAACTCCGGTAGCTCCAGCGGTGACCTCCCAGGAGTCTCCTGAAAATGCACCCGTGAGCCGAAAAGGCAAACCAGTCAAATCCAGCAACAGCCGGCCGCCATCGTCCGAACATGCAGTTCACACAACAAACAACCACCGACAGATGTAAAAGCATTCCACGCGAAACTCTCAGCTCACAGTGTCGCGCCACGCACTAACTCAGTAGCAGGGCGACGGAACCATCAAGCCTCCTTAGTCGCTTCTTACGACATGCATGGTAGGCCCCAGCAACACATGGGCGAGAGAGAAAGACTTAAATCCTTGATGAATGAAATAA
>JACEFZ010018620.1:7500-25000 GCA_014155875.1 Cepaea nemoralis
GTCTTCAGCCAAATATTTTACGAGATTTGCGCTTGTGGGGCTAAGATTAGAATGTTTGCGACTTTTTGTTGATAAAGTTGTTGGACAATTTCTTTGTTGATTGTTCTGTAATTGTATAGTGCTTTGTTTCTTAATGTCCATATAAGATTTCTGTACTCTGCCAATAGAACAAGTAGCTTTGTGTGGGTGTCTTGTGTGGAGTAAGGAATGGAATTTATCATGATTGCTTTGTAAACATCTGTTCTTTGTTTCAAATGAGTGTTTAGGATGTTTTGTAGGAGGTTTCTTGTTGGCATGATTGTGTTGCATTCGTAATAGATGTGCTCTTCTGATTCTTGGACGTTCCGTCTACAAAGCTGACACTGTAGTATTTGTTTAGTTATTTTTGCTGTTCTCTCTGTTGTTGGGGTCATGCTGTAAACAAGCCTATATGTAATTTCCCTTGCTTTTGGAGTAATCTGCTTGTTGTGAATATTTGAGAAAATTTCGGTATAATCTTTTATGAAATATCTATGTCCTCTTTTAATTCTGAGATGTACCGGAGTTGCTTGTAATTTAACTAAATGCCTGTAGATTGTATGTATTTTCTTGTGTAGTAATTTTTCATGTCCTTTAATGGCTGAAATACATGTTTTGTAGAACGTTGGGAGAGTGCCAAAATAATGTGAGGATGTATTCCTAATAGGTTTTAAAGAAGATAGCCTAATTCCAATGTAATAGTGTGCTGAAGGGTGTTTTTCTGGGTGTTGTAGGATTTCACCTACGTGTTTGATCCTAAGTGCTTGTATTTGGTTGTTATGTCTTGGAGGGCGATACCTCCATCTTTTTTGTCTTGCATGAGTGTAGTATGTTTGATACTGTAGATGGTGCTGCCAAACACAAAGCGTCTAATCTCTTTGTTTATGTTTGTGGCAGTTTGTCGTGGGGGATCTAGGATTGTGCACAGATATAGTACTTTTGGAATTATATATGTATTAACAATGGTACTTCTACCAAATATGGTAGTTGTTTTGTATTTGTATCTCTGTAACATATCTGTTATTTTCTTCTCTAGATGTTGCCAAGTGTCTTTGTGTGTCTGATTTGGTTGACATGGGAAGACTATTCCGTACACTTTTATAAGATTGTTTGATGTTAAGTCAAATGGAAAATCCGCCTTATTTTTCCATTTGCCTAAGCCCATTATAGTAGATTTTTGGACGTTTAATTTTGCCCCACTCCCTTTGCCGAAAAACGAGAACGTCTCCAAAATGATCCGTACAGATTTTTCAGTGGTCGGAAAGAAAATGGTATCGTCCGCATAAGCACGCAGCTTTTGTTCACCCTTCCCTGGTATGAACAGTACCCCTGACATTGTCGTCCTGTCGTATCTTTTCTAGAAGTGGCTCTAGAGCGACAACGTACAGTAAAGGGGACAAGGGACATCCCTGTCTCACTGACCTAGTCAACCTGAAAGAATTGGTTAGGGTATGGTTTAATAGAATGCGACTTTCCGGTTTCAAATATAAAATTTTGACCCATGTCCGAAAATAATTTCCCACGTGCAGTGTGAGAGAGTTTTGTGGAGGTATGAGTGAGATATTCTGTCGAATGCTTTTTCTTGATCTAAAGAGAGAATTGAGGACTGACAGTTTTTCAGATGTGTGTAGTTGATGATGTCCCTTATGAAGTGTGTGTGTTGCTGGATATTCCGGTGTTGTACACTACATTGCTGGTCTTCATGAATGAGAGATGCCATTACTGGTTTCAATTTATTTGTCAAAGTCTTTGTTAAAATCTTGTAGTCTACATTTAAAAGCGAGATAGGTCTGTAACTCTTTAAAAGTGTCTTGTCAGTGTTCTCCTTCGGAATAAGAGTGATGTAAGACGTGTTGAAACTGGATGGGAGTTCATGTTTGTGGAAAGAACATTTCTACTTTTTTTTTTTTTTTTTTTTAAATGAAAATGTTTATTCAATTCATGACCACATGGTACAACAAACGCATAGAACACATTTTTCGTATTAATAAACAAAGATAAAAAGTAGTACTTCACAATAACAACCAACGTGGACTCGCTAATGTTTGCATGGAATAGAAAAATGCTACCAAATGTACAAAGCTTAATCAACTGTAGAAATAAAATATGAACAAAGATACACTGGCTGGCCTTGACTGGCAAATGTGAGAAATAGAAGTAAAACTTCCCATGTCACAAAACAGCCATCTTCAACCAACAAAACAAACAATTGTACCAGCTCATTTCAGAATAAAAAATTTCTGTGATGAATGCATGCGATTCACCTTCTTCGTCAAATTCTAATCTTTAAAACTGCAGAGAAACAAACCCCCACGGCATAAAGATTGATACCACCTGCGATTGAATAAGCCTGCCAAGCAATAAAAATGTCTACAACTATATATGATGGCTACCATTAATCCTGAACTTTATTCATCAATAAATACCACATCTAGAGGCTAACTGACATTGGCAACTGATATTTGATCATAAAATTAGAGAATAGAACACATTGACAATTCAGGAAATCAGGATAACATGAAGGGATAAATGCTGCTGAGACCATGACGACGTCGTGGTTGCTACTGGCAGAAGATTTTAGACTGTGGACCTGGAGAAGGACACTCTCATGTGAATGTTGTCCTCCACCTGGTAATTGTGCAGACCAATAAGAGCCAATGTAGCTTCCTCCACTGAAGACATCTCGATCAAAGCCATCTTTCTGTCATTGTTAAAGAATTTGAATGCTTTCACTGTTCCATACTCAGAGAACAGACTGCGGATGTCATCTTCCTCCAAGTTAGTTACATTGTACAGGTGCAGGACTGCCGTTGGTGGGAAAATATAGTTCTTGGAGCCTGTTCTCTTAAATCGGTGGTGGTGTGAGTTGACGTAATCTTTTGTGAGACCAGCATCCGACTGTCCATCTCGGGGCATTTGAATCAGCTGGTGTTTAGATGGAGCCACTCTCAGCTGTTTACCCCACAAGCGAGCTTTGTCCAAAAATGTGATGGCTTGCTGTGCTTGAGAAGGGTCTGCCATTTGGATCAGAGCATTGTCTTTCTTGTTGAAGAGGATCTTTACCCTTTGCACATTACCATAAACGCCAAACAGTTGAAACAAAGCATCTGGAGTGACTTTATCCTCATCGAGGTTAGACACCAGGATACATGGTGAGCCAGAGTTTCCCTGGTTCATGCCACCCATTCCACCCATGCCGCCCAACCGCTGACCAAACTGATTTCCACCAAAGTTGAAACCACCAAGGCCTGCCAAGCCCAAGGCATTTGCTCCCGAGCCTAATATTCCAGCACCCATTCCCATGTCGTTGTCCATGCTGTCCCCAGAAGGCAGATCAGGCCTGGTGAAGTCTCTGCTCTTATCATTGTTATATTTGACATTCAAGTTGGTCAGCTTGGAGTAGTCAATTTTCAGAGTATTACAACCATTGTAGAGAACTACAGCCATCAGATGTAAAATAGATCAAATATAGGCTTCCATTAAAAATTAACAAACAATACATGGGATGTCAAGAAAAAGTAGAAATATGGGTTATAAATTTTCACGGTTATAAAGTTAAGCCATATTTTTTATAAAATCTCTAAAAATGTCTCAAATCTCTTATAACATTACCTATGTCATTTTAGGATTTAATAAAACGTATATAAATTATTTAAAAATTTGAGACAATTACTACAATTCTTTATATCACATAATAATATACTACATCTTGAGTTATTTCCCTTTCAATAACTTATGTTGTTATGTCCCTTAGTTAGTTGTTCGTCGACATCTCATCCTCATTGCACATCGAACCATTCAGTCCATAAGTGCTCGGATCCCCTCCTCAGTAAATCCTGCAGCGTGTAGCGGCTAACGTACCAGTTCTGTGTTGGTTTATCAATCTTCTTTGGCTTCCTGCGTAGTGTTCTTGTTTGGCCACACCTCTTTTAACCGATTCAGCGCCGACGGCTAATATATCGCCAAATATGACCTCCCATTTGGACAGACGGAAAAGAATTATTCGCCATACTAGGGTCATTGTGTTATTTGTTTTGTTTCACAGTATCTTCCGTGCTCAGTGAACGGAAATGTACATTATAATATTTGTTCATTTGATTGTCTACCATGTATGGTCCAAACTTACGTTTTGTTTGGCACTGCATCAGTTAATTTGCTGTTCTCGCAGTCTGACCATGGTTGTAGATTCGCAGTCATCACTTGGTTCTTGGTACCACACGTTTCGACCACGAAGGAGACAAAGGAGGAGTTCTAATACTTACACGAAATACAATACCTTGCAGTGAAGTACAAGCTGTGACTTCTGACAACCAAGCAGAATCAAGAGTTTGACAGCTGTTTTGACTTTTAGATATGGAATAAAACGATAAACTACCAAAGGATATTCTACGAAAAATTGGATCACAGGAGGCATATACACTTTTCTTTTAATCATCATCATCATCATCATCATCATCATCGCAGCAGCAAACACAGCAGGAGATGGCTACATAAACTGAAGATGAGTTGTCTGACTGGGATTTTGCAGATCTGGAATAAAGTCGATTTTAATATTCAGTGATTATAATAAATTATTATGTGCCACTTTATAACATTTTGAATGAATACCCGCAGTGCTTGTTTTAATGCCCCCCCCCCCCCCCCCCCCGGCCAAAAAAAAAATTATTGTACTTTAATGCTTTTTTTTTTGGCTCGAGAGTAATTCTGATTGGGATTTGGCGGATTTGGAATAAACTTCATTGTAATATGAAGTGATAATAATAAATTATAATGTGCTACCTTGTTACATTTGTACTAAACACCGTTGGTGCATTTTTTTTTTTTTTTTGGGTGTGCTTTCCAACAATTTTTGGTGCTTTTTGGTACTTTTTTGGGTCGATTTTAGTGCTTTTTCATCAAAAGGAGATGACAACACTGTATGTTTGCCGGTCCTTCAGAAACCAATGGCAAACTACTGAACGTAAACTTGCCCAGTAATTACGAACAGCTAAAAAAATACTGGGGTTGACTGCTACGTCATGCAAAAGATATGCTACAACTTTTATATACAGTAGTTTTTAATATGTAACCCTCTTTAAATTGATATATAATACAACATGTCTGTTACTACATTAACAACTTTTAAGCCATAACTGTGACCCACCCCTACTTCCCATTTTCCGCCGTCCGTTTTTGTTTGGTCCAAATCTACTTTTTGTTTGGAACTGACTCTCTTAGCATCAGAGGAAAAATTTGAACAGACTCACATTTGTTGCCCTGGATTTATGCATTTTTGTGGCTATGAATTGGTACTCACTCACACAGCGGAAATTTACTGCTCTCACTTGGAGGTCGACGTGGCTGAAAGATTTAGTGTTCCCCCAGATAAAAGATATACACAAGATACGAGCATGCATCAACATACTTGACCTTCATTGGCCGATGAATGTCTCTAGGTTTTCCCCCATCACCATACTGGACCTTCATTGGCCGATGAATGTCTATAGGTTTTACCCCATCACCATACTGGACCTTCATTGGCCGATGAATGTCTCTAGGTTTTCCCCCATCACCATACTGGAGCTTCATTGGCCGATGAATGTCTATAGGTTTTCCCCCATCACCATACTGGACCTTCATTGGCCGATGAATGTCTATAGGTTTTCCCCCATCACCATACTGGACCTTCATTGGCCGATGAATGTCTCTAGGTTTTTATCCCATCACTGATTAAAACAAGGATAACAGAACGCTGCACCTCTTTGGTGCATGTCAAAAGTGAGGAGGTCATCTTTAAACAGTCCTTATGACGTCACCGTGTTCGTCCGCACCATGATGGATCGTGCTAAACACTCTTGATATCTTAAACAACAATCTTGACAGGTTACAAGACAATGGCATGGTTATTGTAATGTCTATCACACTTTCAAGATGTTTATTTGAAGCCCCTTCATAGTTATACTAATCAGACACGTACCTCAATATTGAACCACATATATGACGGTGATAGAAGTCACAACGTACGTTACGGGGCCGTGGTAGCATAGTGGCTAGACTTTCGCCTACCGTGCCTGTAGTCTTGGGTTCGATACGCGGCAGGGCGGTTTGGGAGAGAGAGAGAGGAGAGAGAGAGAGAGAGAGAGAGAGAGAGAGAGAGAGAGAGAGAGAGAGAGAGAGAGAGAGAGAGAGAGAGAGAGTAAATGATGGGAGTCTCTATCTTATATGAAATGGCTGTGTTTTAGCCGAACCCTCCAAGAGACAGGGGTAGATGTAGGATTGTACAGACTGTAATTCTTCATCTCCGTTCCTCTAACGAGAGCAGTGCACCGCACCGAGTTATGCACCTGAAAGGTGCAGCGTGTCCGTCCTCAGCGTGCATTTGTGCAAGATTTACTTCTTCTATACATATTCCATCCAAGGCAACGGGCTCTTTCTACACCTGGGTAAGTTTACTTGTTCCATAATAATTTTGCCTGGGCAGTGGTTTTATGGCCTACGCTTCATGTTTTCCAACTGCCTTGGGATTTTTAACCTGCAAAACTTGCACTCGGGACCTCCTGTTTTTCGCCTTTATCCTAGAAGGCTAGGTACTCGATCTCACAGCCCAAGAAAGCAGAGGGGGATGTTATATGATTAGATACCAAGAGCTCTTGTGAACATTCCCAGTATTTTATGTAGGTATCGAATCCCGTACCTTCTGAGCGCGAGACGGGTATCATAACCTCCCTGCAACAGCTCCGCCAAGATGTTAATTCAGAATAACTCAACAGCAACCCTACTTTGATGGTACAACACTAGAACAGAATAACTCAACAGCAACCCTACTTTGATGGTACAACACTGGAACAGAATAGCTAAACAGCAACCCTACTTTGATGGTACAACACTAGAACAGAATAACTCAACAGCAACCCAACTTTGATGGTACAACACTGGAACACCGGAAATAACTTACATTCAATCCAGATAATTATCACTATCATACCGCTCACCAAACCCGACACACCACATTGTTCCAACGACTTCGGGCGGAAGAGCGCACTTGTAAGGGTACAAACCTTAACCTTGCGCGAAGAATGGCAATCTAAAGACTTAATATCATGGCAGGACAGACCAGGCTCTAAGCCTTGATTGGCAATTGGTCTAAGATGGAATCCGGACAGTTAGAGACTTGCTTTGCTGATCCGGCAGCTTCTGCAGCTTATCCTGTTCCACGTGTACACCTCGGAGGAGCAAATGGATCACCATGGTCTGGCAAGAATGCGACAGCGAGGGGTGACGAGGGATCTGGCCGACGATCGACGATTAGGGGAAAGGCAAGACGGACATATAATCAGATTGCTACTGGTACTATTAGTGTTGGAACTCTTCGCTGGCTGCTGAGGATGGGGACGGAGCGCTTATGCGAATGCCCCGAATGATTGATTGATTGATTGATTGCTACTACTACTACTACTACTACTACTACTACTACTACTGCTGCTGCTACTACTACTACTACTACTACTACTACTACTACTACTACTACTACTACTACTACTACTACTACTACTACTACTACTACTACTACTACTGCTGCTGCTGCTGCTGATACTATTGCTACTACTACTGCTGCTGCTGCTACTACTACTACTACTACTACTACTACTACTACTACTACTGCTGCTGCTGCTGCTACTGCTACTACTACTGCTGCTGCTGCTGCTGCTACTGCTACTACTACTACTGCTACTACTGCTGCTGCTGCTACTACTACTACTACTACTACTACTACTACTACTACTACTACTACTACTACTACTACTACTACTACTACTGCTGCTGCTGCTGCTGCTGCTGCTATTACTACTTCTTCTTCTTCTTCTTCTTCTTCTTCTTCTTCTTCTTCTTCTTCTTCTTCTTCTTCTTCTTCTTCTTCTTCTTCTTCTTCTTCTTCTTCTTCTTCTTCTTCTTCTTCTTCTTCTTCTTCTTTTTCTTCTTCTTTGCTTCCTACTTCTTCTTCTTCTTCTTCTTCTTCTTCTTCTTCTTCTTCTTCTTCTTCTTCTTCTTCTTCTTCTTCTTCTTCTTCTTCTTCTTCTTCTTCTTCTTCTTCTTCTTCTTCTTCTTCTTCTTCTTCTTCTTCTTCTTCTTCTTCTTCTTCTTCTTCTTCTTCTTCTTCTTCTTCTTCTTCTTCTTCTTCTTCTTCTTTTTCTGCTTCTGCTTCTGCTTCTGCTTCTTCTTCTTCTTCTTCTTCTTCTTCTTCTTCTTCTTCTTCTTCTTCTTCTTCTTCTTCTTCTTCTTCTTCTTCTTCTTCTTCTTCTTCTTCTTCTTCTTCTTCTGCTTCTTCTTCTTCTTCTTCGTCTTCTTCTTCTTCTGCTTCTGCTTCTGCTTCTGCTTCTGCCTCTTCTTCTTCTTCTTCTTCTTCTTCTTCTTCTTCTTCTTCTTCTTCTTCTTCTTCTTCTTCTTCTTCTTCTTCTTCTTCTTCTTCTTCTTCTTCTTCTGCATTCATCCGGATTTTTTTTTTCAGATGTGACTGCATTGTGCCTGTCTACAGTAGAGCTGCGTTCTTGCGCCGTTATGCCGACACATCCGACTTCTGCGGGCATTTGTTGACCGGGTTAACCTTCCCGGCTACTACTACTACTACTACTACTACTACTACTACTACTACTACTACTACTACTACTACTACTACTACTACTACTACTACTACTACTACTACTACTACCACTATTAATACTACTACTGAGTACACTTGTCTGATTCTGCGTAAAGTTAGCTTTCCCTATTACTAATGTCCCTCGCCATCAGGCGAACCCATTCCTACTTCTGTGATACTTGTAATTTACATGCCTAAGTCTAGAACTTCGAAATAAAATTGAACGTTTTAAAAGAAGCTGAGTCGCTATGTCAACATATCACAAACATCAGAAAGAGGCAGTCGTCGTTATTTGACCACGTTATGAGAAGACAAAAACTGGAACATGTTGTGACAACCGGAAAGATTTACGGAAAGAGAGATTGCGGAAGGCAGCGTCAGAAGATTCTTGACAGTCTTGAGTTGTGTCGCAGACGGGAGTCAACACACGAATTGATCCATGACGTGGGAGATCGCAATTTGTGGAGAGGTATGATCGCCAACGCCAGCCGGTAAGACACTGGATGATGATGAAGCCAAGAACGTGACGCAGACAAGCAGACATTTAAGTCAAACTGATCAGTGTGTTGAATAAACCCACTACCAACGGGGTCACAAGAGGAAGTTTAAACGTTAAACATGCCGGCCACGCTGGCCTAAATGAAGATAGTGTGTATTGAGATACATCACAGAAATTAAGTTAGGTAGAAGATCACACATAGAAGATGAAAAATATCAACACCTTACCGAGGATTCGAAACCAGGTCTCCCTGAAGGAGGAACCAGCGTTCTAATCACTTGGCCAGCCGCTCCTCTGGTAACTAATCACCCCAATTATAACCATTTCCAGGTTGAACAGGTTAATCTCGTACTGATAGAAGGAAACTCTCGTATTGATAGAAGCTAACTCTCGTATTGATAGAAGGGAAATAAAAGTGTCGAGCGCTTGTACGCTAATCTGGTTACGCTACATGGGGTGTGATCTTATGTATACAATTGACGTAGTCGCAGACGACATCGACTCATTCAGGCAGGGGCGTCTACCACCAAACTATCAGGGAAGGTAAACTCGAACATCAAATATTGCTCTGTAGTTGAATTCAACGACTGAAAGACACAAATATCTCAGCTCTAGTTTACACACATATGGCACGATAGCAAGAAACACATGAGTATAACGTTCTAAAACATTTATCTTTCCTATTAAGTTAGTTGAATGTCATTTACAGGACGTTGCCATTAACCCCAACATTTATTAACTGATTGTGATTTACAAGACTGTGTTAGTTCAGTAGTTCGCCATTGCTTTCTAAACGGCCTACGGTACACACCATCGAAACGCAGGTCAGCATGGCCGAATGGATAAGAACGCGTGTTCTTAAACATCCATTGTGCTGATGCCGAGGTAATCGGTTCGACCCCTTACACCGGACAGCTGGACTAAAATATTGACCTGTCGTCCTTGACTCTGGGACGTAAATTACAAGTACCTCTGAAGTCGGAGTGCGTTCGCCTGATGGCGAGGGACACTGTTAATAGGGAAAGCTAACCCACACTCAAAATTCAGTCCATCACTACTATAAATAGTGTGTATGGACTACACTTGAGTTCAAAGCGAGCGAGCGCCAAAAAAATGCCATGGAAACCAAAGCAAGTGATCTGCTTCCAAATCGTCTGTGGCTGATTTCGAGCCCTCGACTAGGTATTCGGCGAAGTGTGAAATAGCGCCTTTCACTATCCCCAAAGCCACATACGCCATCTTTCCTATAGCAATAAAACAAGTAAACGACCCTTTCCCACGACTCGAGTACAGTACAGGGATAGTGTGTATTTTTAATGACTGTGCAGTGTTTGAAAATATTGCCGGTCCAAGTTTTGTATTCACCTTCTGTACAGTTCATGCAACATAATAGGTCAATACAAAACTTGGACCGGCAATATTTTCAACCACTGCAGTCAATAACAATACACCCTGTATATGATGCCAGCCCCATATTTGTATCAACCAATGCGCTCTCCATGGATAATGTGGTCACCATCACGGAGGTCATGGATAATGTGGTCACCATCACGGAGGTCATGGATAATGTGGTCACCATCACGGAGGTCATGGATAATGTGGTCACCATCACGGAGGTCATGGATAATGTGGTCACCATCACGGAGGTCATGGATAATGTGGTCACCATCACGGAGGTCATGGATAATGTGGTCACCATCACGGAGGCCGCCTTCACTTCCAGTAACATTTCCTGGTACCTACCTTACGCTGGGTATACCTAGAACAGCAAGTCAATTTTCCAACCCCCCAAAATAAATCCCGGCTCCAATAGGATACGAACACATTACCACTGGGTCGACAGTCGAGCTTGATGGCCAAGGCGTTATCGCGGCGTCATATATTTGTCTGTCGTGTCCTCGCTGTTGTCTTTCCTCACGTGTTAGAAAGAATGTTAGAAAGCGAGTACTGAGATGTTATGGCAGAGAACGTAAATGACCAGATTAAGAAGAGCTTGGAAGCAACGGAGATTTGGTTCCTGAGACGAATGTTGCGAATACCTTGGGCTGTCAGAGTAATTAACATTGAGTGCCTGGGGAAAGCTAATGAAACTAGAACATTATATACAAATATCAGAAAGAGACAAAAGTCATTCTTTGGTCATGTAATAGGAAGAGAAGCTTTGGAAAACATTCTATAGTAACCGGAAAGATCAGTGAGGGAAGAAGCAGAGACATACCGAGAGGAATGAGGCTGGATAGACTAAGATTGTGACAAGAAGGAATATCATTAGCACAGTTGATGGAGACCACCAAGAACTTAGATCTATGGAGGGACATGAACGCCTACGCCAGCTGGCAAGGCACATTATGATGATGATCCTTAAACGCAGACAGCACCTGTGGCTTAGAGATAGTAAACGCTGTTTTACCTTCACTGATATAGCGAGTCGAGGGTTCAAAATCAGCCACATGCGATTCGGGAGCAGATGGCTTTGCGTTGATTTCGAAGGTATGACGTCGGCCGTTTGGAAAGCAATGGCAAGCTAAAGGCACATTGCCGACTTGACAGACGGTAGTTTGTTACATTGTGCTTGTAATGGGCATAATAACTACAACCCATGGCGGTAGCGAATGTGACTGATCAGACCATTTCGCGTTGCAAATGTTCGCCCACAAAGGATGCATGTGAACATATGGTCATTTCCATCATCACGCACCACCTGACGGCTCACACTCTCCGTGTGATCTATCTGCAATAATGTTCTCCTTTGTCTTTTTTCCATTCCTGATCTTTTCCCTCCATGCAACGCCATTAGCAATGACTTGCTCTCAAGGCGCATTATCAATGCCTGTTTCAATCGAGTCCCGCTTACACACATCTTTGTATCGTGGTAGAAGCCGAGATTTTTTACGCGAGATTTTTTACTCATCTGTCAAAGGCTTGCGAACGCGGTTCGTAAGCAGCTTACCAAGCGTTCGAAACTCAGCTGCGACCGATTTGTGCAGCAGACTGTGTCGCGTTGTGTTATAACGTGTTGGTATGGGAGCCGGTCCTTCAGAAAGCAATGGCAAACTACTGAACGTAAATCTTGCCTAGTACATCAACAGCAGCTGAAAAATGCTGGCGTTGACTGCAACGTCCTGTAAGGGATATGCAACATTTTAAAAAATCTGTCCACACACACACACAAACACGCACACAAATGTCAAAGTCATCATCATCCAGTGCCATGCCGGCTGGCAATGGTGATAATACCTCTCCAAATATTGCAATCTCCGAGGGCATGGATCAAATCGTGTATTGATTCCCTTCTGTGCCATGACACAAGAAAGTCAGGAATCTTCAACCGATGTCTTCCTCTATCTGCTCTTTCCGCAAATCTTTCCGGTTGTCACGACATGTTTCAGTTTTATTTGTCTTCTCATAACGTGGCCAAAAAAGCGATGACTGCCTCTTTCTGATGTTTGTGATAAGTTGTCTTTGCTACTTAGCTCCCGTCAAAATGCCCAAATTGCTCACTTTGGCCGTCTGGCAAAACACTCAATTGCCTACTAAATGACAAACATCCAATAAATACTAGGGCTGATTGCAACATCCTGTAAGAGAAGATGCAACTAACTTTCTATCTCGAAACACAGAATGGTTGCATATTCATCTATTCCTTCTATGAATACCAATCAATGACTAGCAGCCGACACCGACAAGCAGCTGGGATTTACCTTTCTTCAACTCTTCAACTTTCCCCCGTGAAAAGTTCTCACCTGCCACGTCGCTAACGACGCTAGCGTAACGATGGCCCGCCAGTGCGAAGGTAGGTCAAGAACGTAGTCAGCGGAATTCTAGGTCCAAGATCGGATTGGACCGCACTCCAAACATTGTGGTAATGGTTGATAAGCTATCAAAAGCTTATAGAAAATCCCTCCATCAGCCGTGTACATGCATGTCAAATTGAAATTACTGTATGACAAATGACAGATTTCATTCTTCGGTTAGCCTTGCCGAAGGTATTCGCCTGAGTTATTAGTGTTCACGGCGGTCCTGGTTTAGAATAGTGTTGAAATATACACACCGTGGTCTTTATAATTTAGCAACTTCTTTCGTGAAATTGTGTGTTGTAATGATTAGAACAGGGATATTAGAAACAAGGATGTGCGTTATATATTTATGTCATCGGACGGAAACATTCTGAGAAATAATAACGATATAAGTATGAATTTAAGTCAGTGCTGTTTCTGTTTGGATTAAATGGTATTCGCCATGGATATACCTACAGGCGGAAAGAACGACAGTGAGGATGGATTGAAAGAAGCTATCGCTGTAGAAGAAGTTGAAGAGACACAACTTTCGGAAATTGATCGAGTTTTAGCTCAAGGAAGGAGGCCGTTTGAAGTTGTTCTCAAAGGTGGGGCGCCATGGGGTTTCGCCTTGAATGGCGGGAAGAGTATGTCCACACCACTATATATCACAAAGGTAAGAAGGAGAACATTCACATTTTAACATACCGGTAGTGCCAGATTTACATGTGTAAGTAAACAAGTAAAGGGCCGTTTTACTCGCCTTAAGGCGCATGTGGTATATGATGCACGACCCATATATAGACCCACTCGGTGGGTGATGGGGTTAGACCCACTCGGTGGGTGATGGGGTTAGACCCACTCGGTGGGTGATGGGGTTAGACCCACTCGATGGGTGATGGGGTTAGACCCACTCTGTGGGTGATGGGGTTAGTACCCATACATAGACCCACTCGGTGGGTGATGGGGTTAGACCCAATCGGTGGGTAATGGGGTTAGACCCACTCGGTGGGATGATGAGGTTAGTATCCATATATAGAGCCACTCGGTGGGTGATGGGGTTGGACCCACTCGGTGGGTGATGGGGTTATACCCACTCGGTGGGTGATGGGGTTAGACCCACTCGGTGGGTAATGGGGTTAGACCCACTCGGTGGGTGATGGGGTTAGACCCACTCGGCCCGTGATGGGGTTAGACCCACTCGGTGGGTGATGGGGTTAGTATCCATACATAGACCCACTCGGTGGGTGATGGGGTTATACCCACTCGGTGGGTGATGGGGTTAGACGCCACTCGGTGGGTGATGGGGTTAGACGCACTCGGTGGGTGATGGGGTTAGACCCACTCAGTGGGTGATGGGGTCAGACCCACTCGGTGGGTGATGGGGTTAGACCCACTCGGCCCGTGATGGGGTTAGACCCACTCGGTGGGTGATGGGGTTAGTATCCATACATATACCCACTCGGTGGGTGATGGGGTTAGACCCACTCAGTGGGTGATGGGGTTAGTATCCATACATATACCCACTCGGTGGGTGATGGGGTTAGACCCACTCAGTAGGTGATGGGGTTAGTATCCATACATAGAGCCACTCTGTGGGTGATGGGGTTAGACCCACTCGGTGGGTGATGGGGTTATACCCACTCGGTGGGTGATGGGTTAGTATCCATACATAGAGCCACTCTGTGGGTGATGGGGTTAGACCCACTCGGTGGGTGATGGGGTTAGACCCACTCGGTGGGTGATGGGGTTAGACCAGAGGTTAGCAATTCATCGGCAGATGATGTTCCCGGTTGCCGTTTGACTCGTGCTCCGAAGGTAGTGGGTTCGATTCCGGGCCGCACCCTTCGGTTTACGAGTTAAATGTTTCGGAGACTCCTGTGGGTCGTCGCTAAAAGCTACGGAGTTCGTGCTTTGTGCGACGCTTTCCGTGCTGCGGAAAGAGACCGAGCCATATGGGATAAAACCCGGTGCAATGAAGTCGACCCTGTCGACTTTTAAGCGACTTTTTTAAACAGTTGTATACACATTACTGCATCAGGCATAACTCCGCCATTTGTCTGCACATGCAGTTCACAGTACAAACAACAGCGGACAGATGTAAGAGTATTGTACACACAATCCATGCAATCTTAAAAATGTGCTTCCAACTGTTATCGGCTCTTCAACTCCTCAGGCTCTCGCTTGACCATCTGGAATATTCCTACTACTAGCGCCTATGAAGCCACACATGCCACTCGGTCATTGCTCCACACCCCCGCACGATCCGGACAGTTACAAGTTAGCTGCATGTCCTTGACAGGACTTTGCAATCAATCCCAGCTTTTTGACTGTTTATGATTTACTAGACAATTTTACGTCTAGTAGTTTGCCACTGCTTTCTCAACCACTGACGTACATACCACTGAAATCAACGCAAGGCGGTCTGCTTCCATATCATCCTGGGCAGGTTTCGAACCTTGGACTCGGTTATATCGGGGAATTTATAAAACGCGTTCACCGCATCTGAGCCACAGAAGCCGGCTGACCAGGACAGCCATCGTCATCATCATCATGTGCCATGCCGATAAGCGTGGGTGGTTATGTTTCGCCATCTCACGGGATCACCAGAGTCGTGGATCAGCTCAGTGTCCTTGTTTCCATTATGCCATGTGACCAGGCCATCCAGATATTGACCTCTCTGCCTTCCCATTTAAGACACAAGTACCCATGCTCCATACCCGCACATACCAACACATTCCACTTTGACTGGTGACGATTATGAGCGATTGAAGTACACTCCGATGTAACAACATTTTAAACTGTCTAGTTTTGCTATTTATTCTTTCGCACTGTTGCCAGTAACTTCATCACAATTTGCAATATACACGATTCATTCATTCATTCATTCATTCATTCATTCATTATTCATTCATTCAGTAGCATGTCTTTTGCAGAACCTCGCTCCCATTACAACCGTCCGAAAAACTTCTCGGTCATAAGCAAGATGCCCCGCGTCCGATACACCCATCTGGAGATCATCTGCCACATCCTACACCCATTTTCTCTTTGGTCTTCCTCTTCCTCTCTTTCTGGGCATATACTCATCCATTATTGTTCTCTCCAAACTTTCGTGACGTTTCAAATGACCAAAATATTTCAATTCTCTTTTGTTTTAGTAGCCAACATTCTTCAATATTCAGCTCTGGTCGTATGGATGCATTTGTTCTTTTCTGTATCTAATATATTCTTATAACCCGTCTATAACATTTATATTCAAAGGCATTTATGCGCCGTTCAGCTTGTTTAGTAAGTGTCCAGGTCTCGCAGGCGTATGATGCAATGGGAAAGATGCGTGATGTAAAAAAATAAAAATAAATTGTCGCAAAGCAATCTCCTACATCACATTTTGTAGGCCAAGAGCAAGGAGGAATAGATGGCCAATCTTTCCCCCACTTTGACAAGCGCCGAGCCCTGCGTGGAGCGCGGTGTCAGATCGTGTTCACGACCTTACCAGCAGAGATCAGCTGTGTTGTGTTTGTTGACTAGTTGGTGATATGATAGCCTCCCCTGTGTTGTCTGATTATCCATCTCCGGGGTCAGAGGTCAATACATGTCGTTGATAAAGCAAAGTTAAAACTTATATAGTATAAGGCACGCACACTTACACACACACACACACACACACACACACACACACACACACACACACACACACACACACACACACACAACATAGGGCACACATGACTCACCTCACCGTGGGAAAAATGGGTGGATCGGAAAGTCGACATGTTAGAGACAGCCAACCAGGTAGATAGACTGCGGTTAGTCAGTCAGAAACATTCTGTTGCATCGACTGACAGACAGACAGATATAGACTGACAGACAGACAAATATAGACGGACGATGGACGGGCGGCCGGCGGGCAGACGGGTGGGCAGACGGACGGACGGACGGACGGATGGATCAATAGCTGGGTTGATGGATGGGTGGGTGGTTGGATGGATGGATGGGTTGGTGGTTGGTGGTTGGATGGATGGATGGATGAAAGGAAGGAAGGAATGTTTGATTGAAATTCCAGTTTGAAATAAACAATTTCACATTTAGCTGAAACAATACACTATGTTTGACTGGACAACCGGTGTCAGTTCACAATAATTGCTGTTTCTTGGCTTTTACTGTCATCAGAAACTGAGTTGTACTGCACGTTGTCGACAAGTCTGGGGCTCCGGACATCCAGTACATCCAACAAGAACTTGTAGGGTCTTGCTTTCCCTAGTCTTTGATCTACCTACAAGGCAGCAGTTTTGTGTCTCTGTTCGTCTCCCTTGACCTGTCAAACATGGGAGACTCTATCAGTAGTTACACTACCGTTACACTAACGGGAGTCTTCGTGGCGAAGTGGTCAAGCCGTTTAACTCGGGCTCCTAAGGTTGTGGGTTCGATTCCGGACCGCGTCCTTCGGTTCACGAGTTAAACTTTTCGGAGACTCCTGTGGGTCGTCGCTAGAGCTACGGAGTTCGTGCTTTGTGCGACGCTTTCCGCGCTGCGGAAAGAGACCGAGCCATATGGGATAAAACCCGGTGCAATGAAGTCGACCCAGTCGAC
>JACEFZ010018620.1:30000-75520 GCA_014155875.1 Cepaea nemoralis
GATACCAGCTGGCTCTTTGCTAGCTACAGGAACCCCCATGCAAGATCTCTGCGATACCAGCTGGCTCTTTGCTAGCTGTAGGAACCCCCATGCAAGATCTCTGTGATACCAGCTGGCTCTTTGCTAGCTACAGGAACCCCCATGCAAGATCTCTGTGATACCAGCTGGCTCTTTGCTAGCTACAGGAACCCCCATGCAAGATCTCTGCGATACCAGCTGGCTCTTTGCTAGCTACAGGAACCCCCATGCAAGATCTCTGCGATACCAGCTGGCTCTTTGCTAGCTACAGGAACCCCCATGCAAGATCTCTGCGATACCAGCTGGCTCTTTGCTAGCTACAGGAACCCCCATGCAAGATCTCTGTGATACCAGCTGGCTCTTTGCTAGCTACAGGAACCCCCATGCAAGATCTCTGTGATACCAGCTGGCTCTTTGCTAGCTGTAGGAACCCCCATGCAAGACCTCCTGCCGTATGTCCACGTGGTATACCAACGGTCATCACAGACTCGGATGAAACTGGCCGGGCTTTCAGTGTACCCCATGTAGTGGGGAAGTTCGTGTAATGGTTAGAACGTTACACCGAAAACTGCAGGGGCTCAGTTTGTTCACTACGGCAGACAAGAGACTGATCACTGATTAATCCGAGTACTCAGGCCTAAGCCGGCTCCGTGGCGAAGGGGTTTCGGACACAGTTCGTATTCCCACATACCCGCGTTCGAAACATAGCTGCGGGCGATTTGGAAGCAGACCGCCTTGCGTTGATTTTTTAACGAATTGGTATGGGTAGCCAGTCGTTCAGAAAGCAATGGCAAACTACTGAACGTAAACTTGCCAAGAGATCACAACAGCCAAACAATGCTGGTGTTGACTACAACGTCCTGTAAAGGATATGCAACTAACTTTTTTTTTGTAAACGCAGGGATAAACAATGTGGGGCCCTAGCACTTCACATATCGACAGCAGATTCCAGCCGCGGCAGGGCCCCGTGTACCCGTGGTTACGTTTTCTTCCTACCAATTTGTCTGAGCAGGGCCATCACATTTGGGAGGCTTGACCGCACGGAAGCGGCTGGTCGAGTGGCTAGAATGCCGGACTCTTCTTCGGGAGACCCGGGTTCGAATCCTCGGTAAGGTGTGGAGTATTTTTCTGTCGGGGGCAAAAAGAAAACCCTAACCTGCACAGTTCGCGGCGACTGCACTAGCCAGGCGGCCTTAATTCCTCAGGCTCAAGACCCCCCTGTCCTACACCGCAAGGTACTATATTGGCAGTAAATGACAGTTTTATGACAATGACAGACTGCCCGGAAGCAGTGGTGGACAGTCTTTCCCTCTCTTAGCGGAAGACGAACGCAGGCGTCAAACTGGGTATATGGTGCTGGACCCGTTGTTTTTAGAGACCCATCGGTGTTCTTTGAGCGATGAGGTTAGTATCGCACCGAACGTCTTTGCTTCCCGATACATTTTATGGTATTCATGTTAGGCTGGTCTTGGATCCCATATTAACTTTAAAGATTCTAATCTCCCCCATCCCACTCCCCTATCCCACTCCCCCACCCCAGTGTGGATCGAACCCTTGACCCCTGAGGCGGCTGTCTCATCATCATCATCATCATCATCATCATCATCATCATCATCATCATCATCATCATCATCATCCATCATCATCATCATCATCATCATCATCATCATCATCATCATCATCATCATCATCATCACCACCATCATCGTCATCATCATCATCATCATCATCATCATCACCATCATCATCGTCATCATCATCATGTGCCATGTCGATAAGCGTGAGCGGTCATGTTTCGCCGTCTCGCTCGATCACATGCGTCGTGGATCAGCTCTGTGTGTCTAGCCAGTACAGTACAGCGGATGTATGGATTTATTGTATATTTACAAGTGTTATGTTCTGTGTTTTTACCATTGATTTTAAAGCATTTATATTTCCCGAGACGAATGTCGCGAATTCCTTGGTCTGCCAGAGTAACTAAACACGATTGCCTGGAAGAGGGCTAATGAAAGTACTCGTAGAACAATAAACACAAAGGTGCTAATGACAGTATAACATTATATACAGCGAGGCTAATGAAAGTATAACATTATATACAACGAGGCTAATGAAAGTAGAACATTATATACAGCAAGGCTAATGAAAGTAGAACATTATATACAAAGAGACTAATGAAAGTAGAACATTATATACACAGAGGCTAATAATAGAACATTATATACAAATAGGTTAATGAAAGTATACCATTATATACAAAGAGGTTAATGAAAGTAGAAAATTATATACAAAGAAGTTAATGAAAGTAGAACATTATATACAGAGAAGTTAATGAAAGTAGAACATTATATACACAGAGTCTAATAAAAGTAGAACATTATATACACAGAGGTTATTGAAAGTAGAACATTATACAAAGAGGCTAATGAAAGTAGAACATTATATACAAAGAAGTTAATGAAAGTAGAATATTATATACAGAGAAATTAATGAAAGTAGAACATTATATACAAAGAAGTTAATGAAAGTAGATCATTATATACAGAGAAGTTAATGAAAGTAGAACATTATATACACAGAGTCTAATGAAAGTAGAACATTATATACACAGAGGTTATTGAAAGTATAACATTATATACAAAGAGGTTAATGAAAGTAGAACATTATATACAGAGAAGTTAATGAAAGTATACCATTATATACACAGAGGCTAATGAAAGTAGAACATTATATACACACAGGCTAATGAAAGTAGAACATTATATACAAAGAGGCTAATGAAAGTAGAAAATTATATACAGAGAAGTTAATGAAAGTAGAACATTATATACACGTAGGCTAATGAAAGTAGAACATTATATACAAAGAGGCTAATGAAAGTAGAACATTTTATACACGGAGGCTAATGAAAGTAGAACATTATATACAAAGAGGCTAATGAAAGTAGAACATTATATACAAAAAGGCTAATGAAAGTAGAACATTATATACACAGAGGCTAATGAAAGTAGAACATTATATACACAGAGGCTAATGAAAGTAAAACATTATATACAAAGAGGCTAATGAAAGTAGAACATTATATACACGGAGGCTAATGAAAGTAGAACATTATATACACAGAGGCTAATGTAAGTAGAACATTATATACACAGAGGATAATGAAAGTAAAACATTATATACAAAGAGGCTTGTCATCAAGCGATGCTACAGGCATTATGGGATAATCTTCTCTCGCACCACACAAAAAGATTTGTCAGTCGTACGAGAGGAATGGATTACACATTTTATTGCCACTGGCTCTTTACATTACATAAATGCACAAAACTGGCTCTAAGGAATCACACATGAATACACAGAATTTCCTATCACTAGTCGTCCCTAGCCCTACTGCTAAATCTATCTACTCATCTAAAGAAATACGCATCGACGCTAAGCGATGTGTTCCCTACGAAGTCTGCCCCCAGTCTGACGATTCTCCGCGTGCTGGTTACACAGTACGCGGAAGGACCTCGTGCGCACTTCGGCTTTTGCGTGCTACATCATTCAACACGCTTAGAGTGGTAGTCTGTTCTTGAGTTCTATTCTAGTGCTTGGTGTCCATCATGTTGGCGTGATTACACCGTGACCAGAGTGTTTACTCTCTGGTTGACACCTCCGTGTCTCCTGCGAGAACTGTTTGACAGTTCCCCTTCCTATCCACTCCTTACACCTACCCTGCCCTCATGTTGGGGCACTGGGTTATCTCTAATCTACTTGAGGTAGACCACTCATTCAGGGTGGTCTTCTCTCCTATGTATTCTTGTCTTTGACACACACCCTCCCCTCCTGTGGTGCGTCACAAACTTTGACTCATGGTTGTGACGCAAGAGGTTTCTAACAATTAGTGTGTCTAATTTTTGTCAAAGACTACTGATAACTTGGTTCTGGGTAACTACATAGACCACTACTGACTAATGTCACAATGTAGTATCACTTTACTTGGCTACTGGTGATCGCCACAACCTTGTCTGGTTGGCGTGAGTCCTCTTCTCAATCGCAATATTATATTTATTAGAGGTTTGTCTGAACCGGACAGTTGTCTTATAAGACCTGCCCTCAAATAGCAAATTAACTCACTACCCATACAAAGTTGATTTTCTTAGGATCAACACACGAATTGCTTCATGTCCCCCATATAATATTAAACAACCCTTGCACAAGTTGTGTGCGACAGGCTTTACCTATCTCGCTTCCGCGTGTAAAGTTATCCTTCACTGTTAAGTTAGTGTTTCGCTGTCTATTGTGTCCCCTGACCCGGAGTTATCTCCCATGTTCTAAAAATTGTATGCACTTTACATGTTTGTTTTTCTGATTGTTTGCGTGTTTGGATGTAACTAATATTATAATTTACCTTCTAACATGTGTGTCTGTCTATAATTTGTATGTAAGTTAGTTTTCAAGTGCCATAATTCGGTTAAATGCGGCCACAAACAAGTGTATACCACTAATTCGTGACCACGTTTCCGTCTTATGAGACTTAAAATACTTTCTCTAGGGTCTACACTAAACTACACACAAGACATTCGAGACAGTATATCTCAACATTGAAAGCAAACGCTTGACGCAGACAAATAATAAAAAGTCGCGTTGAGCGGTAGAACAAATATCCGCTGGTTGTCCTCACTCTCCCTTGTATATTTTCCATTTTCTCTTCCTTTCACACTTCTGTCACACATCTTTTATCCTCCCAATTATTTAAAAACCTTAAGGTGACACTGTACGAGTTTGGCTCAGTTTGAACAGAGTTGAGCTTAATGACTGTGCGTAATTCACTGCACTAGTCATGTATTTACCAATATTTACATGGGTGTAATAGGGTTGATAGTTTTACCCTGATAATACTAAACACTACATTCTACTGAAATCCTAGTACTAATTCTATCATATATATTTTCTAATTTGTTGCACAAAATCAACCTACTTTAAGGGAAGTAATCTAACAAAATGACAATGATGTGAGATGAGTTATGTACCTTTCTGAAATGAGTAATATGAAATGTAACAAAATTATAATTAATGGGTTATTATTAAAAAAAATGTTTTAATGTCTACATGAAAAATTATGATTACTAATTTTACTATATATGGTGTAAATGATGTATGTTCATTTATATAATCCTATAAGGTATAAACTACTTTTAATCCTAAATGATGAGGTTGTTAAAGTGTTCATCAAGATCGAATGAAATAACGTGAAATGAAATGAACTAAGTGGTACTGTTTCTATCTTAACTTTTTATCCTCGTCTTTAATTAGCTATTATTAAATTTAAAGTTACTATCCTAAGTAAATGGGTAAATTAGTGATTTATCTAAACTACACACAAAAAATCTATCATATTACCTAATTCTATTCTCAATATATATTAAAGTAACTAATCTAACTATAATTTCTCACTGTATTAAAACCATGTTATAATACATGTCACAATAGCTAAATGTATATACCTGGTATTTAACTACCTCAGGTTAGTGGTTGCCATAAAGTTCAGAAATTGCTTTTGTTGGCACAGTTCACAGTTACACACTTGTCCTGGGTATATTAAATAGACTACACAGTCGTACTAGTGTCTTATGGGTATTCTTCCACTCGTAGAGTCCGCTGGTGTCGTAGACCTGTATATTCGTGTCTGTTATTTATGCATTATTCTGACACTGTTCTTCCATGATTAACACAGGTGATTCACCGGAACACAAATGGAGCATAGTAAGTAACAAGCTGTCTATGTACACACGGTAATTCACTTGTTCTTGGAGCACAGTTATTATACTGCTGTCTACGGACACATGGTGGTTCACTGTTCTTAGCACACAGTCCTGATTATGATGTCTATGTATTACGTAGGATATTTTACACATGATATTCTAAGTGTACTAAATTACCTTATCTTACAATACATTTTCATGTGGAGTATCAGGTATTTCTACCTCAGATGGTCGACTAAGGGTATCAGCAAGAATGTTGTCCCTACCCTTAATATGCTCTATACTAAAAGTATAATTTTGTAATATTAACGACCACCTGTAGATGCGGTCATTGCGATGCATCCCACTTTGTATGACCGTGATTGGGGAGTTGTCGGTCTGTACTACGAAGTGATTACCCGCTAGAAATCGATGCAACTTCCTTACTGCATAGATGACACTTAGGGCTTCCAACTCTGATATGGAATATCTGTACTCAGCAGGTGTGATCTTGCGGCTCACGTAGCAAATTGGATGGAAGATGCCGTCGTAAAACTGCCCTAGTACTGCAGCGATGGAGATCCTGCTGGCATCTGTCCTAAGATAATAAACGAGCCTCGGATTAGGCAAACGCAGGATTGGTACATTACTAAAACGGAGTTTCAATTTTGACAATGCAGAAATTAATAATGCATCTTTGGCATCTAATTTTACTGATGCTTTCAAAACATTTGAAAATACACTTGTGATTTCAGCTAAGTTCGGTATGAACTTACTATAATAATTTACTAAACCCAAAAGGCTCCTGACCTGCTTCTTTGTTGTAGGCATGGTCAGGTTCATAATTTTTGTAACAATCCTATTGTCAGTTTTTAGTTGTCCATGTGAAATGACATGACCCAAAAAATCAATTTCTTGTAGGCCCAGTTCAACTTTGCTAGGTTTGACAGTGAGACCGAAGAGTCGCAACCTATCGAAGACCTGTCTTAGTTTCAGTAAGTGTGTTGTCCAGTCGTCTGTATGGACACAAATATCATCTATATATGTCACTGTATTCGTCACTCCGTGTAGTAAATCTCTAGTTAGGCGTACGAAAGTGGCAGGAGCGTTACGAAGTCCGAAAGGAAGAAACCGCCACTCGTAAAGACCTAAAGGTGTTGAGAATGCAGTAAGATTGATGGATTGAGTCTGCATAGGGACCTGCCAATATCCCTTAGTAAGGTCTAATTTCGAGAAGATTTTGGAGGTGGACATATCAAGGATAAGATCTTCGCAGGAAGGAATTGGTTCTGCGTCGATCTTAGTAACATTGTTGAGTTTTCTATAGTCCACACAGAGACGAATTGTGGAGTCTTTTTTCTTGACCAAGACGATTGGAAAGGAGTACTCAGATGTAGATTTCTGGATGATTCCACTAGCTTCTAAATTAAGAATTTCCTTATTTAGACTTTCTCTGTAGCTAAGTGGGATCGAGTACGGCCTGCCTTTGATAGGCTTAGAGTCCGAAAGAAGGATGGAGTGCTCGATCCTGTCCGTCCTACTTGGAATGTCGGAAAATATGTCCTTATATTCCGTCACTAATTCTATTGTCTGTCGTCGTTGTTCTTCTGTTAGTCCCTGTTCTAACCGTATACATTCTAATGTTGCAGTCTTGTCTACAATTGGAACAGGTAGTTCCATCCCGTCGTCGTCTACCTGATTCAGTACGGTTGTGGTGCTAAGTGCGTTTTCTGTATGCTCACTAGGTGTATGCATATCGTCGGATTTGCCAGTCTCGCTAACTGGTGTAGTTGCGTTGTGTATGTCCGTCGTCTCATCAATAGGTGTGGGTGTATTGTGTTCGTCTGTCTCTAATTCTGTCTCTTGTCGTGAAAAGTAGGGTTTCAACATGTTGATATGAAATATCTTTAAGTGTCCGTTTATCGATATTTCATAATCGACATCTGAAATTTGTCGTACCACTTTGAATGGCCCTTGCCATGAGGTCAATAATAAATTCCGTTTGTCTGGGAGTAAAAGCAGTATGTCTTGATCTGGTTCAAGATTAATAGTCCTCGCACCTCTATTTGCGTATTGGCGGTAGATTTGACCCTTCCTCTCCAAAGCTGCCTTGGCTATGATACACGATTTCATAATTTTATCTCGTGTTTCTGTTACCATCTCATAAGGTGTTTTAGGGGTTGGAATTTCAATCGCATTAGTTACTAACTGATGGTAAATTGTTAGGGGTCCCCGTGGGTTAGCCACGTATACTAATTCAAACGGTGAGAAACCCGTGCTTGAATGGGGAATCTCCCGATAGGCGAACAGCACTGTTGGCAACAGTGTATCCCAATCAGCTGGGTTTTCTGCTGTCACCTTAGCCAGCATATGCTTTAGGTCTCCGTTAATTTTCTCTACTATTCCATTGCTGGCTGGATGATAAGCTGTTGTAAAATGCTGTTTAATTCCTAACATTTTCGTAAGGGCTTGCGTTGCAGCCGATATGAATTGGGTTCCACGGTCGGATAAGATGGTACGTGGAAATCCGAATCGTGAGAACAAATGTATAAATACATTGGCAATGTCTTTGGAGGTGATGTATTTCAAAGCTACTGCCTCAACCCACCTTGAACATAGGTCTACTAGTGTTAAGATGAAGCGATTTCCTTTGCTGGACACCTGGTTCAGGGGTCCAACAATATCTACCGCCACACTCTCAAATGGCCTAGAGGCCAGTGTAGAAGGTTGTACTTCAGCTGTAGGATGTTTACCCTTACGTACTAGTTGTTGACAGACATTACATGAACGACAAAATACTTTTATGTCATTACAAAAACCCGGCCAATAAAAATGAGCCTGAATTCTGGCCCTGGTTTTGTCGTATCTTATTTGCATAACGAAAGTAGTGCCATCGTGACGGTAGAAAAATAGAAAAAATCTACAAATAATAAAATAAATGCTTTGAAATAAATATAAAGGTAATAATAATGTTCAAATACATAAATATATTCAATAAATAGCTTGTATAAACAAATAATATTCAATATAAGCCAAAGATTCAGGCCAGCAGCCGCTTGGCGATTTGTAAACAATCTGTCGCTGATTGCAAATGGCGTAGGGCAGCTGTTTGTCAACCGCGATACGTCACAGGCGCAGCGCTATTTTTAGATTGGAAAAATCGATATTGTCGCCGGCTCATTTCTTGTGTATTGCTCCGCCGTGACTCATTTGTGATAAATACTCATAAATAAATCAATAATTGTAGAAATAAATGATACAAAACTATAATAATAATACTTACAGATCAGAAGAAAACATGTTTATAAAGCACAAACCATTTCATTAAGAATAAATAAATGTTAATCGGTCACGATGGGCACAGCACGCAACTAGTTCTAGTCTGCACACGCCATTTTACACTTACACAAATTAAACCCTGTGATTAACTGACAGTAATACTATTTTAGAGCCGTGGGTGAGTGTTTTAGCTTGAACAATTGTCCAAGCTACACTTCTGACACCACTTTTATCCTAGCCTGTCATCAAGCGATGCTACAGGCATTATGGGATAAACTTCTCTCGCACCACACAAAAAGATTTGTCAGTCGTAGGAGAGGAATGGATTACACATTTTATTGCCACTGGCTCTTTACATTACATAAATGCA
Source organism: Cepaea nemoralis (assembly GCA_014155875.1). Taxonomy (NCBI): domain Eukaryota; kingdom Metazoa; phylum Mollusca; class Gastropoda; order Stylommatophora; family Helicidae; genus Cepaea; species Cepaea nemoralis. The sequence continues at coordinate 39,391 of JACEFZ010018620.1, forward strand.
CAAAACTGTCTCTAAGGAATCACACATGAATACACAGAATTGCCTATCACTAGTCGTCCCTAGCCCTACTGCTAAATCTATCTACTCATCTAAAGAAATACGCATCGACGCTAAGCGATGTGTTCCCTACGAAGTCTGTCCCCAGTCTGACGATTCTCCGCGTGCTGGTTACACAGTACGCGGAAGGACCTCGTGCGCACTTCGGCTTTTGCGTGCTACATCATTCAACACGCTTAGAGTGGTAGTCTGTTCTTGAGTTCTATTCTAGTGCTTGGTGTCCATCATGTTGGCGTGATTACACCGTGACCAGAGTGCTTACTCTCTGGTTGACACCTCCGTGTCTCCTGCGAGAACTGTTTGACAGTTCCCCTTCCTATCCACTCCTTACACCTACCCTGCCCTCATGTTGGGGCACTGGGTTACCTCTAATCTACTTGAGGTAGACCACTCATTCAGGGTGGTCTTCTCTCCTATGTATTCTAGTCTTTGACAAGGCTAATGAAAGTAGAACATTATATACACGGAGGCTAATGAAAGTAGAACATTATATACACTGAGGTTAATGAAAGTAGAACATTATATACACAGAGACTAATGAAAGTAGAACATTATATACACGGAGGTTAATGAAAGTAGAACATTATATACAAATTAGACTAATGAAAGTAGAACATTATATACAAAGAGGCTAATGAAATTAGAACATTATATACACGGAGGTTAACGAAAGTAGAACATTATATACACAGAGGCTAATGAAAGTAGAACATTATATACAAAGAGGCTAATGAAAGTAGAACATTATATACACAGAGGCTAATGAAAGTAGAACATTATATACACAGAGGCTAATGAAAGTAGGACATTATATACACATAGGCTAATGAAAGTAGAACATTATATACACGGAGGTTAATGAAAGTAGAACATTATATACAAAGAGTCTAATGAAAGTAGAACATTATATACAAAGATGCTAATGAAAGTAGAACATTATATACACGGAGGTTAACGAAAGTAGAACATTATATACACAGATGCTAATGAAAGTAGAACATTATATACAAAGAGGCTAATGAAAGTAGAACATTTATACACAGAGGCTAATGAAAGTAGAACATTATATACACATAGGCTAATGAAAGTAGAACATTATATACACAGAGGCTAATGAACGTAGAACATTATATACACAGAGACTAATGAAAGTAGAACATTATATACACAGAGGCTAATGAAAGTAGAACATTATATACACAGAGGCTAATGAAAGTAGAACATTATATACACAGAGGCTATTGAAAGTAGAACATTATATACACAGAGGCTAATGAAAGTAGAACATTATGTACACAGAAGCTAATGAAAGTAGAACATTATATACAACGAGGCTAATGAAAGTAGAACATTATATACACGGAGGATAATGTAAGTAGAACATTATATACACGGAGGCTAATGAAAGTAGAACATTATATACACAGAGGCTAATGAAAGTAGGACATTATATACAAAGAGGCTAATGAAAGTAGAACATTATATACACGGAGGCTAATGAAAGTAAAACATTATATACACGGAGGTTAATGAAAGTGGAACATTATATACAAAGAGGCTAATGAAAGTAGAGCATTATATTCAAAGAGGCTTATGAAAGTAGAACATTATATACACAGAGGCTAATGAAAGTAGAACATTATATACACAGAGGCTAATGAAAGTGGAACATTATATACACAAAGGCTAATGAAATTAGAACATTATATACACAGAGGTTAATGAAAGTAGAACATTATATACACGGAGGTTAATGAAAGTAGAATATTATATACAAAGAGGCTAATGAAAGTAGAATATTATATACAAAGAGGCTAATGAAAGTAGAACATTATATACACAGAGGCTAATGAAAGTAGAACATTATATACACGGAGGCTAATGGAAGTAGAACATTATATACACAGAGGCTAATGAAAGTAGAACATTATATACACAGAGGCTAATGAAAGTAGAACATTATATACACAGAGGCTAATGAAAGTAGAACATTGCATACAACTGCAGTGTATAAGGAAGTGACAAACACCGTTCTGTGGTCAAATAATGAGAGGAGAGGTATTGGAAAACATGACGACTGGGCAGATCAGCGGGACAAGAGGCACAGGTAGACCGAGAGACATGATGCCGGATGGATTGAGAGTTGAGACGGTGGCACGGAGGAATATCGTCAGGAGAGTGGATCCAGAACACCAAGGACTGAGATCTGTGGAGAGACGTAAGCTCCAGCGGCCCGTAGGCAGGGCACATGATGATGATGATGATACAGCATGTACTGTTCACGCATTTTCAGTCTCATTATTCGACATTCTACTCTTATTACCATCTTTCCTAACTGTATAGATGTTCACTGGGGCGTTTTGAGCCACCGATGAAGTTTCTAATGCACCGAAACGTGCGTCTTTCATAGTGTGTCTGTACTTGATTATACTGCAGGATGAATAATATAACTCTTGTTGCACATCCAATGTGTAATCTCAAATTCGCATGTCTGGAACCACGCCGGGGGCTACAGAGTTAGTGCGCTGTCGTGAGACTCTCCTTGTGTGATCTATGCGAATTATCTGAGTGTGCAATGAAACTGATGTTTTCTTTTTTATATACAAATTGAAACCAAACTGTATACATGGATTAGTCCCGCACACGATTATTGCGTTATTGTTACCATTTTCGATACCTTTTACTTCTGTAAGTGCCATTCAATACCGGTGTTCATATATGTGCACATTAATAACTTCTTTGTTTCTTTAGTTTTTGCATATCCTTTTACAGGACATCGTTGTCAACACCAGCACCTTTCAGCCGTATGTTGATTTCTTGGCAAGATTACGCTCAGTAGTTTGCCATTGCTTTCTGAGCGGCCGGCTCACATACACCGTAAGTTACCGATGCGATTCGAACCACTGCTGCTTCTCACCGTTCGTCATCACGTTACCTACGAGAGTATACGAGATTACGGAGAAAAGTCGCTAACCTCTAAGCCAGGAAGCCGGCACATTAACAACTTCAACTGCAAATTTACCTTCCCTTATTTTCCCAGAATCTAACAACTTGCCTTGCGGCACTTTAATCATGTTATTTCTGTTAAATATTTGTCTTCACGTTGTATCGCCTCCAGTGGTAATTAAGTTATAATTAAGGCAATTATATTTTAAGTTTCCAATCTGCGTTCATTTTCTGCACTTTTATTTTCATTTAATTAAGTTTTTTTCGTCTTCTAGTATTTTAAGTTAGTCCCGCTGCTTTTGTTGTTATTTTGTGTTTTGTTTATTTTCTATTTATTATATAAGCTGCATCTTCTGTAAGTCTTTGTCTACCAGTTTTAAAACATAACAACTTAACTAAACAACTTACAGCATGGACAATGCTATACATCCTCTTCTACTTGTGTTGGGAGAGATTGGACGCGTATGGGTTTATTCCGAGTCATAATTGCAATAAAAATATATAACAATAATGAGGGAAGTATCAACACTCGACGTAGACTAACTATCACAGTATTTTACATATAGCCAAGATAGAGTATCAACACTCGATGTAGACTAACTATCATAGTATTTCACATATAACCAGGATAGAGTAGCAGCACTTGATGTTTACTATCATAGTATTTCACATATAACCAGGATGGAGTATCAACACTCGATGTATACTAACTATCATAGTATTTCACATATAACCAGGGTGGAGTATCAACACTCGATGTATACTAACTATCATAGTATTTCACATATAACCAGGATGGAGTATCAACACTCGATGTATACTAACTATCATAGTATTTCACATATAACCAGGATGGAGTATCAACACTCGATGTATACTAACTATCATAGTATTTCACATATAACCAGGATGGAGTATCAACACTCGATGTATACTAACTATCATAGTATTTCACATATAACCAGGATGGAGTATCAACACTCGATGTATACTAACTATCATAGTATTTCACATATAACCAGGATGGAGTATCAACACTCGATGTATACTAACTATCATAGTATTTCACATATAACCAGGATGGAGTATCAACACTTGAAGTATACTAACTATCATAGTATTTCACATATAACCAGGATGGAGTATCAACACTCGATGTTAAAAGTTAGTTACATATCCTTTACAAGACATCGCAGTCAACACCAGCATGTTTTGCTGTTTTTGATGTTTTGACAAGTTTGCGTTCAGTAGTTTCCCATATGCAGATGATACAGTCTTGATTGCAGACAATGAACAGGACCTGCAAAATTTAGTAGATGCGATTGTTACACACAGTGAACAACTAGGGTTAGAATTAAATTGTAAAAAAGACACAGATTATGGTCGTCACTAGGAAGAACGAAATACCACAATGTAATATACAAGTAAATGGGAATATTCTTCAACAAGTGAGCAGGTACAATTATCTCGGAACAGTAATAACATCTGATGGGAGATGCCTTGAGGTGATTAGAACAAGAATCGCCATGGTAAAAAGTAGCCTTTAGCAAGATGAAAAACATATTGACCAATAAAAAGATGTCAATTGAAACGAGAAAAAGAGTGTTGAGATGCTACATTGAACCTGTACTTTTGTATGGATGTGAAGCGTGGACAATGAGCAGTCAGGCTGAAAAACATATGATGGCTGTAGAGATGTGGTTTCTGAGGAAAATGCAAAGAATACCATGGACAGCCAGAAAGACCAATGAACAAGTCCTTCAAGAAACAAATGAAGATCGTAAATTGATTAGAGAAATTAGACGTAGACAGTCAAAATTTTTTGGGCATGTTATGAGAAGAAATGGATTGGAGAATTTGGTGACAACTGGTAGGATCGAGGGGAACAGACCAAGGGGAAGACCTAGAAGCAAGTACCTGGATGGCTTGGCCTTGTGGCATGGTCGAGACAGAAACACGGAGCTGATCCACGACTCTGGTGATCGAGTGAGATGGCAGAACATGACCGCCCACGCTTACCGGCATGGCACATGATGGATGGATGGAGTTTGCCATTGCTTTCCGAACGACGTGCATCCACACTATTTCGAAATATATACCAGCGTAACGCGGTCTGCTGCGATATCGCGCGCAGCTGTTTTTCGAACGCAGCTATGCGGGGTCACGAACCGCGTCCGTAAACCATTCGCCACGGAGCCCGGCTTCTGTTATGTTACCCGGTTATATATGACAATTTTACATTTCTGTGGTGATAAATAAAATTATTTCCGCCTTTTATGTTCTACATTCCTTCTTAAACCTTTCAGCGTCAATTATGGAAGGATTTGAATGACGAAGACGCAAACAATTGATTGCACGATTTATTGCCTGCCATATTTCGCTGCATATCGTCAGGTACATACTGCAGAAATCACACAACACAAAATAAAGTAATAAAATAAATCCTTAATATTCGCGTAGTAATTACAATTGTCTGCCACGGTAATTTTAAAATGACTTTCACGTCTTTCGCTTTGCACAAAGCTGTCCTTTGCAGATTAATCGTGATGGCTTCTGAGACCTTCATTTGAGTTTCGTACACGAAGTTTTAATTTACTCTATTATTCCGTAAATACGCCGGCTCCCTGCCCGAGGGGTTAGCTGCTTTCTCCGTTAATCCCGAATACTCTCGTGGTTGACGTGAGTGCACGAGAATTAGAAGTAGTTTGAGTCGCGCCAGTGACTTATGAGAGTATGGAGCCGGTCGCTCAGAAAGTCGTGGCGTGCTGATGAGCGTAATCTAGCCTACGAATCAACATACAGCTGAAAGATGCTGGTGTTGACCGCAATATCCTGAAACAGGATGGAAACGCGGAGAAAACAAAAAAAATTCCGTAAATGCATTGATAGCGTGGATTGTTTCTTGCTCTCTGTTTGCTGTTCAAATTGTCAGTACTGTTTTGACCGGTAGAAGGATGTCGATTGCGGCTGGAGGAGGAGTGTTGGGGTGATGCATGGGGCCTGTGCTTTTGTGTGGATGTTGGCCGTGGACAGTGAGCAGAGGAGCTGGGGGATATCTGGTGGCTGTGGAGGTGTGGTTTCTGGGGAGAGTGCAAGGGGTGCCGTGGACGGACGGAGAGACCGAAGACAACGTCCTAGAGGAGACGGGTGTAGGCCGTAGGCTGATTGGGGAGATTGGACGTAGACGGTCACAATTCTTTGGACACGTTGAGAGAAGAAGTGGATTGGAGAACTTGAAATGGCTGGCGAGATTGGGGTCAGGGGGCGGCAGAGAAGTGGGTACCAGGGTGGCTTGGCCACGTAGTATGGTGGAGACAAGGACATAGCTGATCCACGACTCTGGTGATCGTGTGAGATGGCGAAACATGACCACCCACGCTTATCGGCATGGCACGAAATTATGATGATGACTGTTTTGAGTATTCTTGATGGATAATATTCTGTAGAAGAAAGTAACTCTTGTTATTTCACGAACTGATATAATTACAGGCAGGGCTAAAGTAACCGTGTGTGTTCAAGGGAAATAATAATGCGTCGATGTTTTTTGTTTTTTTTTTGCGCTCGCTTTAAACTCAAGCGAAGTCCATACACACTATTTATAGTAGTCATTGACTGAATTTTGCGTGTGGATTAGCTTTCCATATTAACAGTGTCCCTCGCCAACAGGCGAACCCACTCCTACTTCAGAGGTACTTGTAATTTACGTCCCAAAGTCAAGGACGACAGGTCAACATTTTAGTCCAGCTGTCCGGTGCAGGGGCACCTAACCTCGGCACCAGCACACCGGATGTTTAAGAACACGCGTTCTTACCCATTTTGCCATGCTGACCTGCATATACTATATAATCAGGTCACACAAGGTACAGCTTAGCATATATTTACATATGTAGCATATATTTACCTATTTTAATTTAGATAGTGTTTATCTATGGTCTCCCTGGCCAAGGTGTTAACGACATTGTTCGTCATCCCGTATATCCACGTGGGGAATACAGCAGTTGCGAGAATCGGCAGCGGTTCGCTCCGCGCTGGTAAATTACAGGGGTATGTGAGCAGGTCGTTTAGAAAGCAATGGCAAACTACTGAACATAAAACTTGCCTAGTACATCAACAGCAGCTGAAAAATGCTTGTGTTTACTGCAACGTCCTGTAAGGGATATGCAACAATTAAAATATATATTTATATCTATGGTATTGAACAAATGATGTGCCGTGGCTTGCTCACACACAGAAATTCAGTCGCGAACTTGTTTAATATATTTACAGAAAGCATATGCATAATGCAAATGTTATAGACAAGTTCTAAGAATATCTTGGGTAAAGAAAAGAACAAATGCATCCATACTTCAAGGGCGAAATACTGAACAAGGTTGACTATTAAAGACAATAAAACAAAGAGAATTGAAATATTTTGGTCACTTGAAACGTCATGAAAGTTTGGAGAGAACAATAATGGAGGGGTATATGCCTGGGAAGAGAGGAAGAGGAAGGCCAAAGAGAAGATGGATGCAGGATGTGGCAGATGATCTCCAGATGGGTGTATCGGACGCTGGACATCTTGCTTATGATCGAGAGGTTTTCCCGAAGGTTGTTATGGGAGCGAGATTCTGCAAAGGACATGCTACTGAATGAATGAATGAATGAATGAATGAATGAATGAATGAATGAATATGTTGTGTTAGTATGGGAGTGAAGGGGAGCGATCATGTTAATATCCCCAAAAATAGTTGATTGGCTCTCCCGTGTGTTGCCGGGGCCCATAAGGGAAGCAAAGAATAACAACACTGCAGCCTACCACGCATGTCGTAAGAGGCGACTAAGGAGGCTTGATGGTCCCGTCGCCCTGCTACTGAGTGAGTGCGTGGCGCAACACTGTGAGCTGTGAGTTTCGTGTTAAATGCTTTTGAATCTGCCCGAGGTGTTTTGGAACGTGACTGCATGTTCGGAGCGATGGCAGCTGGCTATGTCCCAGAGTTGACCGGTTTTTGCCTTATGCAGAAATGCGTGGCTGCTGGGCTTCTGGTTGACTGCCACTGCCATCAACGATGAACTGTAATTTCGTGGACTGTGTGGGTGAACATCTAGGAAAGATCCAGATGGGAAAATGACTGCCGATTTCATCAGAGATGACCTGGGTGTTTCGTGGGGGACTATTGTGTTGACATTCTGGCGGCGGCATTATACACAGTGTATCTGTGCGGGCTGTTGTTTGTCCAGACTCCTGTCTTTTCCACTTTTCACATTGGGCAGTGGGGAGCGTTTTGTGTGATATTCACTGGCACAGGAACGGAGCATAATGGGGACGACCCATTGCTGTGAAGTTGGAACCGCGACTAACTAACTAATAGTTGATTGACTTTCCATCCATCCATCATGTGCCATGCCGATAAGCGTGGGCGGTCATGTTTTGCCATCTCACTCGATCACCAGAGTCGTGGATCAGCTCCGTGTTCCTGTCTCGACCATGCCATGTGGTCAAGCCATCCAGGTATTTGCTTCTAGGTCTTCCTCTTGGTCTGTCCCCTTCGATCTTGCCAGTTGTCACCAAGTTCTCCAATCCATTTCTTCTCATAACATGCCCAAAAAATTATGACTGTCTGCGTCTAATGTCTCTAATCAGTTTACGATCTTCGTTTGTGTCTTGAAGGACTTGTTTATTGGTCTTTCTGGCTGTCCATGGTACTCTTAGCTTTCACGAAACTAGATTTATGCTGGAGTAACATGTTTTAAAACAGTAATGTGCTGAAGACGAGGCGGTCATTGATAAATAATATACTGAAGACGAGACGGTGATTGATGTGTAATGTTTAGTCGACGGGTCAACATCACAGCACACAGGTGTAACCCATAAGTTCTCTTTTCTATTCCTAACTCAAACCTTAGTCCGAGAATCTCAGCTCAGTGCACGAACTCCGTAGCACCGGCGAGAATCCTTAAATACTTTGGGTACCTGGATGGCAACAATACACATGGGCGTCAGATCTCACTACACATAGATCAGGGGAATTTGTTTTTGAATAACGAAGACACAAACAATAGATTGCACGATTTATTGCCTGGCATATTTCGCTGCATCTCGTCAGGTACATACTGCAGAAATCACACAACTTACTTGAATTAATTAGATAAATCCTTCAAACTGAAATAAACACATGTTCGCACAGTAATGTCGATTGTCTACCACGGTAATTTTAAAATGACTAACATGTCTTTCTGCTTACACAAGGACGGCTTACGAAGGTTGATTAGAATAGCTTCAGCAAACTTTAACAATCGACTACTTTGTGTGTTGAACAACACACGGAAGGCACTGTCTCTTTCAACCACGTGACCACTCTCGAACACGTGTCTCCCGACCGATGAAGCCAGACTTTTCCGGTGTGTCGGCCTGCCTAGGCTACCATCTTCTGTGTGTAGTATCTTGTCCAACCAATTCGGAATATGTTCCGAAACCCTGCAATGTAACTGTCGCTCAGTTCTGCCTATGTAGATGGCCTCGCATCTGCATGTAAATTGGTAAATACAATTTGATTTGGCGTACAAAGCTACAGGTTCTTTTACTGCTGGGACTGGGATTGGTGTGTTTCTGTGCCTGATGACTAGAGCTGCAGCACAGAATGTTCGCTCGACTGCTGTGGTGAGCCGGTCCCGCAGACGTTGCATTACGTCATCTCCTCTGAAGGTTAGCTGGATGAATACTTTGAGTTTAGGGACTGTAGTTACTTCTGATTTCGGTTTGGGCTGTTGGCAATGGCGCTTTATAAATCCTGTGGAGTACCCATTCAGGTTTAAGGCATTCTTCAGAGTTTTAAATTCCTCTGTCAGTGTGTCCTGGGTGCATATCTTCCTAGCACGGTCAAACAGGGTCCGTACTAAGCCCCGTTTGTACTGGACAGGTGCGAAGCTCTGAAAATTTAAGTATTGGCCAGTCCATGTTTGGCCTCATCGGTCGGGAGACACGTGTTCGAGAGTGGTCACGTGGTTGAAAGAGACAGTGCCTTCCGTGTGTTGTTCAACACACAAAGTAGTCGATTGTTAAAGTTTGCTGAAGCTATTCTAATCAACCTTCGTAAGCCGTCCTTGTGTAAGCAGAAAGACATGTTAGTCAGTTTAAAATTACCGTGGTAGACGATCGACATTACTGTGCGAACATGTGTATATTTCAGTTTGAAGGATTTATCTAATTAATTCACGTAAGTTGTGTCATTTCTGCAGTATGTACCTGACGAGATGCAGCGAAATATGCCAGGCAATAAATCGTGCAATCTATTGTTTGTGTCTTCGTTATTCAAATTCATCACGGGAAAACATTGTTGGGAATTTGTTTTACTAGCAGTCTATGTGGGGAAAAAAGAACCGGTCTCAACCGGGTTTTGAACCCGAGACCTCCAGCACTCGAGGTGGACACCATAACTCGAGACCATGAGGCGGTGAATATTGGAGTGAATTATGGGTAAGATGATCACAAGACACAGGGGCGCGCTGACTTAATGGGATGAGTTTGGCACCTTGGGGGGGGGGGGGGGGAAGGGGGGTGGAACCAAGAGCCCTTATTTACTAAACATAGACCAATTTGTCAATGTGTTACTGCCTCTGCTGGTGCCCACGGACGGACCAGGTCAGGTTTAATTCACTGTCGTGATGAAGGAGATGTTGTACTTTGATCTGGGACAGATTACCAAACGATTATTAGCCTTTTATAAAGGCCGTAAAAAAATTATATCATCGATGTATATGTAACCATATTTTATGCAACGAAAGATAACTAAAAATTCATGAGATATCAAGATAAAATAGAAAACTGGGTTATAAATTTTCCCTTTTATAAAATATATCCATAATATTTATAAAATTTCTTATTATATCTCAAAAATTTTATAAAACTATAATTAAATTTACAATTTCTATATAAAACTATATAAATCATATAAAAATTTGATAAAACTTTTAAACACTTTATATCAAATTATAAATATATTAAATTCCGAGTTATTTCCCTTGAAATAAGTTATGTTGTTATGTCCCTTACAATTATTTTACTTAGATGTTCCTTTATATGTGTAGTTTTATTTCGGGCTGCTCCGTGGTACTTCGTCTGGCCAGGGGTCAGCCATGTAATCAGCCTTTACCCTCTTTGGACAACGATCAACTTCAAATTAATATCTCGTGTGGGTGAAACCGTGGTCAGTCGCTATTTGTGGCTGTTTCAGTCACAGGATTATTAATGTGAGCCAGGGATGGATCCTAATATAACTTCTCTTTGAGGTTGAACGGGGTAGGGGTAGTCGCATAATAGAAATCGAAATCGAAAGCCACCAGCAGAGGTGGTCATACGAATGACACAGATGGGCGTTGGGACGTCCCCTGGGGAAACCGCGAGCTCTTATTAAAACAAACAAAACATATTCGTTAAACCAAAGTATCGAGGTTGATTTTAAAATGGACATGGGCTCCGGGTCGACCTAGCCTAAATTAATTACGAGGAAATACTTGGAGACGTAACGGTAGACCGTATCAGCCATCGAGTGCCGATTGGTCTATAAGCACAGTCGGCTAGCACTATATACCCAAATTCTCTGTGGTAAGAGGCAAAGAAAAAAACAATGGCTGATGTTACGTAAAGGAGAGCTTGGCATATGACACCACAACCTCAAGTCTGAGAATGGAGGTGGAGGCGGTTACTGCAGCCTTCCGCTGGTTGGAGAACAAAAAGTATACACATGTTGTGATTGTAAATGATTCACAATGCATGCCTGGCAAAGGTGAAGACTGGCATGCTTCGTGCAGAATGGCCTTGCATCGATTCAGAGAGAGATTCCACACTCTGGTGTGGTTGGGTTTGAACAGGCAGACAGATTGGCTGGTGTCCGCATCGTTAAGGAGTGATTTGATGCACGATAAGGCAGATGTGGTGAAGGCACTCTTATATAGACTATCATGGTCTAGAGAGAATGTGGCACCAAGGAGTGGTCAGAGGATCTAGTCGACAGTCGTAATTAAGAGGTAAAGCAAGATGGACGTTTAATTAGATTGCAACAGGCACCACTAGTATTGGAACACTCAACATACTACAGTGGAATGCCGAAGGAGTTTCTAACAAGAAAGTCCCCCTAACAAATCGTCTTCATAAAGATAGAATAGATGTTGCATGCATTCAAGAGACACACCTCAACGCCAATCGCAGATTCTCAGTCAGAGGATATCAGGCCACACGTTTCCACCGCGAAGGACACAAAGGAGGAGTTCTAATACTTACACGAAACACAATACCTTGCAGTGAAGTATCTGTGACTTCTGACAACCAAACGGAAATTATGGGTGTTGATATAATGATAAAGGACGTGAAAATACGAATTTACAATCCTTATAGCCCAGCAGATAGTTTCAAACATCAAAATAACTGACACAAACTGCATTATTGTCTGAGAGTTTAATAAAATAATATAATAATAATAATATAATATATTTTAATCATTTCAAAAATGCACTCGGAGCGCCCCATCAGCGCGCGATAAATTACTCTATGCTCGTGGTTGTTATGCTCAGGTCGCAACGAAATGTTACGAAGACACTGACTGCCTATACAGTTTAGAATTTTTTTACGAAAGTTAAGAAAGGTAAGAATAATATTACACGACTTTTATAATGTTATAACGTTGTGGCCCGCTTAACACCCCAAAAATAGTAGATATGGCCCTCTGTTTGAAAAGCTTGGGAACTACTGGTCTAGTGTGTCCTCAGGCCTATACTTCTTTCTTCCACGTCTTTGAGCGCCCAACAATACATGCCTGTTTATTTACCATCTGATGTCTCACACGCTCAGTGTGTGACCTACCTGCAGTCATTTTCTCCATTTACTCCAATTTTTTTATTCTATTTCTGATCTTTGCCGCTCCCTGGGTTAGCAGCTTTCTCCGTTAACCCCGAATACTCTCGTGGTTAACGTGAGCGCGACGAGAATTAGAAGTTGTTCGAATCGCGCCAGTGACTTATGAGAGTATGGAGCCGGTCGCTCAGAAAGTCGTGGCGTGCTCATGAGCGTAATCTAGCCTAGGAATCAACATACAGCTGAAAGATGCTGGTGATGACCGCAATATCCTGAAACAGGATGGAAACGCGGGAAAAAAAATTCTGATCTTTGCCCTCCAATCAACGCGGTCAGCGGTAACTTGTTCACAAGGTACAATATCAGTCACTGTCCCACTTACAGACATGTTTGTACTGTAGTAGAGGCCGACCCCGAGACATTTTACCCATCTGTAATTCACCAAAGAAATGGCCTTTGATAGTCTACCGTCGTCAATCCACCTAATACGTCATATCCATCTAAGTCTACGAATACTGAGAACGGACCAACCCGTCACAGAAATACCCTTTAACCTCTGCATTATTGATGAGGCTAGTCTACGCCTGACTTGTTGTGACCAGTACGCACTGTTGTTGATCATGGAGCTAAGATATCCCAAGTTCGTGGCAAATTCAAGTTCTTCATTGATGATTGTGGTTTGTGGTTGATGTATAGTTTTGTTTGTGAGCTTTTAGGTACAAACTCCAACACATACAAATATTGTGAATATCGTTGTGTCCCTTGCGAGCCAAGATCAAGTGTTACTCAATGTAATTGTAAAGTTAGTTGCATATTCTTTATAGAATGTTTGCAGTCAACACCAGCATTTTGTTGCTGTTGATGATGTTTTGGCAAGTTTACGTTCAGTAGTTTGCCATTGCTTTCTGAACAACCGGCATCCATACTATTTTGTAAAATACCAGCGCAACGCTGTCTGCTGCCATATCGCGCACAGGTGTGTTTCGAATGTGGCTATGCGGGGTCACGAACCGCGTCCGTAAACGCTTCGCCACGGAGTTAAGCTTCTGTTATGTTACCGAGTTATATATGACAATTTTACATTTCTGTAGTGATAAATAGAATTATTACCGCATTTTGTTTTCTACACTCCTACTTAAACCTTTCATCGTCAATTATGGAAGGATTTGAATAACGAAGACACAAACAATAGATTGCACGATTTATTGAATGCCATATTTCGCTGCATATCGTCAGGTTCATACTGCAGAAATCACACAACACAAAATAAAGTAATAAAATATATCTTTCATATTCGCATAGTAATTTCAATTGGCTACCACGGTACTTTTAAACTCTCTTTCATGTCTTTCTGTTTGCACAAAGCGAAGATTATGCAGATTAATTGTGATGGCTTCTGAGACCTTCATTTGAGCTTCGTGCACTGAAATTTTCATTTTCTTTATTATTCCGTAAATTGATTGATAGCGTGTGTCAGCAACTTGTGCGCTGCAGATTCTCAAGACTCCCCTACTTTCGCACTGCACGAAATAACAACTCGTGGTGACATTTGCGAAAGGAATGCAATTTATTCAGAGCCGACATTTGAATGGCTCTACGAGCGTTATATTTCATCATCATTATATAACATGAATGCATTAACGTGATGATAGATGATGCTAGTATTTCACAATCTAAATGAACAGCCCTATGTTTGCCTATTGCCTAGAAACTCTAGCATTGGTCAAGGATATGTCTGCTCTCTCTACCGTCTCCAGTCAGTCTGTCCACACGCTACACATTGCGTGGACAAGCACGGACCTCTACTCTCCGTGCAGTAGTTATTATTGCGTGCATGGTCTCGCCAGCACGCTGGCTTGTGAGCTCGAGTAACCGGGCACTTCACGGTTACTCGCAAGGACCAGCTTCCCAATTGCTTGGGGAAAGCCCTCGCTCAGCTGTACTCATCGACCTCTGGTCTGACACAAATGTGTCTCCTTGTGAGGCTATTAATAGTACTCGGTGTCTCTCCTGTCTGGTGTCTCCCTACTAGACTAGTGTTAACTCATTGCCTCTGTAAGGCCTTAATGGGTATTCTGACAGGGTCCCCTCCTCTCTGCGAAGTGTTACTTCCCTTTTACTCATATTTGTAACACTTCTGGTCACAAAAGAAAACTGGTTGTTCCAATTTTGTCAGATCTCCAATAAGTTATAACTTTCTAGTTATGGGGATATAACAACTATCTTCTACCTTCATTCACAGTGTTTTATCTTTTCACTTGGCTAATTCAGTAGCCCGTGTATCAGTATAGTTGGTTCTATAGATATCTTTGGGATTGGTAGTGAACCGGAACCGTTGTCTTATGACTTATGTCCTGGCTTCTGTCGTTAGACCCTATGTCTTTTGACTTTCACCTATTGACTTCTGTCTCGACGTGTCCTCCAATTGCCCAAAATGACAACCCACACACAAGTTGACTCTATTCTGAGTACAACACATGAGCACAAAGTGTTCATGTTCCCATTAATATCCCCTCCAACTCTATACACACAGTTCTACTGTTCACCTTCTCGCTTCCGCATGTGAAAAAGCTATATTCACTGTTACATTTAGGTTTCTAATAATTTATTGTGTCCCCTGAATTTAGAGTTGTTGTTATTTGAAATGAATGTGTTCGTTTTCCTGTTTGTTTGCGTATTTTCTAATAAACTAAAGTGTACTTAACTCTCTAACATGTGTATGCGTTAGTGTACTAAATGTCTGTGTTCCTTCGAGCGCCGCAAATCGGTTTATTGTGGTTACAAACGTTCGTTATTTTTATTTGTGACCACAATTCCGCTATCTGAAGCTCAAAGTACATTCTCTATAAACTCTGTTAAAGTGTGGCAGTAACACACATAAAAAACCCGACAATACATTGGCTACACAGATGACACAGACAAGTCAAATAAGACGTTTCCAGCGGTGGAAAAAAATTTTCCCGCTGTCTTTCTCTTTCGCTCTCTTTCTTTCAATGTTTACTAAGTTGTTGCATTCTCTCCTCGCATTTATTCTTCTTACATACATCTTTCATACACTTTCATACTGTTCTTTCACTCAACCATTCTCTCGTCATTAAAATATGTTTCATAGCATCAAATACATAAACATTATATATATACAATAAACGATTGGCTGCAGTTTAACAGTAATCACGCCAAATGACTGTGCGTTTTGTTTGCACGCGTATGTCTATACATAATATACATAGTTATGAGGATGGTTGGTTACCAATCCTGTCATAGTAACTTCCATAATTTGGTGTGCTGACCTAAATTACCCTCAAGGAAAATAATCTAATAACTTTCATTTGAGAAAAATGGGTTAATTACCTTAAAGTGTTATTTGTGAAAAAGATGATTTTAATTTCTAAATGATTGGGTTAGTTTTGAAATGATATATTAGATAAATGGATGTATAAATGATTATGATTACATGGTAATAAACTAATATAAGATCTAACAATTGTATTTATATAATTGATGTTCTAATAAATGGATTATTAATTAAATGATGGTGATTTCTAACTACGCAAATAAGAAAATAAAGTTATATATACATTTACACAATTTGCAATTGATTAATTAATGAAAAAATGAAGTTATAGATACTGTTAATAAAATAATAATATACATATATCACAGTTACATTTCTATATCTAATTACACTAAGTTGACGTCCTCCTCTGCGTTGTGAAGATGGAGCAATACTCTTCGTAGACTATTATAACATAGTTCATTCCGGCAAAGTCTCTTATGCTCTCATTGAAGGATAGTGTATTAATATAGTTCCCTACTATATTATGTAGGTTCATAGCTAACACTTGAATGTTATTCTAGCTTATGTGTGTGTCAGCGCCTGTTAATTCTGCGTCTGTTCGTGACACTTCTCATAGCACTGTTATATTCACACCGGTTATATATTTGGCGATGATAACGCACTTACGATGTGTCTTAATCACCACATACGGCACTGAGTTATCTAACATTACAATGTCACTGTTTCTGGTGGTGTATGGTCGATCCCTTCCTGCAAATCAGGTATTTGAATGGATGATGGACGACTCAAAATGTCTGCAACCGTCTTTAATCTCCCTTTTAAGTGCTGGATGGTAAATGTGTAATTTTGGAGAATCAAAGCCCACCTGTAAACTCTATTGTTGGTAGGATGTCCAGACTGCATCACAGACAATGGAGAGTTATCGGATTGGATTACAAACTGTGCTCCTGCCAAAAATCTATGAAACTTTCTCACGCAATAGATCAAACTAAGGCCCTCCAATTCTGATGCTGAGTATCTTGATTCAGCAGGAGTAATCTTGCGACTTACGTACATTACGGGGTGGAACGTCCCGTCGTAGAACTGTCCTAGTATCCCAGATATGGATATGGCACTCGCATCTGTGCGTAAGAAATAAGTGAGTTTTGGGTTAGGCATACGAAGGATAGGTGGAACGCTGAACAAATGTTTCAATTTTGATAACGCACTAATTAATCGTGCATCTTTCACAGATAACTTAGCCGAAGCTTTTAAGATGTTAGAAAAAACACTGGTGATTTCCGCCAGATTTGGAATGAATTTACTATAGTAGTTTACCCGACCCAGTAAACTTCGGACCTGTTTCTTGGTCGTTGGCATTGTTAAATTCAGAATCTTAGTGACGATTCTGTCATCAGTTTTCAATTGGCCCCTGCATATGGTATGACCCAGGAAGTCAATTTGTTCCATGCCCAACTCTACTTTGGACGGCTTTGCTGTGAGCCCAAACATTCTCAACCTGTCGAAGACTTGTCGACGTTTCGGTAGGTGTTTTGTCCCGTCTTCGTATGACTGCATATGTTATTTCTATATGTCGAGATATTGGTCGCAGTTGTGTTTACCGTAGGAACTGGTAGTTCCATCTCGTCAAATACTGTTGTGCTGCTAGTTGTGTGTGCTGTTATCTGGCTAAGTGTGTTTGCGTTGTCGCTGTCGTGTGTCGCCCTACCTAGTGAAGTTGAGTTGTGTATGTCTGTCGTCTCATTGCTTGGTGTTGGTGCAATCTGTTCGTCTGTCTGTTGTTCTTGTTGTAAAAAAATATGGTTTCAGGATGTTGATATGAAATATCTCTAAGTGTCCTTTTATCGATATTTCATGATCCGCATCTGATATTTTGCGTTCAACGTTGAGAGACCCTTGGTAAGATGTTAGTACCATATTATGTCTATCAGGTAGTCGAATCACAACCTTCTGGTTTGGTTTAAGGTTAATCGTTTTAGCTCCCTTGTTTGGATAGTTGTGGTTTCCATTACTCGACACCTGCATTAGGGGTCCAGCAATATCGACCGCTGTACTCTCAAGTGGTCTAGATGCTATCACTGACCGTTTCACTTCGGGCTTTACATGCTTTTTCTTTCGTACCCGATGTTGACAAACAGTACAAGAGCGACAGAAAGATTTTATGTCCGAACAGAATTTCGGCCAGTAAAATTGTGATAGAATTCTGTCTCGCGTTTTATGATAGGCCAAATGTTCAGCAAACGGTGGTGCATGTGCGATTTTTAGCACATTTTGTCGGTATGTTACAGGTAGCACCGTCTGCTGAATTTCATGGTTATTATATGTGTAATAACGCATGAGAATTCCGTTAACTTTTTTAAAGTACCAGGAAGAATTTTTAGAAACTTTCTTTCGCGCACACAACAAGTTAAAATACGGTGTGATTGTTTGGTCGGTGCTTTGTGCCTCGATCAATTTTTGTCGAGTAGTGTTGGTATTTGCACCACTTGGTGTTAATAGCTGTAGCATTTCATTTTGTAAGTCAGTATGATTTGTTTCTGTATCTGACTTAGTTACAGCGTTGGCCATGTGTGTCTCTTTCCAGGCTTTTATGTTGTCGTCTGTACATTCTTTCAATGCATCTAGGCATCCCAAAATAAGATCCGTACATGGATCTTGGAGGATAGTGCACGTAAATGTGCCGGTAAGGAACGGGGTATTGATATGCGCTTTTGCCAGTGGATATTTCTCGATGGTTCCAGAGAAAGTACGGCATTTGACAAATTCACCCGTATAATCTTCTGGTCTAGCAAGTTCTCTCCTTAAACCCAGTAGAGTGCTCCCGCTATCAACTAAACATTGGCATGGTTTACCATTGACCAGTGCATCGTAGAACTTAAGTTTACCTCTGGAGGCACATGCTGCGTTAGCTTCTTCATTTGAACATGATATTACGTGTCCACATTTCAATCTCCCCTCCGCATGAAACTGCTGGCATACTTTACATGTCTTAAAGTCTAAAATATCGGTTACTGATGATACACTCTGACATTCATTCGTTGGCAATACATTCACAAGTTCGGGATCTATGTCACTCTCATCGTCTGATGATGTATCGATGAGTGCTGGTTTGCCTTCATTCTCTGTCTTCCGAGACATTTATTGCTATAGTGGCCATAACTTGAACAAAAATAACATTTTACAGCACGTTTAAAGGATGATCTTCTGCTTTCTTGCTTCTTTAACACTGCTTCTAGGTGTGACGGATATGTGGGGTTCTTATCACACATCGAGTAAGTCGGATGAAAAAGATTGCAATAATTACATCGAGGTGGTTTCTGAGGTGATTTGTCATTCTTACGGTAATCTTTTTGGTTGTAGGATCTATCAGGAACTCTATTTGCAAAAGCTGTAATTTCTGTGTCATGTGATGTAGTTTTAAATATGTCCCGATTAGATGAAAAATAAGCTGAACCCACGTTTCTCTAATTGTTGAATGGACTCAATATCTGACTGTTGTAAGAATTTTGCAAAAGGGGTAGGCACGGTAGAAATGACTTTGTCTATTACCATTAGTTCTTCTAGTTCAGTGGTTCTCAACCTTTTTTGGCCCATTCCCCCCTTCACCATATTTTCAGAACGCCATTCCCCCCCCCTTCCTATCAAAAATTTGGCCCGTTCCCCCCTTCACCGTATTTTCAGAACGTCATTCCCCCCCCCCCTTTCATATTTCCTATCTAAATATCCCCTCACCCCTACACACCGTAAAAGTATCCCCTCACCCGTAAAAGTGGAAGGCAAATGTAATAGCATATACTAAAACAAGTCTAGACATCCACATAAAACATGATTTGTGGGTCTACTTACTTTATAAAATGAATTTTAGAAAGACGAGACATACATAACTGTAAAGTATGAAGGGAAAAACTATGTCAAGTAATCGGTTCTTGTATTAACACGATCTTGAAATGGTCTTCATTCCCCCCCCCCCCTGGAAACCCTGAAATTCCCCCCTGGGGGGGGGGGAATTCCCCACCGGTTGAGAACCACTGTTCTAGTTTTTCATAGCTGTTACCTACTTTAGCAGCTTTAGTCCACTTTTTAAATGTGCTCTGCGCGTTAGAGATGTAGTCTAAGAAAGTTTCAGTTGCTTTTGGCTTAATTTGTGAAAATTGAATTTGGTACCCAGTAGCGTCCAAAAGAAAATGTTGCATTATCCTATCGTGTATGTACTGGTAATTGTTTCTAAGATCTGTAGGTATGGATTCTATTACTTTTAACGGCTCCCCACTCAGGTTCCTCATGTAAATCATTGCCCAATCCTCTAAAGGTATTTTCTGTGTTTTTAGTTGGAACTCTATATTTTCAGTCCATGCGCTGATTGAATCACCTACACTGTATGGTTTGATAAGGCCCTTATACTTATTAAATTTGTTCTGTTCTTCTTTGCTCTTTTGTTTGCTAGAGGCTATTTGTGTGTTAGAATCTACCTCCATTTCCTTCATCTTTAATCTAGTTTCTGAATCTAATTGTATTTGCTTTTGTTTAGTGGCTTCCTCAATCTCTTTCATTTCTTTTTGATGTTGCCTCTCTAATGCTCTTTCATCTCTGTCAAGAGCAGCTTTTCTTTCTGTTTCTTCTCTCTGTAAAGCAATTTTCCTTTCTGTTTCTTCTCTCTGTCGAGATATTTCTTCTTTATACTTTTGGTCCGCCCATTTTTCTAGCTTATCTCCAGTGTGGCCCATTGCGATGCCCGCCTGGATACATTCATTTAGTGACGCCATTTTGTGGCGTAATGTTAGTTCAAAATGATAACACGATAATATTCACAGAATAGTTTACAATAATGTGTTAGTAAGTGTACATCTTTTACTGAAAAAGAAGATGCATGATTAAGTTAGAGCATACCAAAATATTCGGAAAATATACTCATCTAATTCGTTGGAAAGTACGGTACTTGGGATGTTCCACCGCTGTCTTTCACACTACAAAATGGTTTGACTTGATAACACAAGGGCTGCTTCTGGTTAGTAGAGCAGCAAAAATTAGACACACGCTTAAGTTGTCAATACAAGCTCATATTTCATCATATTTCATCAAATATTTCATATTCCATTAAGTTGTCATTGCAATCTCATATTTCATGCGAATGATGAATTAAAATGTGATAAATAGTGATAAATGGTATTAATGGATGAATGATATGATCGTCTGAATGATTGTTAGATGATAAGTGAGATGATTAGTCGTATGGCCGTCGATGTCGTCTTGTCTTCGCTGTTTGACTCTGGCGTAACTTCGTTCTAGGCTGCAGTTCTAATCTATTTACTGATTTCGTAGAATGGTGACATTGATGGCTGTATCACA
Organism: Cepaea nemoralis; assembly: GCA_014155875.1. NCBI lineage: Eukaryota > Metazoa > Mollusca > Gastropoda > Stylommatophora > Helicidae > Cepaea > Cepaea nemoralis. The sequence continues at coordinate 60,864 of JACEFZ010018620.1, forward strand.
TACAATGAAATGTATACGGTGGGTACGATGGTAATGTTCACTGATGATTTTATACATTTCAATTGCTTTTAGTATAATAACACACTTTCTAATTAATATTGGTAGAATTTCACACTTTACCGATCTAATTTGACTTAATTGTGGTTCACACTCCACATATTGGTGATCGTATAATTTACCAAAGAAAATTATTTATAGCATGTATAGAAACAAATTTGCATTACTTTGAAATATATCACACAGCAATGATGTTGAATCGTGCAATGAAATGATGTTGGTTCAAAATTGTGTAATATCAATCGATAGCTAGCGTTCGTTCAGTGGTTCATAATACCACTTGCCTGCTGGCGTTAACTGTTCGTTGAATATTATTACAAATGCCTGCCATGACTGCTCAGAAATGTTCACTGTAATCTGACAGTAATTGTACTGCTGGCGTTGGTTCACTGCGTTCTGACACCAATTCGGGGTCTTAGCGTTGGTTCACTATATTCTGACACCAATTCGGGGTCTTAGCGTTGGTTCACTATATTCTGACACCAATTCGGGGTCTTAGCGTTGGTTCACTATATTCTGACACCAATTCGGGGTCTTGGCGTTGGTTCACATATTCTGACACCAATTCGGGGTCTAGCCTGTCAGCAACTTGTGCGCTGCAGATTCTCAAGACTCCCCTACTTTCGCACTGCACGAAATAACAAATCGTGACATTTGCGAAAGGAATGCAATTTATTCAGAGCCGACATTTGAATGGCTCTACGAGCGTTATATTTCATCATCATTATATAACATGAATGCATTAACGTGATGATAGATGATGCTAGTATTTCACAATCTAAATGAACAGCCCTATGTTTGCCTATTGCCTAGAAACTCTAGCATTGGTCAAGGATACGTCTGCTCTCTCTACCGTCTCCAGTCAGTCTGTCCACACGCTACACATTGCGTGGACAAGCACGGACCTCTACTCTCCGTGCAGTAGTTATTATTGCGTGCATGGTCTCGCCAGCACGCTGGCTTGTGAGCTCGAGTAACCGGGCACTTCACGGTTACTCGCAAGGACCAGCTTCCCAATTGCTTGGGGAAAGCCCTCGCTCAGCTGTACTCATCGACCTCTGGTCTGACACAAATGTGTCTCCTTGTGAGGCTATTAATAGTACTCGGTGTCTCTCCTGTCTGGTGTCTCCCTACTAGACTAGTGTTAACTCATTGCCTCTGTAAGGCCTTATTGGGGATTCTGACAGCGTGGCTTGTCTCTTTCTCTCTGCTGTCCAAATTGTCAGGGCTGTTTTGACCGGTGGAAGGATGTCGATTGCGGCTGGAGGAGGAGTGTTGGGGTGATACATGGGGCCTGTACTTTTGTGTGGATGTTGGCCGTGGACAGTGAGCAGAGGGTCGGGGGGATATCTGGTGGCTGTGGAGGTGTGGTTTTTGGTGAGAGTGCAAGGGGTGCGATGGACGGACGGAGAGACCAAAGACAACTTCCTAGAGGAGACGGGTGTGGGTCGTAGGCTGATTGGGGAGATTGGACGTAGACGGTCACAATTCTTGGGACACTTTGAGAGAAGAAGTGAATTGGAGAAATTGGCGAAACATGACTACCCACGCTTATCGGCATGGCACGAAAATATGATCATGACTGTTTTGAGTATTCTTGATGGTAACATTCTGTAGAAGAAAGTAACTCTTGTTATTTCACGAACAGGTCAACATTTTAGTCCAACTGTCCGGTGCAGGAACACCTAACCTCAGCATCAGCACACCGGATGTTTAAAAACACGCGTACTTACCCATTCGGCCATGCTGACCTGCATTAGTCGAAGTAATATCTTATGCTATATAATCAGTTCACACAAGGCACAGCTTAGCACATATTTTAGCATATATTTTTTTTACATATATCTATGGTCTCCTTGGCCAAGGGGTTAACGACATTGTTCGAAATCCCGTATATCCACGTGGGGAAAACAGCATCGGTGAGAATCGGCAGCAGTTCGAGCCGCACTGGTAACTTGCCGGTCGTTCAGAAAGCAATGGTAAACTACTGAACGTAAAACTTGCCTAGTTCTTCAACAACGGCTAACAAATGCTGGTGCTGGACTGCAACGTCCTGTAAGGGATATGCACCATTTAAAAAAAAATATCTATGGTATTGAACAAATGATGTGCCGTGGCTTGCTCACACACAGAAATTCAGTCGCGAACTTGTTCAATATACTTACGGCAAGCATATGTTGTGATAGTATGGAAGTGAAGAGGAAAGATCATATCAATACCCCCAAAAATAGTTGATTGGCTTTCACGAAGCTAGATTTATGCTGGAGTAACATGTTTTAAAACAGTAATGTGCTGAAGATGATGAGGTGATTGATAAATATTGTACTGAACGCCCGTGTGTTGCCGTTGCCTATACTGCGGAGCAAAGAATAGTAACACTGTTGTCTACCATGCACGTCGTAAGAGGCGACTAAGGAGGATATGGTTCCGTCACCTTGCTACTGAGTGAGTGCGTGGCACGACACTCTGAGCTGTGAGTTTCGCGTGGAATGCTTTTACATCTGTCCACGGTTGTTTGTAGCGTGAACTGCATGTTCGGAATGTTGCTGGATTGACTGGTTTGCCTTTTCGGTTCACGAGTTCATTTTTCAGGAGACTACTGGGAGTCGTCGCTGGAGCTACGGAGTTCGTGCTTTATGCGGCGCTTTCAGCGGGTCGCCCTGCGGAAAGAGACCGCGCCATATGGGATAACACCCGGGTCAATGAAGTCTTTCTGGTGATTGCCGTTTCCATCGGCGATGAACTGTATTTTTCGTGGAGGACTTTCGTGTTGGCATTCTGTCAGCGGCATTATGCACAGTGCACCTGTGCGGGCTGTTGGCTTGCCGATACTCTTGTCTATTCCATTGTTCACATAGGGCAGTGAGGAGCATTTTGTGTGGTATTCATGGTACAGGAACGGAGCAATATGGGTACGACCCGTTGCCGTGAAGTTGGAACCACGACTAAATAACTAACTACCTAACTAACTAACTAACTAACTAACTAACTAACTAACTAATGTACTGAAGAAGAGGCGGTGATGGATGAGTAATGTTTAGTCGACGGATCAACATCACGGCACACGGGTGTAACCCATAAGTGCTCCGTTCTACTCTAATCTCAAACTGAGTCCGGGAATCTCAGCTCAGTGCACGAACTCCGTAGCACCGGCGAGAATCCTGAAATACTTTGGGTAGATTTTTAACTGGAAATTTTGCCCGGGCAGCGCCGTTAGGCTACTCTTTTTCGGTTTTCAACTGCCAAGGTATTGTTTACGTGCGCAACAATACACACGGGCGTCCGATCTCACTACCCAGTTTGACAGTGTCGTCAACCATTATGACCAACCGTCTTAGAGGACTCTGTCGTGACCGAAGGATCGTGTACATTGTAACAGTATTGTTACAATGCAATATGTCTGGTATCAGGAGGTTAGGTTTTCCCGTAAAATGAATGCCAGCCAACACGCACCAATTGGTCACCACCCTGACGTAAAGAAAACTGCGAAATACGTAAGGTGGTAACCATAACACGTTTGGGGGTAGTCATGATTTGGGAGGCCATCTGGAAGGTACGAATATAGAATTGTGTTAGGATACCATCTGAAAAGATACATATATTATCATCAATGAAGGGCAATCCGGTTATAATTTCGGCTTCAACCAGAAGAATGAAGAAGATGTATAATAAGGGATAAGCCTTATGGCGTTGCGAATTGTACATTATAATTAAGAAAGGAGAGAAGCTTCGGACAACCCGTAACCTGATCTTATATTCTGTAACCAGCGCGTTTTGATACAATGTTAAACTTGAGATGAAGCATTTTTGTATCACCCTGACTGTCGACAATCCCCGGAGAAGAAAGAAGGCCTTTAAGAATTAAATAAAGCAAATTTAAGAAGCGAAACCAGGATGTCTCTGTATGCAATTTCGTTTTGTTGTTTGACATTTCTTCTTCTTCAGCGTTCCGAGCCATTGAGGTTCTTTGCTGCAAATACAATCTGTCTCCATTCGTCTCTCTGGTGGACCTTCTCTTGCCAGTCGTTGATTCCAAGTGCTTGTAGGTCTGTATGTATATTATCTCTCCACCGCCTTCTTGTTCTACCTCGGGGTCTACGGTCATTTATTTCCTGAGTGTAAGCGAGTTTTGTTTCCCTATTATCTTCCATTCTTTCTATATGCCCCAGCCATTGTAGTCTATTAGCCTTCATGATACCAGTGATTAGCGGGGACTTAAACAAATCATAAATGTCTTTGTTACTTCTTCTTTTCCACTCTCCACTTTGTGTATCCCTAATGGGTCCAAAGATGCGTCTTAAAATTTTGTTCTCAAAGGTTTGTAACAAGGCTTCGTCTCCTTTCGTTGTACTCCAGGTTTCAGAGCCATACAGCACAACTGGTCTGATCAGTGTTTTGTATATTGTGATTTTGGTGTTACGAGATAGCGCCTTTGATTTTAGTAGATGTTGTAGTGCATAGTATATCTTATTTCCAGAGTTGATTCTAGTTTGTATTTCTTCCCTTATGATGTTGGAGCAGTTGAAGATTGTACCCAGGTATTTGTATGTTTCCGTTCTTTTAATGGTTATATTATCTATTTGTATGTGGCCAGAGTTTTTAGCCATTCCGTCTCTTGAAATTACCATATATTCTGTCTTATCTTGGTTGATAACCAGCCCCATCTGTTGGGCTTTTTCCTTTAAGTGAGTCAATATTTCTAATGTCTTTTGTTCACTTTGCCCTATAATATCTATATCATCTGCATAACCAAGCAGCTTGGATGTTCCTCCAATATCACATTCCTCCTTTACCTTCCTTACAACTTTCTCTAGAGCCAGATTGAAGAGTAGCGGCGATAGTGCATCACCCTGTTTCAAGCCAGATGTTATTTGGAAGGGGTCTGATTTCCTGCCTTTATATGTTACTATATTATAAGTATCTTCCATGCATAGTTTGGTCATGTTAATTAACTTCCTTGGTATTCCAAATTCCTGCATAACATTCCATAGACTATTCCTATGGACACTATCATAAGCCTTTTTAAAATCCACAAAAATGTTATGGAGATCTCTTTTATATTCCCAATTTTTCTCGGCTATTTGTCGTAAGATAAATATCTGATCTATTGTTGATCTGTTTTGTCTAAAAGCCCGCCTGGTAGTCACCTAATATGTCTTCTGAATATGGTTTTAGTCTATTTAGTAATACTGCGGATAGTATCTTATAGCTTGTGGACAGTAGTGATATTCCTCTATAATTTCCACATTGGAACTTGTCTCCTTTCTTAAAGATAGGTATCAATAATGACTCTTTCCAGTCATGGGGTAATTCTTCTGTCCTCCAGATTTTTATTATTAGTTCGTATAGCTTTAGATGTAATGCATGGCCACCTGCCTTTATAAATTCAGCAGCAATTCCATCAGTCCCAGTTGCCTTATTGTTTTTAAGTCGTGTGATTACATATAGGATTTCTTCAAATGTAGGTTCTTCAATTTGTGGTTCGCATGTTAGAACCTCTTCCTGTGGGAAAATGTTACTTGGAGCTTCACAATTTAGTAATTCAATAAAATATTCTTTCCATGTGTTGCACATTTCCTCATTGGTATTTATCATATTCCCATTTTTGTCTTTTAAACCATATGTGTTTTGTTGGTGCCCTCGTTTCATTGGCTTCAGTACTTTAAAAAATTTTCTGGATTCATTTTTCTGGTGATTAGTTTCCATATCTTTGATTATATTACTCATATATTCTCGCTTCTGCTGTCTGACTATTTTTGTAGCCTCTTTACATTCATTTCTATAATGCTCTTCCTTTTGGATGTTATTGATGTCATTTAACCATACATGTCTGGCATTCTTCTTCCTAGTGACTGCTTCTTCACATTTTTGATTGAACCATGTGTTCTTTCTATGCGTGGTTGACACACCGAGACATTCTTCTGCGGTAGATTGAATTGTATTCTTGATGTTCAACCAGGTTTGGTCAACGCTTTCCTCCAAAGGGTTTTGCAAAATTTCAAGTTTACATTTTATTTCATCTGTAAATTTCTCTTTGACTGTAATGTCTTGTAGTTTTTCTCTGTTATATGTTGGATGTAATCTTTGTAATTTAGTATAGAAAGCTCTCTTAAGTTTTATTTTAAATTTTGCTCCAACGAGGAAATGGTCACTGTGGCACTCAGCTCCTCTATAACTTCTGACTTGCTGTATGTTTGATGCATTTCTGTTGTTAATTAAAATGTGATCTATTTGATTATAGGTTCTCTTGTCACATGATTTCCAAGTTTGTTTGTGTATATCCTTTCTTTGTAGTCTGGTACTGCTAATCTGCAGTCCTTTGGCTTCTGCCAGGTTGATGACTCTCCATCCATTATCATTTGAAGTTGTATGTAGGCTTTCCATACCGGCCACTTTTTTATTAGTTTGCTCTCTACCTATTTTTGCATTGAAGTCTCCCAGCACAATCAGGATGTCCTGTTTGGGGGTTTCTTCTATGACATCTTCCAGATCATTATAAAAGTCTTCTTTAATATCATCTTCTTTCTCTTCAGTAGGTGCATGTACATTAATCATCGTTATATTTTTCCATTTACCTTTTATTCGTAATTTACTAATCCTGTCATTAAAAGCTTTAAAGTTTAAAATGTTCCCCCATAACTCTTTTTTGATGACAAATCCTGTTCCTAATTCATGTTTATTTTGGGTGTTTCCTCCATATATTATAATCATTCCATTTTGCTCTAAAGTACCCTCTCCTGGCCACCTTATTTCTTTTTTGACATTTGTATTTATGAATTATGTTAGATTCAAGCAGTCGCGGCACAATCGACGAAGTACCTAACGGCAAGAAGCCAAACCTACCTACGACACTAATTGGCCTCTGAAATACGTTACACCTCTCTGAGCCAGTAATGATCGGCTGACTAATATCGCACTGTGACAACAGTGGTAGACTCCGTTGTTATACATTTGATGATATTCCATGTGTTGGTTGCAACAAAATTCAACAAGAATTCATAAAACTCATAAATTGCAGAAATGTAGGAACAAATGAAGGACTTCGTCTTATTCAGATTTTCCTGGTTCTTTATTCTTTTTCTACACTTACAAATTGGGACGCAGAGGTGTTTCCAAGGCATCAGGGCCAGGTTGTATAACGGCCAAGACCTATTGACACGTCCTCGTCGAGTGTCCTGGGCAACAGGTCCATTCGGGGTCCTGGCTAAAGTTAGTAGGATCGCCGATTCTTCCGAAGTCGGAGAGTGTCTGCCTGTACGGCACACTAATAAGCCAGATATGGGACAACGGATACTCACGCAAACCTCAGGACCTACGTATTTGTTCCCCCAGAACGTTTTGTCATACCTGGATTTTACTCTGGTGCTTTTTAGTGCGTCTCTCATTACTATTTTCTATCGCACTGCATTACTTTTACTATTTCACTTCCATGCCTGAGCTGTACCATGTCAATCCACGACCATCACCTATGTAACTTCTATAACAATCACTCTGTTATACCAGAGACCAGGGGAATTTTTGTTACTAGAAGACTACATGAAAAGAAAAATAAAAAACCAGTCCTCACCGGATCTTGAACCTGAGATCCCCAGCACTCCAGGCGGACACCATACCTCGAGACGGTGAATATTGGAGCGAATGATGGGTAATGTGATCTTGGCCTTTTGGCTAAGATGATCACAGGACACACAGGGGCGTGCAGACCTAATGGGGTGTTTTGGCCCCTGGGGGAACCGAGAGCCCTTATTAACTAAAAATAGACCAATGTGTCATTGTGATGACTGCCTCAGCTGGTGCCCATGGACGGATCAGGTGCTTATAGGTCCGCTCTTATTCACTGTCGTCATGCAGGAGGAGATGTACTTTGATCTGGGACATACTTTTATTTAATGTTGCATATTCCTTACAGGACGATGAAGTCAACACCAGCATTTTTTCAGCTGCTGTTGATGTACTAGGTAAGTTTTACTTTTAGTAGTTTGTCATTGATTTCTGAACGAGCGGCTACCATACCAACACGTTATAAAAACTGACACGGTCTGCTGCACAAATCGGTAGAAGCTGAGTTTCGAACGCCTTGTAAGCTGCCCACGACCCGCGTTCGCAAGACTTTGGTCACGGAGACCTATGATCTGGGACAGATTACCAAACAATTATTGGCCTCTATAAAAAGGCCTGACAAAAATTAGATATAATAAATGTATATATAAGTTCCCTTGCATTGAAAGATAAGAAATAAGTCATGGAATGTCAAGGGAAAGAAGAAAAATGGGTTTTAAATTTTCACACTTAAAAAGTATAGCCATATTATTTATAAAATTTCTATAAATTCTCTCAAATTTCTTATACAATTACCTATACAATTTATGGCTTTCAAAAAGACATATATAAATTATATGAAATTTTAGACAATTACTACAATTATTTATATTATATAATACATATATTACATTTTGAGTTATTTCCCTTGCAATAACTTATGTTGTTATGTCCCTTAGTTAGTTAATTAGTCGTTTTATCATCCTCATTGCACATTGAACCATTCACTCCATAAGTGCTCGGATCCAGGGGCGTCACTAGGGGGGTGCGGGGGGTGCGGGGGGTGCGGGCCGCACCGGGTGACACCATCAAGGGGTGACACCAAAATAAAAAAATTGCAAATTTGACAAAGCAGACATAGCAAAATTAGAAAAATTTAACTTTGTCCGAGTTTGTCGAAGTTCTTTATTTATGTTTTACCTGAAGTATTGCAGTTATATTGTTCAATTTGTTTTCTTTCTTATGTCCTTATTAACTTTTTGACTTATTTTACAAACATTACTATATGCGATTATATATGGTACAGGAACACTCGGAAGAAGACCATGGTGAAAGTCTAGAGGGGTGACACCAAGAGTTTACCGCACTGGGTGACACCAACCCCAGTGACGCCACTGCTCGGATCCCCTCCTCAGTAAATCCTGCAGCGTGTAGTAGCTAACGTACCAGTTCTGTGTTGGTTTATCAATCTTCTTTGGCTTCCTGCGTAGTGTTCTTGTTTGGCCACACCTCTTTTAACCGATTCAGCGCCGAGGGTTAATATATCGCCAAATATGACCTCCCATTTGGACAGAAGAAAAAAATATCGCCATACTAGGGTCATTGTGTTATTTGTTTTGTTTCACAGTATCTTCCGTGCTTAGTGAACGGAAATGTACATTATAATATTTGTTCATTTGATTGTCTACCATGTATGGTCAAAACTTACGTTTTGTTTGGCACTGAATCAGTAAATTTGCTGTTCTCGCAGTCTGACCATGGTTGTAGATTCGCGGTCATCACTTGGTTCTTGGTACCACACGTTTCGACAACGAAAGGATTTGGCGGATCTGGAATAACCTCCATTGTAATATGAAGTGATAATAATAAATTATAATGTGCTACCTTATTACATTTGTACTAAAATTCGTTGGTGCTTTTTTATTTTTTTTTTATTTATTTTTTTTTTGGGGGGGGGGGGGGGTGTGTTGCTTTCCAACAATTTTTTGTGCTTTTTTGGGTCGATTTTAGTGCTTTTTCATCAAGTGGAGATGGCAACACTGTATGTGTGCCGGTCGTTCAGAAACCAATGGCAAACTACTGAACGTAAACTTGCCCAGTAATTACGAACAGCTAAACAATGATGGGGTTGACTGCTACGTCATGCAAAAGATATGCTACAACTTTTATATACAGTAGTTTTTAATATGTAACCCCCTTTAATTTAATATATAATACAACATGTCTGTTACTATATTAACAACTTCTAAGCCATAACTATGACCCACTCCTACTTCCCATTTTCCGCCGTCCGTTTTTGTTTGGTCCAAAGCTACTTTCTGGTTGGCACTGACTCTCTTAGCATCAGAGGAAAAATTTGAACAGACTCACATTTGTTGCCGAATTGGTACTCACTCACACAGCGGGAATTTACTGCTCTCACTTGGAGGTCGACGTGGCTGAAAGATTTAATGTGCCCCGCACATGTAAAGATATACACAAGATACGAGCATGCATCACCATACTGGACCTTCATTCGCCGATGAATGTCTCTAGGTTTTACCCCATCACTGATTAAAACAAGGTTAACAGAACGCTGCACCTCTTTGGTGCATGTCAAAAGTGAGGAGGTCATCTTTAAACAGTCCTTATGACGTCACCGTGTTCGTCCGCACCGTGATGGATTGTGCTTAAAACTCTTGATATCTTTAACAACAATCTTGACAGGTTACAAGACAATGGCATGGTTATTGTAATGTCTATCACACTTTCAAGATGTTTATTTGAAGCCCCGTCATAGTTATACTAATCAGACACGTACCTCAATATTGAACCACATATATGACGGTGATAGAAGTCACAACGTACGTTACGGAGCCGTGGTAGCATAGTGGCTAGACTTTCGCCTACCGTGCCTGTGGTCTTGGGTTCGATACGCGGCAGGGCGGTTTGAATTTTTTATATTTATATTCACAGGTTCACCCAGCCTAAAACTGGTGCCACGAAATGTCTTGAGAAGTAAGGCGGTCGGAGTGATACCTACAATATGAGTCTAGTACCGTATGCCCAGTGCCCTTTAAGGGTGTAAAAGTCACCTTTACTTTAGTTACTTTATTATAGTTACTTAGTCTAACGTACGTTCGCTGACACAGATAACGCCATATGTTTTATGTAGTCACTCCTAGAAGTGAAGCCTTGGCGAACAGAGGATGTAACAAGGAGATGAGAGAGAGAGTAAATGATGGGAGTCTCTATCTTATATAAAATGGCTGTGTTTTAGCCGAACCCTCCCAGAGACATGGATAATTGTAGGATCGTACAGACTGTGATTCTTCATCTTCGTTCTTCAAACGAGGGCAGTGCACCGCACCGAGTTATGCACCTCAAAGGTGCAGCGTGTCCGACCTCGGCGTGCATTTCTGCAAGATTTACTTCTTCTATACATATTCCATCCAAGGTAACGGGCTCTTTCTACACCTGGGTAAGTTTACTTGTTTCATAATAATTTTGCCAGGGCAGTGGTTTTACGGCCTACGCTTCGTGTTTTCCAACTGCCGTGGGATTTTTAACCTGCAAAACTTGCACACGGGACCTCCTGTTTTTCTTCCTTATCCTAGAAGACTAGGTACACGATCTCACAGCCCAAGAAAGCAGAGGGGCATGTTATATGATTAGATACCAATAGTTCTTGGGAACATTCCCAGTGTATTATGTAGGTATCGAACCCCGTACCTTCTGAGCGCGAGACGGGAATCGTATCCTCCCTGCAACAGTTCCGCCAAGATGTTAATTCAGAATAACTCAACAGCAACCCCACTTTGATGGTACAACACTAGAACAGAATAACTCAACAGCAACCCTAGTTTGATGGTACAACACTAGAATAGAATAACTCATCAGCAACCCCACTTTGATGGTACTACACTAGAACAGAATAACTCAACAGCAACCCTACTTTGATGGTACAACACTAGAACAGAATAACTCAACAACAACCCCACTTTGATGGTACAATACTAGAACAGAATAACTCAACAACAACCCTACTTTAATGGTAGAACACTGGAACAGAATAACTCAACAGCATCCCTACTTTGATGGCACAACACTGGAACAGAATAACTCAACAGCAACCCTACTTTGATGGTACAACACTGGAACACCTGAAATAACTGACATTCAATCCAGGTAATTATCACTATCATAACGCTCACCAACCCGACACACCACATTGTGTCAACGGCTTCAGGCGGAAGAGCGCACTTGTAAGGGTACAAACCTGAACCTTGCGAGAAGAATGGCAATCTAAAGACTTAATGTCATGGCAGGACAGACCAGGCTCTAAGCCTTGATCGGCAATTGGTCTAAGATGGAATCGCGGACAGTTAGAGAATTGCTTTGCTGATCCGGCATCTTCTGCAGCTTATCCTTTTCCACGTGTACACCTGGGAGAAGCAAATGGATCACCATGGTCTGGCAAGAATGCGACAGCGAGGGGTGACAAGGGATCTGGCTGACGATCGACGCTCAGGGGAAAGGCAAGACGGACATATAATCAGATTGCTACTGGTACTATTAGTGTTGGAACTCTTCGCTGGCTGCTGAGGATGGGGACGGAGCGCTTATGGGAATGCCCCGAATGCTGTGATGTCGGTTCCTAAATCAATCAATCAATCCTGTTCCCGACGTATCAGTGTTACTTTTCCTTTGGAGTAAACTAGGCAGACAGAGATGGGCAACACGTGGTCTCTAAATTCAGCCCTGGCTGTGTGCTATGCAGAGGTATAACTCCATTTTACAAACTGTCGTCTATCAAGACAACAAGGTGCCAGACAGTCTGTCAACTCCTAACATGTTCTATCTACAGATCCGGTTCTTTTATTTCCAGTGGAAATTATTACCTTTCTTTGGGTCAATAGCTTGTTGAATGAAATATTATTAGTCGAAGACATTGAATGACCCGGTAGTCTTTTTATCACTCCGTCACAATCTTACTTCATGGCAAATAGCTTAATTCGTATATGTTATGCTTTACCCAGACTGGTTAAAACTGGATGAGGCATGCATACACATATGTACAGTCACGTATATATGTCTCCTGTATATCAGTACAAAAGTGCGTATAATAATCCGTTAGTAAATGGAGATTAATACCAAAAAGACAGAATTTACGACAATTTGAAGAACATCAGTGCAATATCATCATCATCACAAGCCATGCCGGCTGGCGTAGGCGTTCTTGACTCTCCGCAGATCTCGGCCTTTGGGTTTCTGGATCAACTCCGCTGTTGATATTCCTCCATGCCACTGTCTCAATCCATCCAACATCATTTCTCTTGGTCTGCCTCTGCCTCTCTTTCCCTCGATCTTTCCAATTGTCACGATGTTCTCCAATGCCTCTCTTCTCATTACATGACCAAAAAAACTGGACTCTTCATTGTAGTGTTACTAACATAATCAAGATAGAAACTCATTGGTGACTCTTTCTTATTGTTGTATATAATATTCTAGTTTCATTAGCCTCTTTTAGGCAGTCGTCGTTAGTTACCTTGGCAGTCCAGGGAATTCGCAAATTTTATTTCATAAACCACATTTTTGTTACTTCCAAGCTCTTCTTAATTTGTTCATCTACATTCCACGATTCATACCCATACAGCAAAACACGTTCTATATAGCACTTCAGCACTCTCTTTCTTACATTCAATTATGGTGACTTATTGCATTAGATATTCTTCATTTTCTGAAATGCAGCCTTTGCTTGCCCTATTCTGCACTTAATCTCTGTTGTGCATCTTCCATCTAATGTTATAAATTCCCCTAGGTATTTAAAATTATCCACTTGGTGAAGAATTTTCCCTTTTATCTCTATTTCACATTTGCGTGATATCACCATTTTTTCTTTGATATCACCATTGTTACTGTTTTCTTGATATACAAGGAGTGTCGTTTCTTTGCATAATTCTGACTACTACTACTACTACTATTACTACTACTATTACTACTACTACTACTACTACTACTACTACTACTACTACTACTACTACTACTACTACTACTACCACCACCAATCTTCAACAGCAACCCTACTTTGATGGTACAACACTAGAACAGAATAACTCAACAGCAACCCTACTTTGATGGTACAACATTAGAACAGAATAACTCAACAGCACCCCTACTTTGATGGTGCAACACTGGAACAGAATAACTCAACAGCAACTCTCCTTTGATGGTACAACACTAGAACGACGACGACGACGACGAGGACGACGACGGCTACTACTACTACTACTACTACTACTACTACTACTACTACTACTACTACTACTACTACTACTACTACTACTACTACTACTACTACTACTACTACGACTACTACTACTACTACTACTACTACTACTACTACTACTACTACTACTACTACTACTACTACTACTACTACTACTACTACTACTGGGATACTTGTAATTTACATCCCTAAGTTTAGAACTTCGAAATAAAATTAATCGTTTTAAGAGAAGCTGAGTTGCTAAGTCAACTTATCACAAACATCATAAAGAGGCAGTCATCTTTATTTGACTACGTTATGAGAAGACAAAAACTGGAACATGTTGTGACAACCGGAAAGATTTACGAAAAGAGAGATAGGGGAAGGCAGCGTCAGAAGATTCTTGACAGTCTTGAGTTGTGTCGCAGAAGAAAGTCAACACACGAATTAATCCATGACGTGGGAGATCGCAATTTGTGGAGAGGTATGATCGCCCACGCCAGCCGGCAAGGCACTGGGTGATAATGAAACCAAGAACGTGATGCAGACAAGCAGACATTTAAGTCAAACTGACCAGTGTGTTGAATAAACCCACTACCAACAGGGTCACAAGAGGAAGTTTAAACGTTAAACATGCCGGCCACGCTGGCCTAAATGAAGATAGTGTGTATTGAGATACATCACAGAAATTAAGTTAGGTAGAAGATCACACATAGAAGATGAAAAATGTCAACCCTTACCGAGGTTTCGAAACCAGGTCTCCTGAAGGAGAAGCCGGCGTTCTAATCACTCGGCCACTCGCTCCTCTGGTTAA
>JACEFZ010018621.1:0-48225 GCA_014155875.1 Cepaea nemoralis
GAACCTTGCCAATTCCCGCAATCTCTTTCCACTTTTCCCATATGGGTTTCAATTGTTCTCCGTTTCTCCTGGTCCCACAAGCGCACGACCACCTCCCCCTTGTCCATAGGCAAAATACCACCAAGAGGTGCATTCCCTGCCAGCCTATCAGCCTGTTCATTCCCGGTACCCCCGCATGGCCAGGGCAAAATATCAATACAATTCTCACAATGTGTGACCTCTGAAGCGACGAGAGCCATTCCACACGAAACATTCCTTTCTCCACCTTACTACGCATACTCTTTGAATCCGTAATGAATACAACGTGTGTTGCAGTAGTCTCATCTAGCCACCGGAATGCCGCTGTTACTGCCCCCCCCCCCCCCGCATTCTCATGCTGAAGGTCGTAGTCTCATATGCCAGACTCTCCTTTTTCAAGACTCGTCCATTAGCCTTTGCAATAAAGCCCCAGCCAGTACGTCTGTTTCTCACCACTGACCTACCGGTGTAGATGACTATGTCACCTTGATGTGTGTTGTTCTGGATCAGCTGTTGCACTTCAAACTCAGTGCGGCCCGTTGCCCATTCTCTGCATTCACGACCCAGTGTTATTATTACATTGTGCCAGACCGTCATGTCTTCCGGAACTTCTACCCACTCTCTTTCACGATTGATAGTCTCTAGATCACACACCTGACGTATAGAAAGTTCTGCCTGTGTCATCCACGACCAGCCACGTCTTAGTCTATGACCCTTTACCATATCCATTGCTGCATGCAGCGGGTGATCCCTGTCTGCGGCAACTCTCAGGTACCATTTGACTTGAAGGACCCTATGTCTATCCGTCATTGTAGGTAGCGCCAGGATATGCCTCATGCAGATAATTGGTGTGTGCACCCCAGTATTAACCGCATGGCAGCATTCTGTATGAGCTCCAACCTTTCAAGCTGGCTGTTTGATACTGTCAGCAGCCCCAAACCATACCCAATGACATAAATTATTAACTGCCGAAAGAGCCTGTACAGCATCCTCTGATCTACACCGGTTGCTGCCTTAGCCCTCAATGCATTAAGTCTCCTACCAGCCTTCACCACCAAAGCCTCTACATGATCCTTAAAAGACAAACTCCCGTCAAAGGTGATACCCAAGTACTTCAATTTACTCTCTCGACTAAGAGGACATCCATTCAACATAATACCTGGGACATCTGCCTTGACGATCCGGTTATCCTGGGAGTACCACACAACCGATGCCTTGTCTGGGTGTATAATGGCAGTTGCGTCCCTGCAGCACCCCGCTACCCTATTAACTGCCAACTGTAAGTCTTTCGCCAAACTGGCCCTGTCTCTGCCCTGTTTGTACACCAGCACATCATCTGCAAATGTCAAGATTCTACCCACACCTGGTGTCTCAATAGCTGCGATTTTGCTGGTGTAGACATTAAAGAGCACTGGGGACAAGGCAGATCCCTGCAGCAACCCAGGTGTAATAGTACAGGGGTCAGAAGTCCAGGAACCCATGCGCAGTGCAACCTTACTCATAAAGGACTGCAGCAACCCATCTAGCAAGGCAAGGGTAGACCTCCATGTCCAACAGTGTGTGTTAACCAATCATACCTAACACTGTTATATGCATCCTCCAGGTCAAGAGCTACCGCCACTGTCTCCTGTTTATCCTGGAAGCCCTCGTAGACATCAAATGCAAAAGTTGCAGCATTGGCCTAGGTGTCCTTCCCAGGCCGGTAACTCTCGAGTCCTTGGGGAAGCAGATTACGACTTTCCAAATGTCACTGGAGCCTGCGTGCTACTGTCTTTTCGAGGACTTTTCCATACGTGTTTTGCAGGGTTATGATTCGGTATCCGTTAAGTCTGGAGTGGTACTTACCTGGCTTTGGGAGTGGGACCAGATAGCTATGCAGCCAATCGTGGGGTATTTCCGCCGTATTGATGCTTAGGTTGAAACAAAGAGCCATCTCATCCAAGTCCCCATCATTCATGTTCCTCATGTGGGAGTACCTCACCCCATCAGGGCCTGGCACTGTGTCTTTAGCCCTCTTGAGTACACGTCTAATATCCTCCACTTTAATCTCATAGTCCTCCTTCCTAGTGACCCATGACAAGGCTTCTCTGACGTTATCTCTTATAGCCCTATCTTGCTTATCCGTCTGTTTTAAAAATCAACTCTGCTGCTGATATTCCTCGATATCACGGTTTCAATCTATCCAGCATCATTTCTATTGGTCGGCCTCTGCCTCTCTTCCCCTCGATCTTTCCAGTCGTCACAATGTTCTCCAATGCCTCACTTCTCTTAACATAACCAAAGAAAGCTTTTTGTCGTTTTCTTATTATTGTATATAAAGTTTCATTAGCCTCTTTCAGACAGTCGTTGTTAGTTACTTTGACAATCCAAGGTTTTCGCAACATTCGACTCAGGAACCACATCTCTGTTGCTTCCAAATTCTTCCTAACTTATTCATTTACATTCAAAGATTCACTGCCATACGGCAAAATAGGTTCTATATGGCACTTCAGCACCTTGTTTTCTTAAATTCAAAGATAGTGACTAATTGCATAAGATATATTTCATTTTCTGAAATGCAGCTTTTGCTTGCCCTCTCTTAATCTCTCTTGTGAACCTTTCGTCTGATGCTATAAGTGCCCTTAGGTATTTACAATTATCCACCTTTTATTATAGAAATAAAATCATTTAGGTATGTGTAACTCCAGAGTGAAAGTGAGATACTAAACAGAGTCAGTGAACATACATTACAACCAACTTCCAAATATATTCGTGTCCGCATAACGACAGATAATAAATATTCAAACCAACCCTGTGCTACCAATGTCATACTTGGACATTATTCAACAAACACTTACGCAAAATCAACACCTGCGAGATGAGATGCTTGAGGATAGCTGCCGACTTAACTATCCGACGCCGAGTAAGGAACGATGTCCTCAGACAGATAGCGGGAACAACATCTAATGACACATATGCTTAGCTGATTCTAGAACCCACATTACAGAACTCAGGATATTCCCATACGTGCTCTGTCTTCATCTGCAACAGCGTGTAAAGAGTCCTAATACTAATGGTGCCAGTTTAAAAGATAGTTGTATATCCGTTACAGGACGTCGCAGTCAACACCAGCACTTTTTGCTGTTGTGATCTCTTGACAAGTTTACGTTCAGTAGTTTGCCATTGCTTTCTGAACGAACGGCACGTATACCATTTCGTAAAAAAAAAAACGCAATGCGGTCTGCTGCCAAATTGCCCTCAGCTGTGTTTCGAAAGCGGGTATGCTGGATTACCAACTGCGTCCGTAAGCCCCTAGCCACGGAGCCGGCAATGGTACCAATATTAGTCTGATTATAAGTCTGTCTGGCCTTTCCTCGGAGCTTTGAGTGTCGACCAGATCCTCTAGTCACTCCCTGCAGCACCATTCTCTTCAAGCCGTGGTGATCTACCCGTTCTGTTGCACTATATACACGATTCCAAAGTGGCTTGATCACATCTGCTTTATCATATGCACCATACCCCACATCGGGGTGCAGAACCTGGGGAAACATCCAACAGATGCTCTCTATTTTTATTGTTGAATGGAAGTCTGCCACTCTGCCCTAAGCATGTCTGTCTTCACCTTCCTCACCATACTTATATACATATATACAAATATAATGAAAGACAGAAGATCAAATGGTTCGGCTACTAGCACTGACGCTAATCAAAGAAATCTATTACCAGAGCAATAATACGCCCGAGAAGAAAATGGGTTGATGACATAAAGACAATGTACAGTCACACGGCATGACACTGTCAAGTGCCACCGGGACGCAGAGGTGTTTCCAAGGCACCAGGGCTGGGTTCTATACTGGCCAAGACCTATTGACGCGTCCTCGCCGAGCGTCCTGGGCAACAGTAGGATCGTTGATTCCTCCGAAGTCGGAGAGTGTCTGCCTGCACGGCGAGGAACCACCAGTCTGCACACCAGTAAGCCAGACATGGGACAACGGATATTCACGCAAACCTCAGGTCCTGTATGACATCACACTGATGTTGGACAACAGGATGTCTTCATCCGACATACAGGACTTCACGCTGGAGATCACAGCCAGCGAACACAAGCAAGCAAGCAAGGGCCACCCATCGGGCGTTGTAGAGTTACGTTTTACTTCCTTGGACGCTTAACGGCAAAGTGGAAGATGAAGTTGATGCTAATTTAAAAATTGCCACTACTCTAAAACGAAAGAAAAACAGTTCGTCTCTTTCTGGCGCCAGATCTGGAGCACACATGGGCGATCACGACACTCTGATCCTATCTGTCAGTTATTAATTTGATGACCTCAGTGTAGTATATATTAGTATCTGTTGTCCGATAAAACAAAGAAAATTTAAATATTTTGGTCACTTGAAACGTCACGAAAGATTGGAGAGAACAATAATGGAGGGATATATGCCAGGGAAGAGAGGAAGAGTAAGGCCAAAGCGAAGATGGGTGCAGGATATGGCAGATAAACTCCTGATGGGTGTATCGGACGCGAAACATCTTGCTTATGACAGAGAAGATTTCCGGAAGGTTGTTATGGGAGCGTGCTTCTGAAAATTACATGCTACTGAATGAATGAATGAATGAATGAATGAATGAATGAATGAATGAATGAATGAATGAATGAATGAATGAATGAATTGCCCAGTTGTCAACATACATCTGTGTCAGTACACCTCCGCATCTCTTACTTTTGTTTTCCCCATAGAAGACTAATTTCTCTATCTAACATCGTAAGTTGTTATGCCTTGAACATTTCATGCATGTTCGCAATTTATCCATCCATCATGTGCCATGCTGATAAGCGTGGGCGGTCATGTTTCGCCATCTCACGCGATCAACAGAGTCGTGGATCAGATCCGTGTTTTTGTCTCGAGTATACCACGTGGCCACGCCATCTTGGTATTTACTTCTCTGCCTTCCCCTTGTTCTTTTCCCTTTGATCTTACCAGTTGTCACCAAATTCTCCAATTTATTTCTTCTCATAACGTCGCCAAACAAATTGTGACTTGGCAATGTATAGTTCTAAAGGCAAGTCGAGTTGAAATGGGAATACTCTTCAACAAGCGAATCGGTACAATCATCTCGGAACAGTCAAAACATCTGATGGGAGATGCCTTGAAGAGATTAGAACAAGAATCGCCATGGCGAAAGTAGCCTTTAGCAAGATGAAAAACATACTGAACAATAACAAGATGTCAGTTGAAACGAGAAAAAGAGTGTTGAGGTGCTACATAGAGCCTGTTCTTTTGTATGAATGTAAAACTTAGACAGTGAGCAGTCAAGCTGAAAAACATCTGATGGCTGCAGAAATGTGGTTTCTGAGGAGAATGCAAAGAATACCATGGACAGACAGAAAAACCAATGACCAAGTACTACAGGAGACAAATGACATTCGTAAATTGATTAGAGAAATTAGACGGATTAAGTCAAAATTGTTTGGACATGTTTTGAGAAGAAATGAATTGGAGAACTTGGTGACAACTGGCAAGATCGAAGGGAACAGACTAAGGGGAAGACCGAGAAGTAAATACCTGGATGGCTTCGCCACATGGCATGGTCGAGACAGGAACACTGAGCTGATCTACGACTCTGGTGATCGAGTGAAATGGCGAATCATGACTGCCTACACTTTTCGGCATGGCACATGATTGGTTGATTGAAAGGCAAGTCTTAAGTTAATTGCACCTGAACTCACCCTATACAGCTTGGTTCCTTTCCGTAGAGTAGCCTGCCGAAAGCGTCACAAAGAGCACGAATTGCATAGCTCCAGCGAAGACCACCCAGGAGTCTCCGAAATAGATTTCAAATCTCAATAACTGTTCAATATTATTTTGATAAGAGATCTTGTAATACAGGTAGCTTCCATTACCTCATAGATATTTTTTCTCCGTCCAACAGCAAAGCGATACTCTAACTTTCCGTCTGTCGGAGCTTCGATCCTAGACCAGCTGCCAACCAAGGCTTAGGGCGTAGTCCATCCACATGCTACTTCTTCTAGTGCTCTTGACTGAATGTTTTCATTAGCATTCCTTATTACCAGTGTTCATCGTAATCAGGCGAACTCACTCCGACTTCTGAAGCACTTGTAATTTACGTCTACAAGTTAAGAACGAGAAGTCAAGATTTTAGTCAAATTAACCGGTGTTGGCTTGAACCAACTACATCGACATCACCACGCTGAACGTTTATGAACGGGAGCTTGTATCCATTCGGCCATGCTGACCTCCATTGCCTTATTATGACATTGCTGCTTGGAGGATCGATTGCCTACAACATTAGAAACTTTGATCATCATCATCATCATCATCATCATCATCATCATCATCATCATCATCATCATCATCATCATCATCATCATCATCATCATCATCATCATCATCATCATCAAGTGTCATGCCAGCTGGCGTAGGCGTTCATGTTTCTCAACAGATCTCAGTCTTTGATATTCTGAATCCACTCTACTGCTGATATTCCTCCATGCCACCGTCTCAATCAATCCAGCATCATTTCTTTTGGCCGGGACTTTCGATACATCTATTTAATTATTCAGCCTTCGTGTGATGTTCTTTGTACGTCTATGACATTTCTACACCAAACCTTATAAAATATTCACAACTACACTTTATTTCACTCAGATTAAAACATAACATACTTTGCACGATAAGTTGTTTTCTACACCCACAGGAAATCAAACATTAATCCTAGACCACAGTTCATATTTAATTGGCAATAAAGTAAATCAAAAAATTATAAAATATTTATCTCGTGTGAGGACGCCAGTACGTTTCCGCAGACCATTACCTGTTTATACGCGATTAACCTGAATACTTTGCTAATTGTTTCGTGAAGGCTGGCAAGTTAAAATCCCTAACCGTATTAATGGGCTATCACACGTTCTGTGGGGTTTGTGACAATGCTCAAATGAGATCTTTCTTATTCTGCTTTTTTTTTTTTCTCTCTTAGTATTTTCTTGATCTTTCTCTTGATCTTTATCTTTCTCTTGTTCTTTCTCTACATATTGTTCTTCAATGTTTTCGTGTTCTTCGCTTCTTCTGTACCTCTTCCTCCACCTCCCGCTTCTTCACTCCCTCCTCCTCTTCCTCCTCTTCCTCCTCCTCCTACTCCTCGTCTTCTTCTTCTTCTTCTTCTTCTTCTTCTTCTTCTTCTTCTTCTTCTTCTTCTTCTTCTTCTTCTTCTTCTTCTTCTTCTTCTTCTTCTTCTTCTTTCTTCTTCTTCTTCTTCTTCTTCTTCTTCTTCTTCTTCTCCTCCTCCTCCTCTCCTCCTCCTTCTTCTTCTTCGACCATAATCTGTGTCTTCTTACAATTTAATAATAACCCTAGTTGTTCACTGAGTGAGTGGCACCTTGCAGTCTTGACAGACCAAAGTATGTGAGTTCGAATGTTTCCAGTATTCCATCACAATGCCTGGGCAGAGCTTTCAGAGAAACATGTGGTCTCCAACGACATGTTCCCTCTCTCGAGCAGGTGGCGAGTGATGGCCAGACCCTGAAACCCAAGGGACCCGGCTTAGAGGCGTTCAGCCAAGTCCCACAGGTGAGGGCCTCGTACGCGTACATCTGTCGATCACAAGTGTCCGGACCTGTGTAAAGTGTGTACTATCGTCAGACTCCCCGCCTGACCTTAGCGGACCCCGCGACCAGCGGGAATAGGCCCGCATGAGATACCGCAGGAGATATTGCTCGTCTATTGCGAGCAAATCTCCCATCCTTCCACTGTGCGGATCTCTCGACCGGCGAGAATAGACTCGCCGGAGATATCGTTCTTCTGCTGCGGACAAATCTCTACCGTACTGAATAAGTAAAGAAACGATAAAAGTAGTGTTCACTGAGTACAGTAACCGTATCTACTAAACGTCGCAGACCGGTTCACTGTCTGCAATCAATACTGTATCATCAGCATATCTAATGTTATTGATGTTACGTCTCCCAATGGTGATTCCTCTCATATCTTCTAAATTTCTAAAAGTATTTTCACTGTATAGGGAAAATAGGGTCTGCAGACATTACACATCCCTGTTTCGACATTAACTTCACATTAATTCGTATATTGTCAGATTAATACTTACATTAACCTCACATTAACTCTTATAATAACTTTACATTAATTCTTGTATTAACTTCATATTAATTTTACAATAACTTCACATTAATTCTTATATCAACTTTTCATTAATTCTTACATTAACTTCACATTAATTCTTGCAATAACTTTACACTAATTCTGACGTTAACACTACATTAATTCTCATAATAATTTCATAATAATCTTACTTTAACTTCAGATTAATTATTACATTCACTTCAGATTAATTCCTACATTAAGATAACATTATTATTTAAAACTGTTATTTAACATTAATTATTGCATCAATTTCACAATAATTTATCACATTAAGTCGCACGAATTCTTACATTAATTCTTACGCCTGTTTACTAATTGCCCAGAATTTGCAACCGTGTTTTAAAATTATTTCTTTGTAACATGCAAGAATTCTGTTTTCTAACTTTCAAGGACAGTGACTTATTGCACAAAACCTTATTATTTTGATATAATGTATTGTTTTGCTTGTCCTATTCTGTTCTTTATCTCTGTGATGCATCTTATTTCTGACGTTATCCATGTGCCTAGGTATCTGAATTTCTGCACTTGCTCCAAAATAACATTATTTACTTTAATTGCACATTTAGGCACATTCTGTTTCTATGATATCACCATGACTTATGTATTTCTATTATTCAAGCTATGAAGACCCTATCATCAGCATAATGCAATTTATTTATATTATGTTCACCAATCAGGATCCTTGACAATTTTTCTGTAGTTCTCATTATATATTATATTCGCTGTACAGTGAGAACAAATCAGGAGACGTTACGTTTCATTACACAACCTTGTCTGACGCCAGTAGTTATATATGGTCTCTACACCCCTCCCCGAAATTGTGGAGCCTCCACGTGGAGCTTGTGGAGCGCTCCGTGTGGAGCTTGTGGAGTGCTCCACGTGGAGCTGGGTGGTGTCTGGTGGTGCTGGGATGATGTGGAGTCTGTGGAGCCTGTGGAGGGTGGTGAAGGACCCCTCTTAGTTGTGTCTTTGGCTTGTTATGCTCGTTGTTTTTGGCGGGTAAAATATTTAAAAAAATGAACTAAGGATTGGAAGGAGCGGGTTCTTCCTATGTGTGTGTCTTCGGTCAGGGTGGAGCGGAAGGAGTCGGTGTAAATAGTAAGCGCAAAGAAGGTGGTGCCCGGTGGTGCGACGTGTATAGTGACGTCATCGGTCCCTCGTAGTTATATGTTTGGGTTGTTAAGGTCGAATTTTTTGTGGAAAAGTATGGTCTAAGGGGTAGCGGGGGTATTAGGGGTGATGTCTCCGCACCTCCTTGTCGCATCTTTACCATGTTAAGATCGCCGTTTTGGCAGGGTAAGTATTTTTTTTTTAATTAAAAATAATTTAATTTTTTTCTTTTAAATTAAAAAAAAAATATTTCAACGGAAAATAAAAGATATTGGTTAATAGTGGTCTTTAGTGGGCGGGGCGTAAAATCTATTATCAAACGGTGTTAGCTCATTAAATGAAAATCTTAAAAAGAGTAAAGATGGCCGCTAGTACGTGTTGTAGTGGTATGGCTTAGTGTTATTTGATGTTAAGGGGTGGGTGAGTGAAAGCGTATCTCGATGAGTGCTTCCAAACAATATCAGCATACAGTATCAGATCGTTAAAGAGAAACCTTAATGAAACATGTCAAGATGGCCGGTGGTGTCCTCCGTAGGTGCCGGGTTCGAGTCCCAGTGGGGAGGTCGAGCGGGGTAGAAGAAATATTGATAATGTTTTTGTTACTTAGTTGTGATGGCGATAGCTGGTGGTAGTAACAGGCTATGTGTAGCAAAGGAGATGTGGTGTGTTGGTTGAAGTTTAGGTGGTGCCCCAGACGAGGTGACAGGGTCACATCTCCTTTGCTACACATAGCCTGTTACTACCACCAGCTATCGCCATCACAACTAAGTAACAAAAACATTATCAATATTTCTTCTACCCCGCTCGACCTCCCCACTGGGACTCGAACCCGGCACCTACGGAGGACACCACCGGCCATCTTGACATGTTTCATTAAGGTTTCTCTTTAACGATCTGATACTGTATGCTGATATTGTTTGGAAGCACTCATCGAGATACGCTTTCACTATGTGTAGCAAAGGAGATGTGGTGTGTTGGTTGAAGCTTAGGTGGTGCCCCAGACGAGGTGACAGGGTCGAATCTCGGTGCTGTGCCACTGGTAAGGGTAATAGGCGCCAGCGTGTGGGGTGTCTAGCTGGTCATACGGGTTAGGATTAGGGACAGTCTGTCTCTCCGTATCGCTGTGTCCACAAGTCCAAGGGGAAAACAGGCAGCCGATTTCACCTTTGTACCTACGAGTTACAAAATATAACCTAACTTAAAAATCAGAATATGATTCATAACCTGAACAGGTGTTGCCAAAAATCAATACTCATTTTCATAACTGCTAATCCAGGGGCTTATCGTCATCGTAATGACCAAGATGGGGTATTGATATTACTAATATCTCCGTCGTTGCAAATAGTTCGCAATATTAATAAGGTTCATATAAAGGTCGGTATGGGATTAAGGGATTAACACCTATTGTCGGGCCATCCACAGACAATCAATACCACCATACGCTAGATTCTTCTCATAATTGCGACCAGTGGCTTATAGATGTAACCGATTATTGCAGATGCAGTTGTGTGCTGACTAATCTACCAGGTCACAGGTCTAGGTCCGTATCGACAAAAACGGTGAATAAATACGGTAGAATATTCACTGTACAAAGCAGTCTCTACCAGCCGATCAGATCGGGGAAACTCAGACAGGACAACCTCTTGTTACGAAGTCCACAGCAGCATATATCGTGTATAAAACGACCATCCTGTGTCAGGCAGAAGGACCTCTTTTTGACAACACCAAAACAGATCTCATCAAGTAGCAAGTCGCTAATGGTATGATGGACTTTGATAAATCTTTCACATTTTCGTTATGTTTCTTCATGTCGACACAACACTAACCTAACAAAAGAAAAACATAGTATAATACAGGGGGATATATAAGATTAGATGCATATAACTGATGAGGAAACAACAAAACATTGTCTTAATATTTTATATTAGGTTATGTCTCCCTTCTCTCGTTTTTCTATGTCCGAGTCGTCCTGGGACTATCGAGTAAAGCCAAAGAACACCTCGACATCAATATAACATAAACCGGTCTCGAAAAGCAGCATAGGCGCGTGTAAAAAAGTCATCACATTGTCCAACTAAGCCTTTCTCATAGTCATAGGGGAGAGATGTGATCACCGACGCTAGTCAGGTTACGACAGTTAATATAATGCGTGAAGTCAAATTTGCGAATGCAAAATATGTTTTCATGTCATATGTATATAAGAAGCTATATACAGGTGCTTTCTAAGGACAAATTTCCCCATGTCACGGTGTAAAAATTACAGATGTCGCTCAAATTTATACATTAAGAGTGAAAAAAGTCATATTGTAGATACGGTATTTCATATTTTCATGTGGGACTTGGTCATTTGTTGTTCTATCTGGTCATTGTGTGTATATTTTCCACACATCTCCACTGATGTTTTTCATCTTGTCTGCTCATTGCCCACGCTTCACAACCCTACACAAGTGCAGGTTCTATGAAAGACAGAGACAATTTGTGGACATTATTAAGCCAAAAGGAGAAACAATGTATAGCAAAGTAAGGAAATTGCTCTCAGAAATTATCGAATCGACCTATCAACTTGACTAATTAACCTCACAAATTCCCTACTGACTCTCGCACTTTGCCCTATCGCTATTACAACTTGTCGACTGCCTCTCACAAATTGCCCGCGGGGATTTACTATATGTATTATATAGCCACACTCAAGCGCTCTCACAGTCACAAGAATAACGAAACACAGGAATTTAAGCCTGTTTTTTATTCAACATTTTTTTTCTTTTAGGTTTACACTCAAAGTGTAGAAATTCGCCCAACCACCTTGTTGCTGAAGTATCCAAGGACTTAGTTTATCAGTCATATATTCGCCTACAGATTTAGCGAAGCGCTCTTCCAACACCTGGACATTCACATCTGCATTGTAAGAATTATCAACCAGATGCTTACCCAGACACATGGCAAATGCAAACAGCATAATTATTCTCCCATCGTTGATGACGTTATCGCCAAAGAGTTCATCACCAACTGAAACAAAGACTTGGAAAACGTGTTCGGGTTTGATACTGCATACTAGTCTCGTGAACAACTCATCGTGTTGTTTGGCTATTTGACCTACTAAATTAGACAAAGTCGAGTTACTTGCCCTTGTAGAATTGTAGGAACTAATAATAGTCAACGCCATATTCACCATCTCTTTGTGAACTTGTTTCAAAGCCACCGTTGCTTGTGTCATTATTATACTGCTAGCTAACGTACACCAAAATAAAAGATGACTAACCATCAAAATTCTGAGTCAGTAGCGTGATACTTGATGCAAAGTGTTCAAATGGGCTAATACTATCACCCGACAGGTTTATAAACAGAAACAATATCAATAACCAAACAGAATGAACACAAACACGATGCCCATGGTCAAAGAGAGTAATAATTTCAACCTCTCCGCTTTTGGTGCCTCCAGCTTGTTAATGAGAGGTGCAGTCGTATCCAGCAAAGATTGTTGATCAAGACTGCTGATCTCCAGCCTGTGAACTCCTCGGTCTTAGAAAATATCAAGCCTGGCAGTGACCACAATATATAATATATGTAACTGGCAGTCTTAAAGGAAACAAGGCAGGATAATAACACAGAAACACCTACATCATCAACTTCTACTGGAGAAAGTAATTTACAGATGGTTCAAAGTCAAATGTTTCTGTAGGAAAGCAACCAGCCAAGTAGGAATGTCTTCACATTGTGAATATTTATCAAACTTGTCAGTTGACAATTGTTAATTGCTTGAAGGCAATTACAACAGTTCTAATTCCCAGAACTGTAAGTTAGTCGCAGAGTCCAAACCAGCAGTGGGTGAGAATACAACCCAACTTGCCTTACAAACCGGTTTAAACCTGACATCAGTTTTGTCAGCGCCCAGAAAAATTTTCAAGAAAGGACGTCCTTCTTCCAAAAAGCAAAAGAAACGTCAAAGAGAAAAACGAAAACATGGAGTACAACACTTGCAAACGAAAGAAATTCCTGACCCCACTCACACTGGTTGTGACACAGAGCAAAGGCTTCATTCCCAAAACATGGTATTGGTGTGCGATCAGATAAATAAATTAGATTCTTCCACAGTATCACTTTGTAATCCTAAAGTTAAAACTACACATGAAACCTTCAACTCACCATGCACAATGACACGTGTTTTTGGTAGACTGATATCATATTCAGAAGATGAAAATTGTTTTGAAGCTGATGCTGACTCTTGCTTCTTTACCCCAGCTCTATCATTAGACATTTTGTTCTGCAAGAAACCTACTTCGGGTAGTCAGGCAGCAGTAGATCTACAAGAACCAACATTCGATTTGCTTGATGAAATGTCTTCAGATGAGAATGTTGACCTTCTGCCTAGTAGTCATGGCCCAGACTCTGAGTCTCTCAAGAAGATTAATGCATTGTGGAATGAAAACTATCCTACGGCTGGTTTCCGAAGTTGTTCCTCTGGCTCAACAGATGAAATACAACACCCAACGATTAAGGTTTGTATAAATAGTAATTTTCATGATCATAGTCACGCTATAGTATAACTGTCCCTTTCTCAAGTCGAGGCCAAAGAAGGTCGACGGTCTGCTTTTGATGCAAGTTATCTGTTCTCTTTGTGAATTTTAATTAAAATTTAACTTTTTCCATTTCTAACACTGGTTTGTATCTATGTCTCTTAAGACAGAGTTTGTTGTTTTTGCTGTATAGTTAGAGTTAGGGTTAGGGGTTAGGGTTAGGGTTAGATGATGTATAGTTAGGGTTAGGGTTAGAAAGAAAGAGTTTGTTGTGTTTGATGTATGTAATGCTCTATTTTCCTTAGGCTCTTTTATTCGATCATCGTTAGTTACTCTGGTAGTCCAAGGAATGCAACTCATTCGTCTCAGGAACCAAATCTCTGTTGTTTTTTCAAGTCCTTCTTATGGCTGGTGGTCGATGACCATATTCGTTGTCTAGAATAGCCCCTAGTAGGGTAGGGGGACAGATGATTTATCTCCATTAGGTTGGAAAATCTGCCTAGTCAGCAGAAAAATCGGCTGTTCTGTAATCAAAGAAAATGTTAGTGTTATTTGGTATGAAACGTTGAGAGTCGGTTCGAAGATGTGGTAGAGGGTATTCAGGGGCTCAATACTTCAGACGTAGTTTTAAGAAAGACCGACTTAATGACATACACTGTTGGTTGCAGACTTGCCACTATTGCGGATGTGAAATGACAACGTGTGAAAGAGGGAGACAAAGTATGACATGTAATTTTAGCTAGACTTGGAGAACACCCTTTGTATTGTTGAAAGATGGAACAATGGAAGGTTAGTGTAGAAGTCATTGTGGTATAGAAAGTTGAAGATGTCAGCCATGGGGTAATAGCTCTTTGCTGACGAATACTCAGATGATATGGAAACTATTCCAGGTAGGAGCCACAGATTGCATTGCCATAAATGTTGTTATCACTGTTTCATTGGAGCTAGTGTACAATGGAGGTTTGGAGTTCTTGGTGCTAGTGACATGGAAAAGGTGTGAAGACATCTACGAAAGACAGAGATATTTTATGGTTAGAAGACAACAACCAAGAGTGTGGCCAGATGGCGTGAGTAGTCTGTATAACGACTTCTTTAGCAGCTACTCTGGACTGGTAAGTTGAAGTTTTCGGTAATGTAAAAAGAGGGAAAATGCTGGCGTTGATTCTTATGGATCAGATATTTATAAGCTTGGATGAAATATTTCTCTACTAGGTCAATGTTTTTCCCCCTATTTGCTTAACAAGCTCACATACACAAGAACAATACCACAAAACTACAACACAAAGACACAAAGACATGAAAACGCGTGTTAAATTAAGAAAAGCATACAAGTTTGTTTCTTGTTATAACTGTTTTACTATGACAGAGAGAAACATATAAAATATAATTAGACTATGCAGCCTTCACAATTGTTCTTGACTTTTTCTCTGCTCCAAGACTTTGATTCTGTGACTGGCCCCTAGGACTGGGGTCAGAATTTGTTCCAACTCTAGTATACACCTTTCAAAATTCTCACGTTCTCTGATTACATGATGCCAGTTACCATTGCGTTCTTCGGTGCCAACTATATGAACTGTCAAGAGGTGAGGGTCTGCTGCAAAATTAACCTGTGGAGGAGAAAATCACATTGAAACTTACAAGACTTCAATACCTAGTCATTAATGGACAGTGAAAGTTACAAAACCCTAACAGATAATAGCTATTTATAGTGAAAGTTAAATAACTTCAACATATACACATCACTATGAAAGTGGCAAAATCTTAATCAAACGCAACTGTTTACAGTGAAAAACATAATGACATGCGATTATATTTATCCATAAATAGTGGTATATAAGTTTAGACGCACACGAAATTATATTTTAAAAAAAAAAACCACCATTTTCCAGTGCTCTCGTTTATTATACTGATTGTGTGGTTTATATAAGAAAGTCGAGACATTGTGTGGAATTTACAGATCAGTGATTTTATAGAAGACTGCCGAAAATACATTGAACGGATAAATAGTGTAATAAAGACATCGTGGATGAAAACTCACAAAGAGAACAGATAACTTGCATCAAAAGCAGACTGTCGACCTTCTTTGGCCTCGACTTGAGAAAGGGAAAGTTATACTATAGCGTGACTATGATCATGAAAATTACTATTTATACAAACCTTAATCTTTGGGTGTTGTATTTCATCTGTTGAGCCAGAAGAACAACTTCGGAAACCAGCCGTAGGATAGTTTTCATTCCACAATGCATTAATCTTCTTGAGAGACTCAGAGTCTGGGCCATGACTACTAGGCAGAAGGTCAACATTCTCATCTTAAGACATATCATCAAGCAAATCGAATGTTGGTTCTTGTAGATCTACTGCTGCCTGACTACCCGAAGTAGGTTTCTTGCAGAACAAAATGTCTAATGATAGAGCTGGGGTAAAGAAGCAAGAGTCAGCATCAGCTTCAAAACAATTTTCATCTTCTGAATATGATATCAGCCTACCAAAAACACGTGTCATTGTGCATGGTGAGTTGAAAGTTTCATGGGTAGTTTCACATTTAGGATTACAAGGTGATACTGTGGAAGAATATAATTTATTTATCTGATCGCACACCAATACCATGTTTTGGGAATGAAGCCTTTGCTCTGTGTCACAACCAGTGTGAGTGGGGTCAGGAATTTCTTTCGTTTGCAAGTGTTGTACTCCATGTTTTCGTTTTTCTCTTTGACGTTTCTTTTGCTTTTTGGAAGAAGGACGTCCTTTCTTGAAAATTTTTCTGGGCGCTGACAAAACTGATGTCAGGTTTAAACCGGTTTGTAAGGCAAGTTGGGTTGTATTCTCACCCACTGCTGGTTTGGACTCTGCGACTAACTTACAGTTCTGGGAATTAGAACTGTTGTAATTGCCTTCAAGCAAGTAACAATTGTCAACTGACAAGTTTGATAAATATTCACAATGTGAAGACATTCATACTGGCTGGTTGCTTCCTACAGAAACATTTGACTTTGAACCATCTGTAAATTACTTTCTCCAGTAGAAGTTGATGATGTAGGTGTTTCTGTGTTATTATCCTGCCTTGTTTCCTTTAAGACTTCCCAGTTACATATATTATATATTGTGGTCAATGCCAGGTTGATATTTCCTAAGACCGAGGAGGTCACAGGCTGGGGATCAGCCGTCTTGACCAAAAATCTTTGCTGGGCACGACTGCACCTCTCATTAACAACTGGAGTGCCAAAAACGGAGAGGTTGAAATTATTACTCTCTTTGACCATGGGCATCGTGTTTGTGTGTTCATTCTGTTTGGTTATTGATATTGTTTCTGTTTATTAACCTGTCGGGTGATAGTATTAGCCCATTTGAACACTTTGCATCAAGTATCACGCTACTGACTCAGATTTTGATGGTTAGTCATCTTTTATTTTGGTGTACGTTAGCTAGCAGTATAATAATGACACAAGCAACGGTGGCTTTGAAACAAGTTCACAAAGAGATGGTGAATATGGCGTTGACTATTATTAGTTCCTACAATTCTACAAGGGCAAGTAACTCGACTTTGTCTAATTTAGTAGGTCAAATAGCCAAACAACACGATGAGTTGTTCACGAGACTAGTATGCAGTATCAAACCCGAACACGTTTTCCAAGTCTTTGTTTCAGTTGGTGATGAACTCTTTGGCGATAACGTCATCAACGATGGGAGAATAATTATGCTGTTTGCATTTGCCATGCGTCTGGGTAAGCATCTGGTTGATAATTCTTACAATGCAGATGTGAATGTCCAGGTGTTGGAAGAGCGTTTCGCCAAATCTGTAGGCGAATATATGACTGATAAACTAAGTCCTTGGATACTTCAGCAACAAGGTGGTTGGGCGAATTTCTACACTTTGACTGTAAACCCCAAAAAAATGTTGAATAAAAAACGGGCTTAAATTCCAGTGTTTCGCTATTCTTGTGACTGTGAGAGGGCTTGAGTGTGGCTATATATTACATATAGTAAACCCCCGTGGGCATTTTGTGAGAGGCAGTCGACAAGTTGTAATAGCGATTGGGGAAAGTGCGTGAGTCAGTAGGGAATATGTGAGGTTAATTAATCAAGTTGATAGGTGGATTCGATAATTTCTGAGAGCAATTTTCTTACTTTGCTATACATTGTTTCTCATTTTGGCTAATAATTTCCACAAATTGTAATTACCTTGGTAAACAATTCCAAAACAATAGCGAGGGCCCACCAATACTTCTGTATTTCATAGTACCTGCACTTGTGTAGGGTTGTGAAGCGTAGGCAATGAGCAGACAAGATGAAAAACATCAGTGGAGATGTGTGGAAAATATACACACAATGACCAGCTAGAACAACAAATGACCAAGTCCCACATGACAATATGAAATACCGTGTCTACAACAGACTCCCCCCCCCCCCCCTCTTAATGTATAAATTTGAGCGACATCTGTAATTTTTACACCGTGACATGGGGAAATTTGTCCTTAGAAAGCACCTGTATATAGCTTCTTATATACATATGACATGAAAACATATTTTGCATTCGCAAATTTGACTTCACGCATTATATTAACTGTCGTAACCTGACTAGCGTCGGTGATCACATCTCTCCCCTATGACTATGAGAAAGGCTTAGTTGGACAATGTGATGACTTTTTTACACGCGCCTATGCTGCTTTTCGAGACCGGTTTATGTTATATTGATGTCGAGGTGTTCTTTGGCTTTACTCGATAGTCCCAGGACGACTCGGACATAGAAAAACGAGAGAAGGGAGACATAACCTAATATGAAATATTAAGACAATGTTTAGTTGTTTCCTCATCAGTTATATGCATCTAATCCTATGTATCCCCCTGTATTATACTATGTTTTTCTTTTGTTAGGTTAGTGTTGTGTCGACATGAAGAAACATAACGAAAATGTGAAAGATTTATCAAAGTCCATCATACCATTAATGCCTTGCTACTTTATGAGATCTGTTTTGGTGTTGTCAAAAAGAGGTACTTCTGCATGACACATGATGGTTGTTTTATACACGATATCTGCTGCTGTGGGTTCGTAACAAGAGGTTGTCATGTCTGGTTTCCCCGATCTGCTAGATTGGTAGAGACTGCTTTGTATAGTGAATATTCTACAGTATTTATTCACCGTTTTTGTCGATACGGCATAGACCTGTGACCTGTTAGATTAGTCTGCACACAACTGCGTCTGCAATAACGGTTATATCTATAAGCCACTGGTCGCAATTATGAGAAGAATCTAGCGTGGCAGTATTGATTTTCTGTGGATGGCCCGACAATAGGTGTTAAGCTCTTAATCCTCTGTCGACATTTATATGAACTTTTATTTATCTTGCGAACTATTTGCCATGGCGGATACATCAATAACATTAATAAACCACCTACTTCATTACGACGACGATAAGCCGCTGGATTAGCCGTTACGAAAATGAGTATTGATTTTTGGCAACACCTGTTCAGGTTATGAATCATATTCTGATTTTTAAGTTAGGTTATATTTTGTGACTCGTAGGTACAAAGGTGAAATCGGCTGCCTGTTTTCCCCTTGGACTTGTGGACACAGTGATACGGAGAGACAAACCGTCCCTAATCATAACCCGTATGACCATCTAGACACCCCACACGCTGGCGCCTATTACCCTTACCAGTGGCACAGCACCGAGATTCGACCCTGTCATCTCGTCTGGGGCACCACCTAAGCTTCAACCAACACACCACATCTCCTTTGCTACACATAGCCTGTTACTACCACCAGCTATCGCCATCACAACTAAGTAACAAAAATATTATCAATATTTCTTCTACCCCGCTCGACCTCCCCACTGGGACTCGAACCCGGCACCTACGGAGGACACCACCGGCCATCTTGACATGTTTCATTAAGGTTTCTCTTTAACGATCTGATACTGTATGCTGATATTGTTTGGAAGCACTCATCGAGATACGCTTTCACTCACCCACCCCTTAACATCAAATAACACTAAGCCATACCACTACAACACGTACTAGCGGCCATCTTTACTCTTTTTAAGATTTTCATTTAATGAGCTAACACCGTTTGATAATAGAATTTAAGCCCCGCCCACTAAAGACCACTATTAACCAATATCTTTTATTTTCCATTGAAATATTTTTATTTTTTAATTTAAAAGAAAAAAATTAAATTTATTTTAATTAAAAAAAAATACTTACCCTGCCAAAACGGCGATCTTAACATAGTAAAGATGCGACAAGGAGGTGCGGAGACATCACCCCTAATACCCCCGCTATCCCTTAGACCATACTTTTCCACAAAAAATTCGACCTTAACAACCCAAACATACAACTACGAGGGACCGATGACGTCACTATACACGTCGCACTACCGGGCATCACCTTCTTTGCGCTTACTATTTACACCGACTCCTTCCGCTCCACCCTGACCGAAGACACACACATAGGAAGAACCCGCTCCTCCCAATCCTTAGTTCATTTTTTAAAAATTTTACCCGCCAAAAACAACGAGCATAACAAGCCAAAGACACAACTAAGAGGGGTCCCTTCACCACCTTCCACAGGCTCCACAGACTCCACATCATCCCAGCACCACCAGACACCACCCAGCTCCACGTGGAGCACTCCACAAGCTCCA
The DNA here is from genome assembly GCA_014155875.1 of Cepaea nemoralis. NCBI lineage: Eukaryota > Metazoa > Mollusca > Gastropoda > Stylommatophora > Helicidae > Cepaea > Cepaea nemoralis. The sequence continues at coordinate 20,434 of JACEFZ010018621.1, forward strand.
CAAGCTCCACGTGGAGGCTCCACAATTTCGGGGGGGGGGGGGTGTAGAGACCATATATAACTACTGACGCCCTTCTTTATACACTGAAATGTTCCTACCAGGTTGCTGATTCTTATGGCCGCTGTTTGCTGCTAATATATGTTCTTTATTATTTGCAGGTCTTTAACGACAATGTTCAGCTGCTTTAGTAATTGTATTATTTCTTTTTTCTTTCACGTTGTCACATGCTTTTGTGTAGTCTATGAAGCGTAATTACGGATCTGTATTTATTCTATAGCTCTTTCTAATAGTGTCCTGAGAATATATATAGCATTGTTGGTGCCCATTCCCTCTAAACATCTGCACTGTTAAACCATCACTAACTTCTGATTTTTTAAAAATTTCTTATTCTATTTCTAATTATCATCAGTGGCAGTTTTGTCACGTGACGCATAAGACTTATTGCGCGATGCACACCGCTGTCTAAAGTGCCTGGTTTCTTTGGCAGAGCTATAAAGATGGATTTTATTAGGTCACTAGGAATGTACCCACCAGTGTAGATGTAATTTAGGAATTTTGTCAATATGTCGATTTCAAAATCACCTTGTACCTCAACCTCCTCCAATATAATGTTTTCTGGGCCTGGTGCCTTTCCGTTCTTTATGCGAATTAGTCCATTTTCAACTTCCGCTGGAAGTATTGGTGGGCCCTCGCTATTGTTTTGGAATTGTTTACCAAGGTAATTACAAACTTCACTATCATGTCTTTTTGTTTGCATGCGTCTCGTGTGTTGTTTTACATACACAATGGTGGCTTGTTAAAGCTGACAGAGACAAGTGCCATTCATTTACAAAAGCCACCTTTGTGCAAGTAAAAAGGCATGACAGTCAGCTTAAAATTACCATGGTAGACAATTCAAATTACTGTGTTAATACGTGTGTGTTGTATATTTCAGCATGAAGGGTTTAGCTTATAGCTTTAATTTACTTTGTGTAATTTCTGCAATATTTTCCGTAAACTGATTAGAGAAATTAACGAGTTGTGAGCACGCTATGAGAAGAAATAAACTAGAGAACTTGGTGACAACTGGTCAGATTGAGGGGAAAACAACAAGGTGAAGGTAGAGAAGTAAATAGCTGGATGGCTTGGTCACCTGGCATGGTAGAGACAAGAACACACAGCTGATCCACGACTCTGGTAATGGTGTGAGATGGCAAAAAATGACCGCCCACGGTTATCGGCATAGCACACGACGAGATGATGTGAAATATGCATGGCAAAAACATCGTGCAATATATTGTTTGTGTCTTCATTATTCAAATTATTTCATTTTTTTTAAATTTGGTTCTCAGTTTGACAATGTCCAGCAATTACTCACAACGTGTGCCAGACAACTGTAATACAGAACTTCACCTCTATTTATATACAACCGCCACACTAATGTAATACTCTTGCAAATTTCTGTTCAGCGCCAGGGAAACTCTAAGAATGTTTTATGTGGACAAATGTTTTATGACGAATTCTTCACCGAAGGTAAAGAGATCTCATAAAACATATTATTGTCCATCCGAGTCCGTTTCAATTTTCAACAGTTGACTGAATTTTACAGAATTCCTGGAAGAATTAATAATAGGAAACGCCCTTGGCTGTGGACAAATGATAGATGCTGTGTTTTGAATTTGATAAAACGTGCAAACGGTTTTTACAATGGCGTGTGGGTAAGCTTGAGTGGAAACTCCTGAGTTTTTACTCAAATGTGTGTTCGTTAAAGGCAAGGATATAATAAATGCTGTGCATTTGCTGAGAACGTTAATGAAGGATTCGTTAGAAGCAAACTAAGACCTATATCTTTGACTACACACAGGTTTCGATAAAGTAAGACATGTCGACACGATAAAGATGCTCTTGCATATCTACAAATTGATGGGAGAGACTTTAGACTTATAAAACACATACTCTGAAAACAACAAGCTGCCATGGCATTGATAATGAAGTATGTCAGTACCAGTCTATCAAGAAAGGTCTGCCACAGGGATACATAATGTCTATATATACCATAACAGAAGTTAAGTGTGCTATAAATGAACTTGCATCTGGCAAGGCTCCAGGTAAGGCATGGGATTCCAATAGAGGTTATCAGGAGTGGGCAAGACACACTCACTATACAGATCCACCAGCTAATAGAGCTATGCTGGCGTGAAGGACAAGTCCCACAGGATTTCAAAGATTCAAGCATCATAACACTGTACAAGAACAAGGGCGATCGGAGCGACTGCAACAACTATAGGGGTATCTCACTTCTGTGTATTGTTGGAAAAGTATTTGCCAGAATTGTTCTGCGCAGATTTCAAGTCCTAGGAGATCAAGTCTACCCCGAATCACAGTGTGGCTTTCGACAGAACCGGTCTACCACTGATATGATATTCTCATTGCGACAAATGCAAGAAAAATGCCGTGAACAGAATCAACCACTGTTTATTGCCTTCATCGACCTCACAAAGGCATTTGATTTGGTCAGTCGTGAGGGTCTGTTCAAGGCACTAAAGAAGATTGGCTGCCCACCAACTCTTCTGTCCATTGTGGAATCGTTCCACACAGGCATGAAGGGTATAATCAAGTTTGATGGTGCAACTTCTGAAGAATTTGAAATCAAGAGTGGAGTTAAGCAAGGTTGTGTACTAGCTCCCACCCTCTTTGGAATATACTTTTCACTTCTACTGAAATATGCATTTCATGATCAGGATGGTGGTATATACATTCACTAACGCTCAGATGGCGGCCTCTACAATGCTCAGAGATTGAAGGCTAAGTCCAAAATTAGGAGGGTACTGATCAGAGAGTTGCTTTTTGCAGATGATGCTGCAGTTACGACCCACTCTGAGGAAGAATTGCAATGTCTACTATCTGCATTCTCCAATGCTTGTTCTGAATTTGGTTTAACAATTAGCAAAAAGAAGACACAGATTATGTCACAAGGTGCACATGGGGTACCATCAATCTTTATTGACGACGCCGAACTAGAGATAGTAGACCATTTTACATATCTAGGATCAGTGGTAAATAGCAAATTATCCCTAGATCCGGAAATCAACATCCGGATAGGTAAGGCAGCAACAACAATGAACAGGTTAAGAAAAAGAGTCTGGGAGAACAGGAAGCTTACTGCCAAAACAAAAGTCCTTGTCTATCAAGCCTGTGTCCTTAGTACTCTTCTCTATGGCAGTGAAACCTGGACAACTTACTCACACCAAGAGAACAACTTAAACAGCTTTCATATGCGGTGTCTGCGAAGAATTCTTGGTATAAAGTGGCAAGACAAAATCACAAATACTGAAGTATTGGAAAGATCAGGTTGTGTGACAGTTTATTCCGTGCTCAGTCTTCGTAGACTTAGATGGATAGGACATCTTAGGAGGATGGATGATGGTAGAATACCAAAGGATATCTTTTTTGGTGAATTACAGATGGGTAAGAGATCTCAGGGTCGGCCTCTACTACGATACAAAGATGTGTGTAAGCGGGACATGATTGATACAGGCATTGATAATGTACATTGGGAGCAAGTCGCCGCTGAACGTGTTGCATGGAGGGCAAATATCAGAAATGGAATAAAGTCAAAGGAGAAAATTATTGCAGAAAAGTCACACACCAAGCGTTTGAGACGTAAGATGGTGCATGATGGTGGAAATGACCACGTGTTCAGATGCACCCACTGTGAACGGACATTTACAGCGCAAATTGGCCTTATCAGTCACTCTCGCTACCGCCATAGTTAAAAGTTATTATGCCTTTTTAAAGCACAAACTATCGTCTGTCAAGACGGCAAGGTGCCAATGATGATATATATATATATATATATATATATATATATATATATATATATATATATATATATATATATATATATATATATATAGATTAGCTATACAATGAAAATATGAGAAATTGAGATGCTATGAGAAAAATCGCTATCGGAGGACATAGCATCAATACTACAAGATATGCAGATGATAGAGTCCTATTCTGTTCTTTATCTCTGTGATGCATCTTCCATCTGATGCTATCCATGTAATATATACTAATAATAAAGTTCAGAACTTCAGTAACGTAAAGGGTTTAAGAGATAAGCAGAAACTGCTGGCAAAGGGCATGCTATTGAAGTTGATAAGGATCTGCTTTGAAAATGCCGTGAAAAGACAAAGGTTCGACGCATGCGCGCATGGCTCCGCTAAGTGACGGGAAACACTGGTCACATATTCCTCCGCGCATTCAGACCTATACAGTTTGCTGGTCCTATCACATCACCGCCGGTTTCGGTGGCCAAGCCGGCTCTCTGAGAAATAGGTTACGGACGCAGTTCGTAATCCCACATACCGTGCTCGAAACACAGCTCGAAACCTTGCGTTGATTTGTTATCAAGTGGTATAAGTGCTGGTCGTTTAGAACGCAATGCAAACTACTGAACGTAAACTTGCCAAGAAATCATACAAAGCAACAACAACAACAAAAATCCTGGAGTTGACTGCGACGTCCTGTAAAGGATTTGCGACTAACTTTCAATCACATCACAGACCTATAGTAGGAAACTAGTTCAGGACACATGTTTATATAACTGTGACGTCTAAATAGCAAAGGTTGTAAATTATAACAATGTATCCCTTCAACACACAGGCCCGAGTATCGACTTCATTGCGCCGTGGTTTATCCCATATGGCTCGGTCTCTTTCTGCAGGGCAGCCTGTCGAATGCGTCGCACAAAGCACTAATTATATAGTTCCAGCGGCGACTCCCTACAGTCTGTGAGAAAATTGCACTCGTGAACCGAACGACGTGGCCCGGAGTAAAACCCATAACCTTCGGAACTCGAAGCAAGTGATCTAATTACTCGGCGACAGAGGCCTACACGCAGGGAAGGTATAAACCTAATACAACATTAACGTGGATGGAATCATTCTAAAACAAGTCAAAGTATTGAAGTATTTGGGTAGCTTAGTAACAGCAGATGGAAGATGTATTAAAGAGGTTAAATATAGAATAACCCAGCAAAGGCTGCATTTCACAAGATGAAGAATATTATCTACAATGTATCTGTCTCAATCAAGTTGAGGGAAAGCCTTCTTAAAAGCTATATTGAGCCAATCCTGATGAATGGAAGCAAATCATGGAAAATTAGCAGACTATTAAGGAATTACGTTTTCTTCTTCTTTCGTTCGCTTGAAATTTGTCTATAACTGCAGTGTGGTCTCTTGTATGTATTTAGTTGGTTGTCTTTTTTTTAGTTCACTCAGTGGTTCATGAGGTTTATCTTCCATGGTTGTTTCTCTAGGCAGAAGGTTTGCCTAGATATGTCGTTTTTTGGACAGTCTTGGTGTATTTGATCTGTTTGTTGTCTGCGCACCAATCCACATGTCCACGTGGCTGATTCGCTAATGTTGAAGTTTGTACACATGTGGTTGCTAATCTATTGTGACCTGATCTGAGGCGCAGAATAATGATTTGTTCTCGTCTGTCCATACAGTGGTACTCGTCTTGAGCTGGTGCTTTCATTGGTTAGCCGACAACTAAAGAATTACTTGAAGGCTGCGAGGATGTAGTTTTATAGTATAGTGATGAGAAAGTCTGAAGGATAGAAAGAGCAATGAAAATGTCATGAACGAATTTAACTCACAAAGAGAACTGCTCATTCACATCAGAAGAAAAAGACCCTCACTGGGCATGTCATGAGAAGAGAACAAATGGAGTCTGTCCTTACAACGGGAAGGCTTAAGGGGAAAAGAGGCAAGGGAATACCAAGTGAGAATATGCTGGATAATTCGACATCATGGCATGAAGAAACGTCGGTATCGAAAATGATTGGCATCACAAGAGACAGAAGGCTGTGGACAGTTATGATCACCAACCCCACACGGCATGGACTAGATGAAGATGTTCCTTTCTGAGCATTGGATAACATCATGGCCACTGGAAAGATCCGAGAGGTATAGTTAGTTAGTTAGTTAGTTAGTTGGTTGGTTGGTTGGTTGGTTGGTTGGTTGGTTGGTCGGTCGGTCGGTCGGTTGGTTGGTTGGTTGGTTGGTTGGTTGGTTAGTGAGTTAGTTAGTCGTGGTTCCAACTTTACGGCAAAGGGTCGCCCCATTATGTTCCGGTTCCCTTGCCAGTGAATATCACATAAAATGCTCATCACTGACCGTGAACAGCTGAACAGACAGGAGTCTCGACAAACCAACAGCCCGCACAGGCATATTGTGTATATTGCCGCTGCCGGAATGCGATCACAAAAGTCCGCCACGAAAAAAAAAATACAGTTCATAGTCGATGGAAGCGGCAGTCATTAGAAAACCAGCAGCCACACATTACTGCACAAGGCAAAGCCAGTTAGTGCCGCCATTTTTATGACCATGCAGTTCTCGCTACAAACAACCACGGACAGATGTGAAAGCACGACATTCACAGCTCATAGTGTCTCTACACGCACTCAGTTCAGTAGCAAGGCGATGGAACCATGTAAAACATGAGGAAATGCGTAAGCAAACCGTAGCCACAAGCATAAACACTTCAAATACCTTAACAACTCAACCGCATATCCTCCATATTGGGGACCGAAGAAGTATAGCTAGACCGAGTCGAAAAGATGCTGGAAGATCTAGGTCAATGGCATGAAGTTAGTTAGTTAGTGCACATCGAACCATTCAGTCCATAAGTGCTCGGATCCCTTCCTCAGCAAATCCCGCAGCGTGTAGCGGCTCACGACACCAGTTCTGTGTTGGTTTATCAGTCTTCTTTGGCTTCCTGAGTAGTGTTCTTGTTTGGCCACCCCTCTTTTAATTTGATGTTCTCGCACGCAGTCCTGGTATACATTGTATTGTATATATTGGTATACTGGTATTTGATATTTGGTATACATTGTATACATTCATTATTGTAGGTCTCACTCATGATTGTATAAGTTCATTGTTGTAAGTCTGGCTCATGATTCCATGCGTTCATTGTTGTAAGTCTGGCTCATTAATGTCATAATTAGAATTATAACAGCAATAATTCTGAGATCTATGTAAATACATGAACGCCTGCACTATTCGACAAGACACATAATGATGATGATGATGATAATAATGATGATTCCTCGTACATCCATAAAGCTAGTAGCGGTGTACGGGCCAGTTATATGGATCATGAACAAATAGTAGAACAAACGGCTGGAGGCATTTCACACGAAGAGTTGTTAAAATGAAATTAATGAGTTGACCAACAAGAAAATAAGTGGTAATATCGGGGAAGAAATTAACGAACAGAAAAATTTTAAGAGCAATATTTCTTCGTCCTCTTTTTCCTATTCTTTTTCTTATTCTCCTTGCACTTCTTCTCCTTCTTCTACTTCTGCTTTATGTTCCACTTCTTCTTCTGCTTCTTCTTCCATTTCTTCTTCTTCTTCTTCTTCTTCTTCTTCTTCTTCTTCTTCTTCTTCTTCTTCTTCTTCTTCTTCTTCTTCTTCTTCTTCTTCTTCTTCTTCTTCTTCTTCTTCTTCTTCTTCTTCTTCTTCTTCTCTTCTTCTTCTTCTTCTTCTTCTGCTTCTTCTTCTTCTTCTTCTTCTCTTCTTCTTCTTCTTCTTCTTCTTCTTCTTCTTCTTCTTCTTCTTCTTCTTCTTCTTCTTCTTCTTCTTCTTCTTCTTCTTCTTCTTCTTCTTCTTCTTCTTCTTCTTCTTCTTCTTCTTCTTCTTCTTCTTCTTCTGCTTCTTCTGCTTCTTCTGCTTCTTCTTCTTCTTCTTCTTCTTCTTCTTCTTCTTCTTCTTCTTCTTCTTCTTCTTCTTCTTCTTCTTCTTCTTCTTCTTCTTCTTCTTCTTCTTCTTCTTCTTCTTCTTCTTCTTCTTCTTCTTCTTCTTCTTCTTCTTCTTCTTCTTCTTCTTCTTCTTCTTCTTCTTCTTCTTCTTCTTCTTCTTCTTCTTCTTCTTCTTCTTCTTCTTCTTCTTCTTCTTCTTCTTCTTCTTCTTCTTCTTCTTCTTCTTCTTCTTCTTCTTCTTCTTCTTCTTCTTCTTCTTCTTCTTCTTCTTCTTCTTCTTCTTCTTCTTCTTCTTCTTCTTCTTCTTCTTCTTCTTCTTCTTCTTCTTCTTCTTCTTCTTCTTCTTCTTCTGCTTCTTCTTCTTCTTCTTCTTCTTCTTCTTCTTCTTCTTCTTCTTCTTCTTCTTCTTCTTCTTCTTCTTCTTCTTCTTCTTCTTCTTCTTCTTCTTCTTCTTCTTCTTCTTCTTCTTCTTCTTCTTCTTCTTCTTCTTCTTCTTCTTCTTTTTCTCTTCTTCTTCTTCTTCTTCTTCTTCTTCTTCTTCTTCTTCTTCTTCTTCTTCTTCTTCTTCTTCTTCTTCTTCTTCTTCTTCTTCTTCTTCTTCTTCTTCTCTTCTTCTTCTTCTTCTTCTTCTTCTTCTTCTTCTTCTTCTTCTCTTCTTCTTCTTCTTCTTCTTCTTCTTCTTCTTCTTCTTCTTCTTCTTCTTCTTCTTCTTCTTCTTCTTCTTCTTCTTCTTCTTCTTCTTCTTCTTCTTCTTCTTCTTCTTCTTCTTCTTCTTCTTCTTCTTCTTCTTCTTCTTCTTCTTCTTCTTCTTCTTCTTCTTCTTCTTCTTCTTCTTCTTCTTCTTCTTCTTCTTCTTCTTCTTCTTCTTCTTCTTCTTCTTCTTCTTCTTCTTCTTCTTCTTCTTCTTCTTCTTCTTCTTCTTCTTCTTCTTCTTCTTCTTCTTCTTCTTCTTCTTCTTCTTCTTCTTCTTCTTCTTCTTCTTCTTCTTCTTCTTCTTCTTCTTCTTCTTCTTCTTCTTCTTCTTCTTCTTCTTCTTCTTCTTCTTCTTCTTCTTCTTCTTCTTCTTCTTCTTCTTCTTCTTCTTCTTCTTCTTCTTCTTCTTCTTCTTCTTCTTCTTCTTCTTCTTCTTCTTCTTCTTCTTCTTCTTCTTCTTCTTCTTCTTCTTCTTCTTCTTCTTCTTCTTCTTCTTCTTCTTCTTCTTCTTCTTCTTCTTCTTCTTCTTCTTCTTCTTCTTCTTCTTCTTCTTCTTCTTCTTCTTCTTCTTCTTCTTCTTCTTCTTCTTCTTCTTCTTCTTCTTCTGCTTTCTTCTTTCTTCTTCTTCTTCTTCTTCTTCTTCTTCTTCTTCTTCTTCTTCTTCTTCTTCTTCTTCTTTCTTCTTCTTCTTCTTCTTTTCTTCTTCTTCTGCTTTCTCGTTCGCCTTTTTCCCTTGTCTTCTCTTCTTTTAGTCGCATGTTCCTTCTAGTTTCGTGATTATGTGTTGCCCCTTGCTCTCTTGGTCTCCCATGCCTCTCTTGGTCTCCCTTGCCTCTCTTGGTCTCCCTTGCCTCTCTTGGTCTCCCTTGCCTCTCTTGGTCTCTATGTGCCTCTTTTGGTCTCCCTTGCCTCTCTTGGTCTCTCTTGCCTATCTTGGTCTCCCTTGCCTCTCTTGGTTTCTATGTGCACTCTTGGACTTCCTCTGCCTCTCTTGGTCTCTATGTACCACTCTTGGTCTCCCTTGCCTCTCTTGGTTTCTATGTTCCACTCTTGGTCTCCCTTGCCTCTCATGGCCTCAATGTGCCTCTCTTGGTCTCCCTGCGCTTCTCTTAGTCTCCGTCTGCTTTTATGGTCTCCCTCTAACTCTCTTGGTCTTGGCCTCCCTCTGCCACTCTTGTTGTCTCCCTCTGCCTCTCTTGATCTCCCCATGTCTCTTTTGGTCTCCCCTGCCTCTCTTAGTCTCCCCTTTCCTCTCTTGGTCTCCCTCTGCCTCTCTTGGTCATCCCTATATTACCATTAACCCGCGGAAATTCTGACTCGCCCGCATTTAAAAGTTAATAAATCAACTACCGTAAACAAAACGGAGTTAAAGTAACTTTACGTTCATCTGGCCCAGCCAGATGACAATTAGAGTATCATTCCCTCGAATCTTGCATGTCTTCGCATCCCGTCTAGTTACAGAAGAACGCCGCGGAAAACGCTGATTGATTGGCCGGGCTAAAAATAGCCCTTTAGGCAATTATTTCCAGTGTTGGGCCAGGGTGAGACCACTCTCCAGGGTTGTCTGCTTTTCTTTTGACGTCCAATTTTCCCTGGGATCGGATTGTAAGGCTGCGGATCCTGGCCTTGCTACAGTTAACCCAGTGTCACACCATGTATTGGGGGAACCGATCCGTTGTATATCGTGCCTATCTCTTCCTGTACCACGCTGGTGTTATCCGGTGGTGTTTATTGGTGGAGTCGTAAGGAGTTAAAGTAATGACTGTCTTGGGTACGTGGGGTTAAAGTAATAAATGTCTTGGATATGTGGGGTTAAAGTAACAAATGTCTTGGGTATGTAGGGTTAAAGTAAGAAATGTCTTGGGTATGTGAAGTTAAAGTAACAACAGTCTTGGACATATGGAATTAAAGTAACAAATGTCTTGGGTATTTGAAGTTAACGTAGCAACTGTCTTGGACGTGTGGGATTAAGGTAACAAATGTCTTGGGTATTTGAATTTAATATAACAACAGTCTTGGACATGTGGGTTTAAAGTAAAAAATCTCTTAGGTATTTGAAGTTAATGTAACAACTGTCTTGGACATGTGGAATTACAGTAACAAATGTCTTGAGTATCTGAAGTTAAAGTAACAACTGTCTTGGACATGTGAGATTAAAATAAAAACTGTCTCGGACTTCTGGTCGTTAAATACTGTCTCGGACATGTGGACTTAAAGTAACAGATGATTCAGAAATGTGGATTTAAAGTAACAATTGTCTAGGACACGAGGTGTAAGTACCTATATTTTAAGACGCATGTGTTAAAGTAATAATTGTCTAGAAGACGAGGTTAAAATAACAATAGTCTAGGACACGGGTTAATGTAACATTTGTCTAAGACACGGTGTTAAAGTAACAATTCTCTAAGGACACAAGATTAAAGTAAATATCGTCTAAGACACATGTGTTATAGTAACTGTCTAGAACAAGATGTTAAAGTAACAGTTGTATAGGACACAGAGTTAGAGTTGTAATTGTCAAGCAGACACGATGGTAAAGTAACAAATTGTCTAGAATGTGGTGTTAAAGTAACAGCTGACGAGGACACGTGTATTACAGTGAAAATTGTCTAGAACACGTGTTTTGAGGTAACAATTGTCTAGGACACGTGTGCTATAATAACAAGTTAAAGTAATAATTGTCTAACCTAAAAGTAATATGCCGGTCTCTCTGGCCGAGGTGTTACACGACTTTCTCCATAATCCCGTTTATCCACACAGGGTCTCGCGGCGCGCGAGAACTGGAAGCGGTTCTACCCGCGCTGGTGACTTGCGGGATAAATGAGCCGGCCGCTCAGAAAGCAATGGCAAACTACTGAGCGTAATCTTGCCAAGAAATCAACAATCAGCTGAAAGATGCCGATGTTGACAGCGATGTCCTATAAAGGATACGCAAAACATTTATTTATTTATTTACAAGTAATACGGGACAAAAGCTCAGGTTATGTTCCATAATTACAATGAAAATAGGAGAAAGGGTTTAAAGGAGGGCCAGGCATTTTGTGGGTAAAACGGAAAAGGACCCGGAAGGAATGCGAGTGGAAAATTTGGGACACAAAGGAAAACACTATGGGTATCTAGGGCGGAGGGAAATCGGAAAAGCCCGATTAATTTTCCCAAAAAAGGTAAGAAACGAAGGGGTCCACGCAAGGACTGGCAAAAATGACAAAGGAGTCCATTTTTTTCGTTTTTTGGCCCCAACTAGGAAAGATAGAATTAGTGCCGAAAGAAAAAATACCTCCCCTTTTAATGGGATAAATGTTGTGGGTAATTTCGATTTGGTTACTTTTTCAAAAGGCAAAATGAAAGGTTTTAAAAAAAAAGTTTTTAAAAGATTAAAGCTGAAATTTATCAAAAATTTGGGGTTTTAACTGGGGGAATTCTTTTGTCATCATGGGACTTCGAAAGCCCTTTTCAATCAAAACCTTCAAATTGGGTAAGGGGGGACGTTCCCTGAGATATTCACCACATTCCCACGGGGGTTGGGAAAAAAACCTTCACGGAAAATAAAATCTTTAATAGAAAGAATAAAAATTCTTTAAAAAAAATATAAATAAGAAAATCGAAAACTGTTCAAACGCATATACCAGGGGGCCCTCGAAAAAATGTTGGTGGGGGAAGAGAACTTAAACAAGCTTTAACAAAGGGAGGGAAAGACTGGGAACAGAAATTTGTTTTCTTTTTATGATGGGTCTTTTCTGAAAGTTTGGGGCGCTAAAAAGGGATTTTATACTCGGGGTCTGGTGAAAATTTTTTTTATTTATAAGGATTTACCTAACAAGTGGTACCCCCTATCTGTTGTTTGATGGATTCCCGTTCTGAAAATATAAAATACGGTAACTTCTGATTCTTTTAGGAAGTACCAAATTCGAGAGGGACGACATTAATGCACCGAGTTTTACTCTGTCTCTCTCAGCTGAGCGGTTAACCGTTAGCCGAGAGCATCGCACAAAGCACGAACTCCGTAGGTCCAGCATTGACACACAGGAGTCTCCGGAAAATCTGCTCTCGTGGTCTGAGCCTCGCAGTCTAGGAAACGAACTCACGACCTTCAGTGAACCAGGCAATCGAATTAATTACTTCTTTACGGGTACCCATGTGATGAGAATGTCTGTTGGGTTGAAAGTAGCGGTATTAATGGTTAAGCTACTGCAGAAGGCAGTGGCAAAGGGGTTACGAAAGCAATTGGGAATCCTGCATAGCACGTTTGAAACACAGCTGCGGACGATTTAGTAGCACACCGGAACTCCTTGCGCTGGTTTTCATACATTGGTATGATTACCCGTAGTTCAGAAGACAATGGGAAACTACTGAACGTTAACTTGCCAAGAGATCACAAACTTCCCCCGTCCCAAATTCTGGGTGTTGATTGCGACGTCTTGTAAAGGATATGCAACTAACAACTGCCTAAGGCAAAGTACTTCCGGTCTGAACTACAAGGTCGTTCAACGGGTAAGTTTTAGTCTGTTTATTATTAGAACAGAATTAGTTCCCTCATTTAATATAAATAGAGATAATTCGCAGTCTCGTTTCAAAACTGTGCATCGATAGCCAAGGAGGGCAGCCTCCTTGATGAACTGTCTGGTCTGTGCGATGAGTGAAGAAAGCCACTGAAGGGAGGCGGATGGCAGTGAACACACAACGCCATGTCGGAAAGATCTCTGGCTTGAACACGATATTCCATGCTTTAACATAGCCATGACAGTCTGATCGTTTGCCCGTGTAGCTTTCTGAACGCTTGACAAGAGATGCTTGATACGTTGCTGTGTTATCGTATTGTTGACTGTTTTATTTATAAAGTGCATAGTTGACTGACACAATGATTTGTTGACTGACTTATCTGATTGTTTGATTGAGATATTGACTGCTTTACTGACTTATTAATTTATCATCTATCGGGGTATCTTTCTGAATGCTTTTCAAAAGATATCGTGTGACTGATTCGTTACTTTGCTCTTACAAATAATATGTGTTTATTTATTGAATGTCTGTTGATTGACTCACAGTTTGATTGATTGATTGACTGAGATTTTGATTGTTTAATTGAATTATAAACTCTTTGATTCACTAACTGATAGATAGACTGGTCGATAAATTAACTGGCTTTACATTGTAGTGTTAATAATTGATTTACTGCATATATTGTTTTTTAAATTACTGATTGATTGGCTGATTGATTGGATTCACAGTTATTCTTTCTGGTACATAAAACTGTCCCGTAAAATACCGCTTCGTCAGATCACACACCGATCATCTCACTTCAGTGCAGGAAATTAGCCCAGAAAGCAATGGCAAACTACTGAACGTAAGCTTGCCAAGAAATCACGATCAGCCAAAATATGCTAGGGTTGACTGCGACGTCATATAAAGGATATGCAACTAACTTTATAAAGCTGAATATATCATATAAATCGAAGAAGAAGAAGAAGAAGAAGAAGAAGAAGAAGAAGAAGAAGAAGAAGAAGAAGACGTGGAAGAGGAGAATAGGAAGAATAAGTAGGAACGCAATAAGGAAAAGAAACAGCAGTTGTGGTAGCAACAGGAGCAGCAACAGCTATTTTAACAGCAAAAGTAGAAGAAGAAGAAGTGGTGGAAGAAGAAGAAGAAGAAGAAGAAGAAGAAGAAGAAGAAGAAGAAGAAGAAGAAGAAGAAGAAGAAGAAGAAGAAGAAGAAGAAGAAGAAGAAGAAGAAGAAGAATGAAGAGGGGAAGGCTAAGAAAAACAGAGGACGAAAAAACACTGCCAGACCAGGCGCCTAATGAGATTACTGTGTGCTGCATTGAAGGACACTTGTCTTTTTCGGGGCACTTTCGACATTTGGAGCCGACAGCTTGTTTGAATGTCGGCCTGCCAATAGATTTCAATTCTTCTGTTGCCTACTTTATTCTCTAACTTCCACTAGTTTCTCATGTTTCATGTTTAATTACAGTCATGTCGTTTTGTTTGCTGTGTTTATGATGGCTGTTATCTCTTACAGTTTAGTTTAATTATTATTATTCGCTGGCTTTGAACTTACGTGTAGGTCATACACAAGTTGCTACTTCTAGTTAGTGCACTGGACTGATTTGTGCGTATCAGTTAGCTTTCTCTATTACCAGAGACCCTCGCCATCAGACTCCGAATTCAGAGGTACTTGTAATTTACGTTGCCAAATCAAGGACGAAAGGTCAGCAGTGTTAGTCCAACTGAGCTGTGTAAGGGTTGAACCCGCTACATAGGCATCAGCAAACCGGACGTATAAGAAAAAGCGTTCTTATCTATTCAGCCATACTTAAGAACTATGGCCATACATAAGAACCATGTGCTCAGCATAACGAAGTATATTTATATTCATCCTTCCCCCAACTTCCATACATGGCTTATCTCTTACATGTCTCATTATATGCTGGCTCTCTAAAGAGACGTTATCTTGTCCCAGAATGCATCTCTGCTTGATGCCCTATCATGTTTGAATTGGTGGGCTATTCTGGCCGCCCGACATATAGTTATTTCTGCTGTCAATATATATTTTGTATAAAAAATTAAATTAAATCCTTTCGACATATATCTGTGTTTTCAAGCATTCCAAAAAAAAAAAAAAAAAATATTCTGTATAATGTACTGTATCAAGTGCTTTGGTGTAAGGCATGCAGAACTATACATCTTCTATAGACGTAAACAAATACCTACATCGTTGCTTAATTGACTACACAAAGGCTTCCGATAAAGTAAGATATTTGACTAAGGAAGACACAAACAAAAGATTGCACGATCTTTTGCCTGGCATATTTCGCTGCATCTCGTCAAGTACATACTGCAGAATTCACACAACATAAAGTAAAATAACTTGATAAATCCTTCAAGCTGAAATATACACATGTTCGCACAATAATGTCAGTTGTCTACCACGGTAATTTTCAGCAAAACTAACATGTTTTTTCTGTTTGCGCAAATCTGGCTTGCGTTGATTGATCATTATTGCTTCTGCAGACTTTAACAAGCGAGTATTTTGTGTGTTCAATAACACACGAAAGGCATTGTCTCTGTCAATCACATGGCCGCTTTCGAGAATGTGCCTAGCAATTGATGACGCGGGCAGCTTCCGGTGTTTCGGCCTCACTAGGCTCGCATCGCCTGTGTGTCGTATCTTGTCGACCTATTGAGGTATGTGTTCCGGCACTCTTTTGTTCAGCTGCCGCTCTGATCTGCCGATGTAGGAAGTAAGATATGTCTGCATGATAAAGATGCTTGCAGATCTACACATTCATGGCACAGACTTGAGACTTGTTCAAAACATGTATTGGTAACAGTGAGCCGTCACCTGCAATAAGAAAAAAGGTATTGAAGTGATATGATATACTGAACCTCTGCTGTTATATAGATGTAACACATGGACAATAAGCACACAGGCTGAGAAACATTTAATGGCAGTGAAAATGTGGTTTCTGAGAAAAATGCACATAATACCACGGACAGACAGAAAAACCAATGAGCAAGTCCTACGAGAAACACATAAAAACGGTACATTAATTTGAGAAATGTGATGCCACGAATCTGTGAGTACATTATGAGGAAAAAAAACACTGAAAAACTTAGCGACAGCTGGCAAGATTGATTAAAGAAGAGCAAGGGGAAAGGCAGAGAGAAACAAGTATATGTGGTTTGGCATAATCGATATAACAACACAGACTAGTGATTGTGTGAGATGATGAACCTCTGGCGCCAGTGCTTATCAACATGGTAATGATGATTTGTTTTTTAAATCACAACGAAGCAGTTTCTTGTTATAGGTGCGTGATGTCATTGCGCCATCACATTTTGTTGGCCTGGGTGCCCAGAATAATGGGTGGTCAATCTTTCCCCCCTACCTAGCAGGTTATATGCCCAGGAGTCGAACCTTCGTAATACATCAAATATAAATCTGTATGCGTTCCAATGGTTTCCTTGTTAAGGTTATTATCATGCACATAGCCTTGTTTTGTGACTTTGCACTGAATTAATCCACTAGTATTGTTTATGGCGAAGGTAGCCTTTTGCAAGATGAAAAACATACTGACCAATGAAAAGATGTCAATTGCTACGAGAAAAAGAGTGTTGAGGTGTACTTTTGTATGCATGTGAAGTGTGGACAATGAGCAGTCAAGCTGAAAAACATCTGATGGATGTGGACATATGGTTTCTGAGGATAATCCAAAGAATACCACGGACAGACAGAAAAACCACTGACCAAGTCCTACAAGAAACCAATGAAAATAGTAAACTGATTAGAGAAATTAGACGTAGACAGTCAAAATCTTTTGGACATGTTATGAGAAGAAATAAATTAGAGAACTTGGTGGCAACTTGCAAGATCGAAGGGAAGAGAATAAGGAGAAGACAGAGAAGTAAATACCTGGATGGCTTGACCACGTGGCATGGTTGAGACAAGAACACTGAACTGATCCACGACTCTGGTGATCGAGTGAAATGGCGAATCAAGACCGCCCACGTTTACCGGCATGGCACATGATGGATGGATTGATGGATTGTTTATGCCTTTGCTCTGAATGAATCGACTAGCATGGTTTGTGTCAGTTCTTTGAATCTAGGAGTATTGGGAGTATGGTTCAAGTCTGATATTTTGTAAAGACAAATCGGCACTGGATGCATACTGCGGTCAACATCTCACCTGCCTCGCTTACTTCCCACGATAACCTTCCAGGTAACCCTTTTAGGTCAGTCGTCGACGTGGCTGAATGGATCAGAACACTGGCTCTTTACCTTCCAGTGATGGCGAGGTAGGCAGTTCGATCCCCATACCGGTATTACGTTGGACCTAAACGTTGATTTCTCGTTCAGAAAGCAATGGCAAACTACTAAACGTACAAATGCCTATAATAATCGCAGTTGTGTTGTATAGGTTTATCGTTTTATCGATATCGCTTATTATCGTTTCTTTACTTATTCAGTATCGGTAGAGATTTGTTCGCAGCAGACGAGCATAATCTCCGGCGGGCCTATTCTCGCCGGTCGCGAGAGCCGCACAGTGGAAGGATGGGAGATACTGCTCGCAATAGACAAGCAATATCTCCTGCGGTAGCTCTGGCGGGCCTATTCCCGCTGGTCGCGGGGTCCGCTAAAGTCAGGTGGAGAGTCTGACAATAGCGCACGCTATACACAGGCCCGGACATTTGTGATTGACAGATGTGCGCGCCCTTATGGTCCGGGCTCGTACGAGGCCCTCACCTGTGGGACTTGGCTGAACGCCTCTAAGCCGGGTCCCGTGGGTGTCAGGGTCTGGCCATCACTCGTCACCTGCTCGTGGTAGCGAGGTTTTGGAGGTTTTGACGCTGTGCCGCCAGCGTCTGCAGCCTACCTTGTGCCAGACGTATTGGTTACCCATTCCTCTGGAATACACAAGAATTAGGCCGAGAGAGAGATCATGTCGTTTGGGCACTACATGTTTCTCTGAAGCTCTGCCCAGGCATTGTGATGGAATATTGGCCACATTCCAACTCACATACTTTAGTCTGTCAAAGACTGCAAGGTGCCACTCACATTGTATAGGTTGGATCGACTTGGAAGCCGATGTCAACTAAGCAAATCCACATCTATGCGAGTTCGAATCCAGAACTACTGGACTTGTAGGCAAAAGTACTATACACAGCGCTCCTTCTGCTCCTCTCTTCGTCATCCAGTGTCTTGCAGCTGATGTGGGCGATCATGCCTCTCCACAAATTACTTTCTCCGACGTTTTGGATCAATTCGTGTGTTAACTCCCTTCCGTGCCATGACACAAGACTGTCAAGAATCTTTTCACGTTGTCTTTCTCTATCTCTGTTTCCGTAAATCTTCCATGTTCCAGTTGTCTGCCTCTTTCTGATGTTTGTGATAAGTTGCCTTTGCGACTGAGCGTCCATTAAAACGTTTTGATGGCTCAGTTAGGCTATCCAATTAATTTTCAGCATTCATCTATAAAACCACATCTCCAAGGCTTCCAGGGAGTTTTCGCCCGTTTACTAATTGTCCAGGATTCGCAGCCGTATGTTAAAACTGGTTCTATGTAACATGCACAAATTCTTTTTCTAACTGTCAAGGACAGTGACTTATTGCACAAAACGTTCTTCATTTGATAGAATGCAGTTCTTGCTTGTCCTATTCTGCTTTTAATCTCAGTGATGCATGATGCATCTTACTGGGATTTAACAAATATACTGTTGCTTGTTCTTCGTAACATAGTTTCACGTCCAATACAGTTTCATTTAACTTCAAAACCCCCACCCCCTCCTACCCCCTAGTTGTGTAGTCCACTAAAATGTAGATGCATGTCCTTTGCAGGACGTCGCAGTGAAGCCCAGCATTATTTTTGCTGTTTGCGATTTCTTAGCAGGTTTGCGTTTTTTTTTTTTTTGGTAATTGTTTTCTGAGCGACCGGCACTCATGCCATTCTGTGAGGACCAATGTAATTGTTTTCTGAGCGACCGGCACTCATGCCATTCTGTGAGGACCAATGTAATTGTTTTCAGAGCGACCGGCACTCATGCCATTCTGTGAGGACCAATGTAATTGTTTTCTGAGCGACCGGCACTCATGCCATTCTGTGAGGACCAATGTAATTGTTTTATGAGCGACCGGCACTCATGCCATTCTGTGAGGACCAATGTAATTGTTTTCTAGAGCGACCGGCATTCACGCCATTCTGTGAGGACCAATGTAATTGTTTTATGAGCGACCGGCACTCATGCCATTCTGTGAGGACCAATGTAATTGTTTTCTGAGCGACCGGCATTCACGCCATTCTGTGAGGACCAATGTAATTGTTTTCTGAGCGACCGGCACTCATGCCATTCTGTGAGGACCAATGTAATTGTTTTCTGAGCGACCGGCACTCATGCCATTCTGTGAGGACCAATGTAATTGTTTTCTGAGCGACCGGCACTCATGCCATTCTGTTAGAACCAAAGCAATGGCGGTCTGCATCCAGGTGGTCCGCAGCTGTGTTTCGAGCACGGAACGAGAAATTGTGAACTGCGTCCGTGACATCTTCGCCAATCCCAGTTTTTACCTTCCGCTCACATGGGCGCCTCTCCACCCTCACTCCCTTCCCGCCTGTCCTCCCGTGGGGTGGCTTAGCCACTACCTTAGCTTCTGACGCTATTGACCTTTGACCCGTTGACCATACATCCGGTTCATACAATCCACTGATAGTTGTCAACGCGTCAGTCGCTCCAAGCATGGAGGCAAATTCAGATAAGTAATTACCCTTAATCCTTAATATTGTAATTTAGTGTGTTTCATGTAGTTGTGTGTCGGTTTGTGTTTGTTTGTTCTGTGCTGACGACGGCGTTGGCCGCAACGTCCAATTTGTTTCTTGTAATCGTGCTTCAGAAAAGGTCACAATCTACTTCTCGTTTTTTTTTCAGTGATTCATTCATTGCCTAGTTCTTTGTAAGGACGTTGCGATCAACCATGTCATGACATTTGCTGCCCTTGCGGCGTGACATGTTGCACAATGGCATATACTATGTCATGACATTTGCTGCCCTTGCGGCGTGACATGTTACACAATGGCATATACTATGTCATGACATATGCTGCCCTTGCGGCGTGACATGTTGCACAATGGCATATACTATGTCATGACATATGCTGCCCTTGCGGCGTGACATGTTGCACAATGGCATATACTATGTCATGACATTTGCTGCCGTTGCGGCGTGACATGTTACACAATGGCATATACTATGTCATGACATTTGCTGCCCTTGCGGCGTGACATGTTACACAATGGCATATACTATGTCATGACATTTGCTGCCCTTGCGGCGTGACATGTTACACAATGGCATATACTATGTCATGACATATGCTGCCCTTGCGGCGTGACATGTTACACAATGGCATATACTATGTCATGACATATGCTGCCCTTGCAGCGTGACATGTTACACAATGGCATATACTATGTCATGACATATGCTGCCCTTGCGGCGTGACATGTTACACAATGGCATATACTATGTCATGACATTTGCTGCCCTTGCGGCGTGACATGTTACACAATGGCATATACCTATGTCATGACATATGCTGCCCTTGCAGCGTGACATGTTACACAATGGCATATACTATGTCATGACATTTGCTGCCCTTGCGGCGTGACATGTTACACAATGGCATATACTATGTCATGACATATGCTGCCCTTGCAGCGTGACATGTTACACAATGGCATATACTATGTCATGACATTTGCTGCCCTTGCGGCGTGACATGTTACACAATGGCATATACTATGGTCATGACATATGCTGCCCTTGCGGCGTGACATGTTACACAATGGCATATAACTATGTCATGACATTTGCTTGCCCTTGCGGCGTGACATGTTACACAATGGCATATACTATGTCATGACATATGCTGCCCTTGCGGCGTGACATGTTACACAATGGCATATACTATGTCATGACATATGCTGCCCTTGCGGCGTGACATGTTACACAATGGCAATATACTATGTCATGACATATGCTGCCCTTGCGGCGTGACATGTTACACAATGGCATATACTATGTCATGACATATGCTGCCCTTGCGGCGTGACATGTTACACAATGGCATATACTATGTCATGACATTTGCTGCCCTTGCGGCGTGACATGTTACACAATGGCATATACTATGTCATGACATATGCTGCCCTTGCGGCGTGACATGTTACACAATGGCATATACTATGTCATGACATATGCTGCCCTTGCGGCGTGACATGTTACACAATGGCATATACTATGTCATGACATATGCTGCCCTTGCGGCGTGACATGTTACACAATGGCGTATACTATGTCATGACATATGCTGCCCTTGCGGCGTGACATGTTACACAATGGCATATACTATGTCATGACATTTGCTGCCCTTGCGGCGTGACATGTTACACAATGGCATATACTATGTCATGACATATGCTGCCCTTGCGGCGTGACATGTTACACAATGGCATATACTATGTCATGACATATGCTGCCCTTGCAGTGTGACATGTTACACAATGGCATATACTATGTCATGACATATGCTGCCCTTGCGGCGTGACATGTTACACATGACTTGTGCCTGCAGCGAGGCGCAGTTGTCAGTTGGAGGTGGCAAGTTTCCGTTTCGATCGGTAACTATAGCTTTCAATGTTTACGTTGTCTAGTGCGTCCTCTAGTTTCTCCTTCTTCATTCTGCTTCCATGAGAGCCAAACAATACATGTGTGTTTATTTATGACTGCTGTAGGTGTTGAAAACAATACCCAGCCATCAACGTATGGGAAGTTTAAACGCAAACACATTAAGCCCTACGGGTTTGTAAAGCTCTACGGAAACGATAACTGGGTTAAATTAACGGAACCAGGAAAGAGTTACTGGAAAGAAGAAGAACAGAGAAGCCACGTCAGAAAGTTTCTTGTGCCTTCATCGACCCGTCCCAATCTTTGTCTCATGTGCTGGGTAATTAACATCGATGTTTTAATTCTAGCCTGTCAATTTAGGAACTTTCCAGTGCCAGACACCATTAAGTTTCTCCCTTGTGTACACCAAACAGTCTAGAGAAAACCCAGGGAAGGGCTATTGATTTTAACTCATTCTTGGCTTAACAAATCATTGTGAGTTGATCAGTTAGTTACCGTCAACCTGTACAAAACAGTTTCAGTTGCCGTCAGAAAGGCATGGGAGTGTTGCGACGTTTTTGTTAACTAGCTTAAACAGTGTTAATTTGTAATCATCTTTCATCGAACTCATAATGAGTTTATCAGATTTTTATGAGTTTTACAGATCGTCGTAACATAAAACATAATTCTCAATTTTTCAATAGCACTCATAGAAATAAAGGAAATACTAAAGGCACCTTTCCATTTTGGCAGACGATAGTTTGTTACATTGAGCTTCTAAAAAGGCTTACCAACTACAACCAACGGCGCTGTACATGTTCGTCCACAATGGATGTATATGAACACATTGGTCATTTCTACTATTCCGCAGACAAGGGCTTATAACACGTAACTGCCACCTCTCGCTTTGATTCAGAGACCGGTTAAGACCAGGGATGGAGTTATACCTCTCCATAACACAAAGCCTGGACCGAAATGTAGAGATTAGTGTTGCCTATGCAGCATGGTCCTTCTCTCGGCCTGCCTAGTTTCCTCCAGAGGAAAGATAGCACCAATACATCTGGAACAAGACAAGCTTCAGAAGCAGCCGGATCTGCAAAGCAATGCTCTAACTTTCCGCCTGCCGGAGCTTCGATACTAGAGCAGTTGTCAACCTCGGCTTATGGCCTAATCTGCCCTGCCACGGCATTTAGTATTTAGGTTGTATTTCATCGCACCAGGTTAAGGCTTGTACCCTCCCAATCGCGCTCCTCCGCCCGAAGCCGTTGGCATAATGTGGGTTCTCGGGTGTGATAACGCCGCCTAACATTCAGCGCTAACAGAAAGCAGGCAGTATTGTCTACTGTTATACGTTAGCTCAGCCATATTTAACTAAGGCTTGACACATGGTATTCATTAGCACTCATATAAATAAAGGAAATCAGTGGAAATAAAACAACACATTAGACAATATCTTCGTTGTTTTTAGTTTTTAAGAATCGAAATTATAGCCCTCATAACATACCCGTAGATGTACTGTCTCTCTCGGGATATGTCAGATGTAGAAGCCGATCATTCCAGTAACACACTGAGTGTAGACCCCGCAGATTCAAACCCTCACCCCTTTACGTTCCTTCCTGCAGGCGGGATACTTCAATCTAAACTCAAGCATCCTTGAAGCGTTAGACTGACTGAATGACTGATTCAGGGACGGACTGATTAATTAACTCACTCACTCACTCACTCACTCACTCACTCACTCACTCACTCACTCACTCACTCACTCACCCACCCACCCACCCACCCACTCACTCACTCACTCACTCACTCAAATAATCCTTTACTTCTTCACTTTCTCCCTCATTCGCTTCTACCTCCCTTCCTCCATTTCTTTCTTCCCCACTCTCTCACTCACTCAATCACCCACTCAAAAACTCCTTTACTTCTTCACTTCCTGACTTCCTCACTTCCCATCCCTTCCTTCATCTCTCTCTTCCCCATTCACTCACTCACTCACTCACTCACTCACTCACTCTTTTATTTTTTTCACTTCCTCCCTCCCTCACTTTCCCCTCCTGTCCCTCCATCTCTCTCGCCCCTTCCATCTTCCTTCCTCAACCACTCATGCCCTAATCCTGAGCGTGATTCCTAGAGGTAACACGAAGGATACATCAGCAATCAGAGTCCTCGACTTCTCCCTGTCCTCACACACGCCCACAAGTGTGTACATTAAACATCCTGCCCACCCTCTAATGTTATAAATCCTGTAATTTGTCTGCCTTCCACTTGTCTGTTTGATCTCATCTCTTCCCTGGAGGATTACCTGTGAGAGGGTATCATGACCGGTGACATGCCAACGCCAGACAGGCGTTCTGGGTTTCTTCACTGGCAAATGTGGATCTTGATGTTCTGAATAAACATTTACATTGCCTCTAACATAGAAATATGTTTTGTAGTCATTATATCAAATAAACGGGATTTTCCTGAAGAATTTGAAATTTAAAATAGACAGATTATAGATGCATATCCTGTACAGGACTTTGCAGTCAACCCCAGCTTTGTTTGACTCTTTGTGATTTCTTGGCAAGTTTACGTTCAATAGTTTGGTATTGCTTTCTGAACCAATGCAAAGCGTTCTTGCTGGTAAATCACCGCAGATGTGTTACGAACGTGGTATGCGGAATTAAGAATTGAGTCCGTAATCCACGGAAATTAAGTGAATAAGAAGGAGACAAAATAAAGATTACAGACAAGAGTATGAGAAAAGAAACACCCAAGGCAGAAAACTGCAGACCATGGGATTAAAACTCATAACAGGCACCCAAAGCTGAGCTTCTGCAAGTAAGTCTCATAAATTGTTGCTTGCAGCTTGGTCTCAGCAATGCAATCTCTCGAGCACATTCTACTAGACTGTCCTCGACTGTTTAGAAAGGAGATGGAAATGTGGCCTTAAGGAGAAAATTTACAAAGACATATAAAAAAGGGTGGGTTGATTAGTTGGTTAGTTCGTTGCAAGGGTATAGAAATGTGGCCCTAAGGTGGAATTTTACAAAGATAGACAAAAGGGGTTGGTTGGTTGGTTAGATGGTTGCTGGGTTAGTTTGTTGAAAGAGTATAGAAATGTGGCTCAAATGAGGAACTTTGCAAAAACAGAAAAAAGGGTTTGTTGGTTAGATGGTTGGTGGGTATATATATATATATATATATATATATATATATATATATATATATATATATATATATATATATATATATATATATATATATATATATATTTATATATATATATGAAGGCACAAGAAACTATATATATATATATAGTATAGATTGGTTAAAAGGGTATAGGTATGTGGTCCAAAGAAGGAACTTTACAAAGATAGACAAAGGGGTTGGTTGGTTAAATGGTTGATTGGTTAATTCGTTGCAAGAAGATAAAAATGTGATGTGTTCCCCCAAGGAGAACTTTACAAAGATAAAAAAAAACGTTTTGGTTGGTTAAAAACAATGGTGACACAATAAAAGTAATTAAACGAAGACTATCCAATGCTCTTTAAAGACTAAAAAAACTGAATAAATTATGGAGTGGGACAGATAGAACTACAAAAATTAGATTTTAAGGAGCATGCATCTTTCCCATTGCAGCTAACGCATGTGAGACCTGGACACTTACTAAACAAGCTGAACAGCGCATAAATGCCTTTGAATATAAATATTATAGACGGGTTCTAAGAATATCTTGGGTAAAGAAAAGAATAAATGCATCCATACTTCAAGAGCTTAATATTGAAGGGGGTTAGCAATTAAAGACGATACAAAAAAAAAAGAAAATTGATATATTTTGGTCACTTGGAACGTCATGAAAGTTTGCAGAGAAAAATAATGGAGGTGTATATGCCTGGGAAGAGAGGAGGAGGAAGGCCAAAGAGAAGATGTGTGCAGAATGTGGGGGATGATCTCCAGATGGGTGTATCGGACGCGGGACATCTTTCTTGTGATTGAGAAGTTTTCCGTAAGGTTGTTATGGGAGCTAGGTTCTGCAAAGGACATGCTACTGAATGAATGAATGAATGAATGAATGAATGAATGAATGAATGAATGGTTAGATGATTGATTGGTTGGTTGTTTGAATGGAATGGTTGGTTGATTGGAATGGTTGGTTGACTGGTTGGTTAGATGGTTGTTTTGCTGGTTGGTTGGTTGGATGATTGGTTGGATGGTTGGCTGGATGGTTGATTTGTTGACTGGCTGGTTACATGTTTGGTTGGAAGGTGGTTGGTTGGTTGGATGGTTGGTTGCTTGACTGGTTGGTTGGATGGTTTTTTTTTTGGTCGTTGGTTGGTTGGATGGTTGTTTGGTTGACTGGTTGCTTATATGATTGGATAGATGGTTGGTTTATTAGCTGGATGGTTAATCGGTTCGGGGTTGATTAAATGATTGGTCGAATGGTTGATTGGTTAAAAGGTTAGCTGATTGATTAGTTGGTTGAATGGTATGTTGAATGGTTGGAAGTCTCTGTGGCGAAGAGGTCAAGCCGTTTGACTCGTGCTCCGAAGATTGTGGGTTCGATTCCGGACCGCACCCTTCGGTTTATGAGTTAAATGTTTCGGAGACTCCTGTGGGTCGTCGCTAAAAGCTACGGAGTTCGTGCTTTGTGTGACGCTTTCCGCTCTGCGGA
The DNA here is from genome assembly GCA_014155875.1 of Cepaea nemoralis. NCBI lineage: Eukaryota > Metazoa > Mollusca > Gastropoda > Stylommatophora > Helicidae > Cepaea > Cepaea nemoralis. The sequence goes on from JACEFZ010018621.1 coordinate 46,692, forward strand.
AAGAGACTGAGCCATATGGGATTAAACCCGGTGCGATAAAGTCGACCCTGTCGACTTTTAAGCGACTTTGTATGTTAAATGGTTGGTTGGTTGGTTGAATTCCTAGATGGATGATTGGTTGAATGATTAGTTGAATGAATGGAGACTGGTTGGTTGGTTCGATGGATGATTGTTTGGTTGGTTGGATGTTTTGTTGGTTCGTTGGTTGTTTGGTTGGATGGATGATTAATTGGTTGGATGTTTGGTTGATTGGATAATTGGTTTGTTGGTTGGATGTTTGGTTGGTTGGTTGGTTATTTTGTTGGTTGGTTGGATGGATGATTGGTTGGATGTTTGATTAGATCATTGGTTGATTTGACGGTTGAATTGCATATTGATTTGATGATTAGTATGATGATTCGTTTGTTGGTTGGTTGGATAATTGGTTTGATGATTGGTTGGTTTGTTGGTTTATGATTGGTTGGTTGGTTGATCGGCTGGTCTGTTGATTGGTTGGTGATTGGTTGTTTGCTGTGTTGATTCATTGATTCGTTTGTTGATTGGTAAGTTGGCTTGTTGGTTAGTTAGATGATTGATTGGTTGGTGTGTTGTGTGTAAGTGTGGTTGGATTGTTGGTTGGGAATCCACGGGAAGACTGTGCTGTAACTGTTAAATCCGAAGCTTGCTCGTTAATAAATTTTGAGCCATAAACAGGGCTCGCGTATGTCGAAGCAGGTGGTTGTATAGAATGTCCTCTCAAACAAGTACCATGCCCATAATACCTGCAGCGCTTTGATTCTCCAACTATGTACTAGCGGGGTGCGCAAGACCAGTACTGGAACTTTACGTCCGTGGCCAAGCATTTTTGGATGTACCTATGGTATTATTTAGGATAGAATATATGGAATAGCAGGGATTTGACCTAGGTTGGTAATGTTTCCTAGTTTGACATCTCAGATGCTCCATTCAGTTCTTCTTCTTCTTCATCTTCTTCTTCATCTTCTTCTTCTTCTTCTTCTTCTTCTTCTTCTTCTTCTTCTTCTTCTTCTTCTTCTTCTTCTTCTTCTTCTTCTTCTTCTTCTTCTTCTTCTTCTTCTTCTTCTTCTTCTTCTTCTTCTTCTTCTTCTTCTTCTTCTGTTTTATCTGCTCCTCCTCCTCTCCCTCTTCTCCCCTCCCCCTTGCTCCTCCTTCTTCGTCTTAATCTGCGATTTAACAAAAAATCGTTTTCAGTAACAAAAACCTGACGTGGGGCATAACGGAATTTCGTTTCTTATTTTGATCGCAGAAACGGAAGAGGAAGAATAAGAAAATATCTTACCATTAGAATCAATAGTTCAAAGTTCACAGTACACTGATAACTGTCTGGGGCCGTCCCGTCTACACTAAATTATATTTATAGATTGCTCTGGGGAAAATAAAAGCGGCCGGTTTAATATTGATCATATCATATTCCTTGCACTGAGTGCTTATGGATTCAATCGAGTCATACGCCATATTTACAACGGGGCTTATGTCACGTCTTAGCTTCGTGTTATAATGTCTGGTGATGAAAACT